>NW_010587887.1:511289-557722 GCF_000705375.1 Tinamus guttatus
TTCTCTCTGATCCAAAGTCATAGAGCTCGCATACTGAGTAACTGGGAGAGAAGCCAAAAACATTCCCTTTACAAGTGACTTTAAACTATGCATGAGGTGTGTTTTTTCCTTTTGTTTCATGGAAACATCTCCGTGTTGGCGAGAGGTTTAAGTTAGGAAAGTTGGTCCACAACGCTGCGTTGCCAAGGTTTCAAGACCAGGCCTAGATGGTCCATAAAATGATTTCCTCTTAAGCAAGAGCTCTGCCTTATTAAAAACAGAGCCTGTGGTCACCCCCTGTGTTTCTGTGATCTTTAGCTCTCCCTGGGGGAATGCACAGATGTGATGAGATCCAGTGGCCCCGGGGCTGCCCCTTCCTTCCCCTGGCAGGAGCTCCAAGACGTGTCCAGGTCCTCGCGGACCTGCTGGGTCTCCAGGTCCAGCTTGCGACTGGATCGAGGGTGGCGGCATGAAGGTGGGGTGACAGGGGCCTTCCTCTCCCCGTGACCCTGCTGAAGTTTTCTGGAATGCCTTGAGGAGGCCATGAAGCTGCAGGCGTCTCCTGGCTCTACGGCCGTGCTGCCGTGGGGGTGCCTGTGCCAATGGCAACATGCTTTTGGGGAGGGAGCTGCTCTCTGCAAGAGCTGACTGGGGACAAATCCATAGCAGGCCTGTCCCTTCTAATCCCAGGGAATCTCCCAGTTCACAGCTGAGGTCTCCCTTGGGGAGGACGGGGTCGGAGGGGAAGTCAGAGCAGTGAAGCTCCAAGCAACGGGGCGTCTGCGGAGCAGGCCGTGGCCTTCCGCTCCCGCTGGCAGGTACCTGCAGTCGTGTTCTGAGAATTTCATGCAAGCCCTGGCTGGAGCTGAGCACATTCCTCGTGGCCTGACAGACACCGGCACTGTGACTCACCGAGCACACCGCAACCGGCGTGCGGTCCCTTGCGCGCGCACGTACAGAGCGCGGCGCTCCCCGCGCCCCGAGCTCTCCTCTCTCTAGCGAGAGAGGCCGATACCCATTTTCCTAAGCTCCCCTCTCCTTTTTCTTTCCGCCCCCCTGCCTTAACTCATTTGCAGATTCATAAATAATTGCTAGCCTTGAGTAAACCTCTGCGGATTACTGCACTAATTCAACGTAAGCAATGCTCATGATTAAGTGTGTGGAGCTTTGTTTATATAAGATCCAGCGTGGTAAATGAGGGGGTTGTGTGTGTATTTCACAGACTTTCTGCGGTAAAGATACAGCTTGCCAGGGGCTAAAAAGAGAATGTAATTAATCCCGGAAAGAAACTCAATTTGAGAGTTACTTTTGTGTCTGCTGAGAAGCTACCTGGAAGAGCTTGCTTGGCACGTTAACTGGAAGCGGCATTTTCATGGATGTTTATCCTGATCTCGACAAATGGACTCAACATGGCGCATGTAATGTAGTTTAAGGTTGCTACACGCATGTGTTCGGCAGCTGTGTCTTGTCTGGTAACTTCTCAGGTAGAGGGATGTCGACTGCACCCCCACGTGCACGTGCAAAGCTTGGTCTCGCCCCGGTTTTACGTGGCTGTAGCATTGCTGCAATTCTTCAGGGTTTGTTCTGGCGTATAAAAAAAATCAGATTGTGTCTGAGATATAAACCATAATGAAAATATCACTGGTTGCTTTTGGAGGGCTGGGGTGGGAGGGAGAAGGGAAAGGCTGATATTGGGCACAGTCCGGACTACAACTCAGTGGTGGTGGTGTTCTGTAGATTTACTACAGGAATAGCAAAAACAGGTCTGCTGCTGTTTTTTGATAAACATATTTCCTTTTTTTTTTTCTCTTAATTTGTTAACCTCTGGGCTCCTGTAGGGCTGGCTACACTTTTACCACCTGCTGCATTTCTGGTGCATATTTCCAAAATACAGTAGTATGAAAGAAGTGTCAGGACTAGGTGGGATGAAACATGCTCTGGATATGCTGCTCTCTTCCATGGGCTATAAAAGGTGTGTAGGTGACAGGTTGATATTACTTTTTCTGTTGTGGAAGTCAAGGAAAATAAATCCTTCTTATAGGTGACTTCTGCTGAATAAAATGGGCCAAACTGGTACAATTTACCCTGACAGAGCAAGTGTTAATATGGCTGTGCAGGAGGTGGTTTCTGCCCGAGTCTGTTCTAAGGGCCATGGTGTGATTGCCCATTGATTTTCACCCTAGTTCTTGTATTGTGTCTGTCTCTGAGTTTAGACTTCTCTGGGTGAAATGATGTGTGTTTCCATTAAAATTTTGGCTTGTTTTTTCTTGTTTGTGTGTGTGTGTACATATACACATTGTAATAACGTATCCTTAAGAGTCATTCCACCTCTTTTAAGTCTTAACAGTAAATCTGTTAGCATATTTCAGCACCTTCAAGAGGCCATGTTAAATAACAATTGCTAGATAGATATTTAGAATAATTTGTCTGAATTGTTTTTTGACTTACTCCATTCCCACTGAGGTTAGAGGCAAAACTCTAGTTGATGTAAATGGGAACAAAGTCAAGTTTATTATATGGAGTTCAGATCCAGCTTTCACTTCTTGTTAATATGAAAAGGAGTTCAAAGCAGTAGATTATAAAGTCTTTACCTACCATATTACTCGTGATTTTCTCTGATGCTTTTGTCATTTAATAAAAAAATCCTTCATACTTTATCTAGAGTAATTGGAGACTGGAGATCCATAATGCCCCTGCTAGTTCCACATTTCAGTTGTCACCTAGGAATTTATATCTATACTTACGATAATGAGATTTAGTGAGGTCATTTACACTCAGTGAGCATTATATAAATCACAATTACCCATTTGTGTATCATGTGGCTTTTACCTTTTCTCTCTTAAATAAATATTTTATACAGTATGTTACTATTCATATTCTCTTATAAAACTCTGAAAATACTATTCATTTGGACAATGGCACCAGCATGAGATAATGTCAGGTTTTTGCTATTCCAGTATTACTCATTGGAGTGGTGTTTGGGGTTGTTAAATCAAAACGAGCTGTAAGCATAGGTTGCATTTCAGAGCTCCATTTATTGTTTTCAGATGTTAAAAGGCCTCTTGCTGTAATACTGGCAATGATAATAGGCACTTGCTATCATTAGAGACAGTTAAAGCAATTGCATTGTCAAAATTATATTTTAGAAATCGAAACAGTATAATAAGTTGCAGTCTGTGTGGCCATTCCCTGAATGTCTTTGTTAAATTCCACTGCAGTGCAGTTGGCTGTATTTTTCTAATTTTTGTCCTCTTTTTCCTTAAATGTAAGTGATGAGAATCTCTTTTCCTGCCCTTTTATAATACACCTAAACGAATGGAGAAAGTCCCTGGCTTTTAAGCTGTTCTCATCTCCTTTCTATTCATAACTGACCCCAGGAAAGCAAGTAGAGAAATATTCTCTTCAGATGCTTGCAGCAATTCAGTTTTGCGCATTTGTCCTGGGCTGTGATTCGTAGAGCAGCTTTAGCACCCTTTGCCCAGACACTGCAACACGGAGGAGCCCTAATTTTGGGCATAAATACAGACTGACATGGGAAAATGTGTGTGCTTGCGGGAGAAGGTGCAGGCACCACTGCAGATGTAAACTGATAATATAATTTTCTTTAAAACCCTTCCTGATAACCAGAGGCCTGAGAGTGGCCTGTTGGGCACCGATACATGGCAGTGCCTGACCGGTGTGGAGCCACTTCTCCCCATGGGGCTCTCCTTGAGTTAGGATGGACAGATGCACGAGAGGGCTCTCGAGGCTGGACCCGTGCCCTGTACCTGCTCATCCCTTTCCATCCTCCCGTCCCCTGGATCCTGGAAGTGGCGCAGGGGCTAACACAGGAGCACGGGCGGCAGTTTGCTGTGTTCTGTCACTGCGCTGGGCATCAGTGGTGGTTTGAGCCAGGTTCTTGGTATTGCTTTGCCATCTGGTTTGCAGCAACAAATGAAGAGGAGCTATTGGGCGAAAAAACACACACTGACAAACATTCAAGGGAGCTGAGACTACTGCCTCCATTGTATTTTGACAATAGTCCTATTAAATGTGAATCATTCTGTGTATTATTCTTATTACTCATTCACCTCACATTGCAGGCTCGGTCCAAGCACTGCTGAAGTCTTTCCACTGACTTTACTGGGAGTGGGATCAGGTCCTCAACACCACATTAATTGCTCGCTTTCATGGCCAGTTGTAGAACTGTTGTTCCACAAGGCATGGAACAAAAATACTGAAAAATAATCTTTTAATATTAGCTAGGTCTCCTTTTGTCTTCTGCAACTAGGCTGTTTGGACCAATGAAGATAGATTAATATTGCTAATAACAAAGAAATGAATTCTTGTAATGATCTAATTGTTTAAGTATTATAAAGTATAAAAATAATCTTATGACATTTAGAAGGGAAATGGGTACTTTTCTTTTTTACCATGTCCTGCTTTGACCCCTGTGGACAAAAAGCAAAAAAGCCTGTGGATGAGCACGCTCAATTATGTTTTTGGTAATATTCAAACATATGTGTTGAAATGGTACAAGTCTGCATGTGATAAAATACCACGTTGAAGAATGAATTGATATAAACCAATGTACACTTTAGCTACCTCTCCGTGAGACAGCTCTCCATGTAATATCCTTCCCTGAATATGTGTCTTTCTTTTTACAAATTAGGACCAAGGAATTATGCCCATTAAATGCTAAATTTACTAGCTGATGTTTGCTGAATCTGGCCCTTATTAAATGTCCAGACAAGCTTGTTGTAGTTTATTTTGTAGGATGTCTGGTTAGAACATTAAATACAACAAGGAAAAATAAACTTAAAAGTAAAATGCTTCAACCCTTGCCCTACTGGGAATTTCTTTTTTCCTTGATTGGATGGAAGTAGAAACAGGTCACTGTTTCCAAATGAATTAATCCAAAATTAAAAATTGGATCAAATCATTTTCATGAGGGCAAACCTTACCAAGAAATGCCAGTATTCATTTTTGTTGGTAGTTCTCGTTCACCTAGAGTGATCACAGTAAAATATTACCACTACATTTTATCTCCAGTTTCTTCACAACGGGGTATCTTGCTAAATCCAGCAAAGTTTACCAGAATTTTTAATAGCCTCATAATATTGTTAAGTAAAGACTCTGCTTCCATTCATTTTACTTTATATTACGAACAGTGGTTTGCTCTCTAGCTCTGTCTTCTAGCTATGGTTCTTTTTAAATGACCAAGTGAACGTTTTAGGCTTTGAAAGACAACAGTGCCCATGATAGGCCCTGCAGGTGTCTCTGAAAAAGGCTGTTACTTTAATTTTTCTTCTCTTTTGCTCATGGTCTGATGTCCTCAGCAAATTCGTAGCTTATTATCAGAGTCAGCAGTGCTAGCAAGGAGTTTCTTTATTTCTTAAGCAGCCCTGAGTCTAGCAGAAATTTCCACATTAATTTTAATTACACTCAGAGTTCTAACACTCTGAGATCACTTAAAGTCAGTATTTTGCCCTGTTACTACACAGCAATAGTGATCATATCGTGGTTAATTCCCAAGTTTAGCATTTCTCTGCATCAGAATGAAGGGGATTGGGCTATCTTAAGTGCTCTGGCATATTAAAAATGTAGTTTATTTACTATATGTCTGCAATGCAAGCGCTATATTCAAATCTTTGAAAAGTTCTGGGGAATACAGAGTTACCATAAACTTTGCTCGCGCTCTCAGCAAGATCTGGTGTTTTCAGTAACGATGCTGTTGTACATGGTGTGCTCAGATTCACCGTATCCCAAAGCACAGGGTGTCGGAGGGGCTGCAGGGAGGGGTTGCCTGCTCTGCCGCCCCGTCCCCTTCCCGCTCTGGGCTTTGCTCCTGCCGGCTTGGTTGGTTTGGGTCGTTCTGAAGAGGCAGATTTTGCTAGCGTCCTGCTCCAGCCTCTCCTAATAAACATCAGCTGTCAGCCACCATCCTGCCAGGCTGCTCCCATTTTCCCTTGCTGATCTTCACAGTATCTTTCATGCCCTGCCCACAGAGTTGCAAACACTTTCACATGATACTGAGCAGAGTGGGTGATATGTAGCTGTTCCATGGTTCTGATTAGACAAAAGCAAAATTAAAGCCTCCTTTCTATTGAGAAGCGGGCTCCTGAGCCACATACTGCTGAAAACAAAGCATTTCCACGCATTTTGCTAGTGGAAACGAAAATGGAGGTGGTGATAATGGTGCTGGGTTGGACCATAGCCCCGTGCAGCACCAGGAGCAAAGCAGCATCCTCCGTTGATCATGGTGCAGCTCTTGGGAAGAGCTCTGAGCTGGTGCTGCCGCAGCTCAGGGCTTGCTGGCAAGGCAGGATGGATGTTAAAATGTACTGTTTAACATAATTATTGTGTATCGGGGTTGTCACAGCCCCATGTATTGTTCAGAGAGCCTGTGGGTGGATGCTGAAGTAATAGGAAATTACAGTGACGGTGGGTGGTAGAGCAGAAATCCAGAGCTGTGAACCTCGGGCAATGGCAGATGCTCATGCTGGCAGGATGCACCAGTAGCCCTAACTCTTATCTAGAGCATCCCCCAAAGTGTTTTTGAGCAGTGATTCTTGATGCCTGTAAACTGAAAGGTCTTCTCAACTTTCTGAGCAAACTCTGTAGACAACGTTGTGTCCCAAAGCTGTGCAGCGGTTGGGCCGAGAGGGATGGGGCGGTGCTGACGTGACAAGCGCAATATGCAGGACTTAGTGAAAACTAAGCTGTTTGGGTGGTTTGCAGCTTTTCTGTTCTAATTGCAAACATGTTATTTAGTCACTAATGCCAATCAGGCACTGGCTGCCAATTAGGGCCCTGTCTATAGGGCATCAAACGCATAGGAACATGCACACACCTTGGTTTAACAGAAGAAAAGGTACCTTCCACCAGAAAATTCCATGACGACCTCGGTGTAGAGCACTGCTCCAGGATGTATTGGGTCTGATTCTGTGGGCATCTGGCGTTGGCCTTTCACACGTACATAAAATGAAATCTTCATTGCTAAGATGGCAGAATGTGGCATCTGACACAGCTCCAACAGCTGCATGAGATCCAGGGAGAGTTAGACATGTTGGCTTTCCTGCCAAAGCCGTTAGTGAACTTGAACAACTTTGTCTGCTCAGGCCTGTTGAGGTGAATTGTTCTGGCTTCTTACAGAGAGCATCAATTCCACTCAATGGATTAAAACTGGAAAAGGGGGACAGTATTTAATTTGGATTTACAGGTGTAATTTGAAGGCGCTAGGATGCAACTTGAGTCAGAATTCCACCTGAATTTTCACGTGATCATTGTAGGTAAATTCTTATGGTTCTTCACTGATTGTAAGCGATCCAGGCCTTGGTTTAACCGAAGAAAAGGTACCTTCCACCAGAAAATTGGAGCTCCCCTCACCTTCAGCGCATTGCTGGGGTGCTGTTTTTCGCTAAAAGAGACCTGAGCATGCCAGCTGGACTTATTCCTGCGGTAGCTAGGTTTTCCTTGGAGATTTCCCATCTCTATACTAACTAGGCTTGGCTATGCTTGGCTCATGAGCTTTTGCAAGCATCCTTGCCAAGGTGGGATGACTGTAGGCAAAATGAGTGCGGCGGGGAGACAGCGGCAAATAAGTGGGAGTGATCAAAGTCTGGAGATTTGCTGGCAGCCGCAGCTCCTTCCTACGCTCTCCATCCAGTGGGTCCAGTGCTTTCCCCTTCTCCTACGTATGAATCAACACATTGAGCGGAGCCGTGCCAAAGCAGGGGTGGGTAGGAGACAGACTTAGCACTGTACAACAGCTGTTGTGTTGCCAATATATTCAGGAGGAAATTCAGAACAAAACTCGTCTTTTGGACCGTGAATCTCATTGAAGTTCACCAATGGCACTAGAAAAGAGAAACTTTAAAGGTTTGCCTCTTTTTTTTTTTTTTCTTCACTCTGGTCACAACAGAAGACACTATGTAGATGTTATAAAAGGCTGGCTTTAAGGTTTGGTGAAGTTGTCTGCCGCCAGTCCTACTGAGACGCTAGAGGTGGTAAAAAAGCAAATTTGCCAGCATGAAACATTTATTACTCCATGGCAGTAACTGCTTCCTGTTAAAAATGACAGATTGGCAGCAACTTTGAATTTAATTCTCTTTAGTTTCTTCACCAGGGATTTATAGGAAGGTAGCGGTAGAAGCTGATCGAAGGTAGGCTGAAGCTGGTGTTATGTCTGTCACAGTTTCTTTAATGGGCTGTTCTCTTCTCCTGAGTTCAGCTGCAGGTACATATATTTTTAAGGATTTTCTTTTTTGTCAAAAGCCTTGAAAAACAAAGTCAACCCAAAACATGTAAGATGGCCTTTGGCTGGCGCTGCGCGTAACTAAAGCGCCAGCTGCCAATTTTGCTGGGTGGTTAGTGTTTGATTTATAGCTTCACATATGTGTTTGAGTGGGTGAGTCTCAGCCCTTTGGTGCCTTATTTTCCTTGTTTTGTAACTTGGGTTAATCATTTCCCTGGCAGTAGTCACTGTGTCCAACAGCGCAGTCCGACCCTTGATGGGGCAGCATGTTCATAACTCTTGCAGGGCTGAGATCCTCCGCAGAGGTAGATGCCTCCTTCTCCCCCGCTTCTCTAATATCTTTTCCTTGCTACACTGACAGGGAGCCCGTGCCAACTCTTTGAGCTCTTGCTCAGCTGCTGCCTTCACAACAACCATAAACATTACCAAGCGCCCCCATTGTTTTCGTACTCCATGCGTACACTCTATACTTGCTTGGAAGTGGAGCCGTATGGAAATTTCAGGCTTGCGAAGCACCTCGCAGATATTTCCATCTGACCTGCCATGGCAGCAATAACCCCGCGCTCGCAGCCACCCGGCCACCTAGTGACCTTGAAGGGCTTGACGGCGGCTGCAGAGGGGGATACTGACACCGGGGGAGCCCCATGCAGGCAGCCCCCAGGGGCGGGCGGCCGGTTTTGTGTGGATGAGGAACAACAAATAAGGCACATGTGGGGGTGTCTGCACAAATCTGCCGTTTTGAGCCCAGTCAATAAAAGCATGAAAAGAAGGATGGAGAAAAAACTACTGCCTGGCACATACACAGAAGGTCACCTCTGATCTCAGGACGCTGTTGCTGAGAGCACAAACCTCCCATCCACCTCCCGTCCTCAGCGCTGCAGCCCTGGCCTGCAGTGTGGTACCGTATCTCACTGTTCCAATGCTAGTGCAAAACTACAGCAGACAACGTGTACCGTGACTTGCAAAAATACTCTATGACAGAGTATTTTACGATGTAACACCAAGAAAAACAAGATGAATTTCTGTGGTGTTTGCTGGCAGTTAGGGCTGAGCGCGGCCTCACATGGGATATCTGTGTTAATGGAGAAACAAAAATAGCCAAAAAGGTGTGTTTTTTGGTGGGAATAGCACACATTCAGACACAGGGGCTGCATGCAGTTTACCACACCCCTTGCACATAGTCTGTGTAATTCCAAGTGCGATGTACAGAGACGTAGCTTTTGTGAAATAAGCATAATCATGCTAGACGCCTGTGGACTATGTCAAGCCTATTACCCAGTTTGCTCATGTTATCTAGTTCATTCCTGTTTCTTGGTCCAGGATACTGCATTAGCACAGTATTTGGAGGAAGAAATTGAAATAGGGGAAGATAAAAGGTGTTCTGTGGTTCCTTTTTAATTGGAGACTGGAGGCAAAGTGCCTCCAGATAATTTCTCAAAGAAAAGTCATTGTCTTCTCCCACTCTTGTCATTAATCTCTAAAATTATTGCACAATTTCTGTTTAATGTGTTAAGATTTCTTAATATGTTAAGACAATGTGGAAAGACAAATTTAAACAGGAGGGAGCATGTTTCTTTGAATGCATAATTTTAAAATCTTTGTCTGAAGTCTTCAGTCATGTTGCTAGGCCTTCTGCAGTAAAAAAAAATCAAAATCAGTAGAATTAAAAACACACACAAAAAATCATATTTTTATAAGGACAGTTCTTCAAAAGAGCTGGAGATTCCTTCACACATTGAGAACAGGAGTCATCCAAGTTTTGTCGAAATACAGATTGCTTATACTGTAGTCATCTGAACACTAAAATGGGGTGTTCTCGACATATACTTGCACTCCCTTAACTTTTCACTGGTCTAAAAAAGGCAATACTTTCACAGTGGTGAATGTAAATGCACGGCAGTGCAATCCAAGGGCTTGAGTGGGTCTCCGTGTATTTTAGTGCAAGTCTGTTTTGCTGCATTGCCCGACACTCATCATATTGTGTCCACAAACAGCATTTGGGAGCTCTCGCTTGAAATGACTTATGGTTCTGTACTCCTATGTTAAATTGCAAGAGCACAGCCCTTTTTCCTCATGGAGAGTCAACAGGGCTAAGTTTGAAATACGGTGTAAATCCATGGAGTCATCACACTCCCTAGAGATTTTTTTGCTTCATTTGATCAACTAACATTGAAAGGAAGCTTAGATATTAAACTTGATTATGAAAAGCCTATAGACCCATCACTTTTGTGACACTTTCGTCAGCTGTGTGCCTATGTTTTGGGCATCGCAGTCACCAGCTAGAGCAGCAGATACTGAGTTGTGGCCATATTTTGTCCCCATTCCTCTTGTGAGTGCAGAATAACTCACTTGGGGAGTCTCGATGAGCAGTGCTCAGATTTCCGATTTTCCATGATTTTCCATCCCACCTCTGCTGTCACAACGCAAACAGTCCTCTGGTTTCTGTCACTTTTCACACCACTTGAAAACTTTTTAAGCTTGTGCAGGTGTAAGTGTCGGTGGTCTGGTCTTGAGAGCAGTGTCAGAAACGCCCTTGCACGCAACAATGGTATTATTTGAATCACAGAAAAATCATGGAGAAAGCAGTTGCAGTGGTTGCTTGTTTATAAGGTCACTCTCAGTTTTCCCAAGTCCTTCTATGTCCAGCTCAAAAGGACATATTTATAAGAGTTGTTGCTCTGACTCACTTAGCTGAGCAGTATTACACAACTATTTTTCTGTCAGGCATGTGATTATATTGCCAAAGCCTCTCTGTATCTTTCCTACACATTTGCTGATTTTGATGGATATTCTATTAATCAGTGAGATGGGGGGTGCTGAACGGATACCAACATATAGCCTGTACCGCTGCAGAAGGTTACTCAAGCAACACTCTATATATAATTTAGGTCCTGGGTAATCAACTCAGGGCATTGCGACAGTGTGAGTTGTTTTTGTTAATAGAGATGAAATTATGGGTGTAACTAGCTGGCAGTCTTCAAACAGACTTTTGCAAGCTGTTTACTCAGCTGTCCCACGGCAACAACTTCATACGTGAGATGAATTCTTCCAATATCTCTGCTGCGGTGTACTTAATTTATCCCATTTTACCTCAGTGTGAGGGAAAGAAATTTTGGAAAAGGTAGGATTTGTGTCAAATACTATGCTACATCTAGGCTGGACTCATTAGCCGCCTGCTTTGACATCATGGGCAAAGATTTCATTACTTGAAGTTACATTCGTACTTATTTTCCATTAATTTATACCTCCAGAATCAAAGGGAGAAAAGTCAACAAAAGTCACATTATGTCTAATATATGGACAGAGGTGAGTTTCATTTTTAAATGAACCTGGCTAATAGCGATAATCTCTGAGAGCAGCTGCTGCTGTTTGTGTGAGGCTGGTTACACTCGTATGTGCCTCCTTTAAGTGGCACTACACAGGCTTGTCCAGTTCAACTAAATTGATTCTGAAACGGTTTAAAATAAATCATCGTAATTTCTTTGCAGAGAAATGGGCAAGTCCTGTCAGAGGTGTGTTACTCTTGGCAGTTGTACTTATGGCTCCAAACTGTGGTGATTATAAGGTCAAAGTGCCACCTTCATCTGGGCCCCAGCAATTTTCAGGCAGAATAAGATAATGTTGAAAAAGAGTCTTATGGGCTTTGAAAAGTGATGAAATAGTGATGGATCTCTTTCAACAAATAAAGATGTTTAACAAAAGGGAGATTTTCTCAATATCTTACTAAAATATTACAGATACTACTATTACAGGAAAAAAATAGGAAAATATTTAAAAACTTGCAGGCTATTTTAGCTGCTGCTGCCTCCTGTTACATTTTCCCCAGCACCTCAGATTTAATGTGGAATAGGAGAATAACGCAGTTCTTCAGGCAGCTGCGATAGGGGAGGGCCGGGAGTCGGAAATAATGTGCCAGCGTGGGCAAAAGCAAACCTAGCGCATCTGCACGAGGAGCCCTGGGAAGGCACGCGGGATAAAACTGCGGGGGACACTGTGCTGAGGTGTGCGGGACGCCCAGTGCCTGTGCGGCCCGATCCATCCGTGGTGCCGCAGGAGAGCAGAGGGGGAGGGAGGAAGGGGCTGGGGAGAGCGAGGTGGGAGCAGGTACTCACTCCTATCAGCTGCACGCAAAGTTAACGACTTTATAATTCACTGGCATATGTAATCTATCATATCCAGCTCTAGCGTGCAAAGGTGAAGCTAATGCTGAGACTAGCTTACTTGCTGCTTTTGACTCCTACGTTCATCTGAGCGTGTGGACTTACTTCTGAATTATTATTTTTTTAATAATTTAAAAAAATGTAGAGGGTTGCTTTCAGTATCGTTTTCTAAAAGCTGGTCATGTCTAGACCGGTTTCATACATTGCAAAACACACCGACCGTCGCTCTCGCCGCTGCGAAAGGCTCCCCGTGATTCATCGGTGCCGGACGCCCGCTCTCACAGCTGGCGCACTCGAGCGATAGATTTTGCGCTGTCACAGAGGTGATAAAATGTCTTAAGCTAAACATAAATGCCTGTGGCTGCCTCGTGAGGGCTCGAGCGCAACCAGATGCTCTGCTGGCATGGCCGGTGATCCGACGGTGGTGGGACGTGGCCTCCCGGCCTGCAGGCCCTGTCCACAGCGCCCACTCCGGAGACGGAAACAAATAAGCAGCAAAAGGAGAGGGGCTCCTCCTTGCTTTGCTTCCCTTTTCTTGCATACAATTTATGAGCTGCTGCTTGACTGCTGAACGGCTGTTTAGAAACCAGGGAGAGATGAGAGAGAAACAAAATTGGAAAGGGAGGAGGAAGAAAAAAAAAGAGAGAGAGAGAGAGAAAATCAAATAGCCGTCCGCTCAAATTCAGAATAACTCTGTCTTGCGGGTGATGACAGACTTGCCTCAGACTCTCTCTTTGAAGGTGCTCAGCTTGCTATACCGGCCGGGGAAGGAGCGAATTTATTAGCTGCTGAGAAAGCTGGGGGGCCTCACTGAGAGGAGATAAACTGGTGATCACAGGCAAGAGCTGTGAGAGATTCCTTTGCTGTCCCAAAAGAAAGGAACTCCTTATCAAGCCCATCTGAGTAAGGGCTTTGGGGAAGCACAGCTGCCAAGCGGAGAAGGAAAGCGTAGGAGGGAAAAGACACCCTATATCAAACTGGTTATAGGGTAGTACATCCCTCTGTACAAGAGCTACTTGTCTGAGTAATTTCTTCAGGGCAATGGGAAACTATTCATGAGAAGAATTAGATATTGACTGGTTTATTTGGTGATTTGTATCATTAGATTTTGTTTTGCTTGATATGAACTTCCAAGAACAGCTATATATTTAATGCTACAATATATGTTTTTGCTGTTTCCCGTTGGTGTAGATGCAGTTATTGCTTCTAATAATGATCCTGGGGGTTCACAGAGCTGCAGGCAGGGAAGAGTTAAAGGGAGATGAGACGAATGCTTCTCTCTTTGTAAGCAAGTCAGCTCTTGGATGTTGTCTCTGGATCCAACACTAACACTTTGTATGTTAGTGGGGCAACTTCAGGGCTTTACTTCACCAGTCTGCCCCCAGTCACTGGGGCTGCCCCCACATTTCATGGCCTTGTAGGAGCCACCTTGAGGTCTTGTCCCTGCAGCAGCCCCGGGTACTGCCACCGGGGCCCGTGCAACGGGACCAGTGAACTTCCATGGTTTGGTCCAGTTTTTACAAAATGCTCGGGAATTCCTGGAAAGCAGCGAGTATTGTTGTTCAGTCACTGCAGATTGTGTCACTGGCTCCCATGCCAGCTGCCTCAGAGAGGGGAATCAACAAGCCAAGCACTCGGAATATAAAATATTTTAAGTGGCGTACTGCTGGGGAGAGCTGGTAAACCTGGTAAACCTTCTAACAGAGAGGCACATTCTGGGGCTAAAGAGAGGTGCCCGTTTGCCTGCTGCAAAAGCAAGTTTTGGTATCTGAATATCATCACTGCTGCCTGCCTCACATACGTTAGCTCTCCATTTTTCGTTGTTGACTGCATGATATTTGACTGAGCAATATGATTACATGTGAGTTTACTCAAAACCCAGGCTGCTGCTGTCCTAAGTAAATCGTCAGAGGCCCAGGTCAGGTCCAGTTTGCATTTAAGTTTAATAGTGTAATTTCATGTTATGCTGCCACACATATCAGATATTCTGCAACATGACAGTAAATGCTTTTGCTCAGCTCTTTTTCTGCTGTTGGCAATGCGATACCTGCAGACTTAGGCTGCTTCTTTGTGGCTTATATTTATGATGGCAAGGAGCAAAGCATATTGAAATAGTCTTGGTTGCAATATTTATAGATTCTGCATGCATTCTAAATTAGAAGCAAAGGAGGAGCAGGATTGCATGCATTTTGTAACAATGTGCTGTTAAGGCCAGTGCTGCTCCTGCCAACGCATCTGCAAATGTTTTAGCTCCTAGCTGAGAATCAGAGCAACATTGCTAAACATGGGTGGATGGTACGGTGCAGCTGAAGTGTCACCCATTGAACGGAGAATCCCACCGAGAATCTGGCTGGAGTAATTAATGAATCCATTTGGAAAAGTCAGTGCCCTTCAATTAGCCTGAATGTACTGAAACAGATGGGATCCCATCCTCCAGGGAGAAAATTGAGAAAGATCCTAAGAAATACTGCATTGGACTGATTTATCTAGGTAATTATAAGCCTCATTTGCACAAAACTGTTCAATATGACTGCACTGAGAAAATTAAGAATTTATAAAATGTTGATATGTGGCCTAAACTATCAGTGGTAGTGGAATCATCTGTCAAGCAGCATCTCAGCTCAGAAGATTAAACTAATCATCTGACATGAGAGGCTGAAAGGCAAACTTGGCCGTGGAGCAGGGGAGAGGGGACGTATTTCTAGGGAACCTTTTGTTCCCTGGAAACCTTTGTTCCTAGAACCTTTGTTCCATCGAATTCGTCTGCAGTGGAAACATTCACTGCTGCCCTAATTTGATATTGTGTCCAGCCTAAAAACATCCTGTAAAATTTTAGAGTTTCAGAATAAACGAAGATGGCTAAAGAAGTGTCAACCACTACGCCCCCAAAACCCGGATTCTCTCATTAAATATCAGGTAGTGGAGTAACAAGACAAGGAAAGGTTTGAGAGCGTGTGCGTCCTATCTTTACTCCAAGGGGAACCTGTTGTGCTTGTGAGAAGCCTGATTTTTAAGTCAAAACTTCTCCAGACTAATTTCTAAGAATAAGAGTTGCACTATGTCTTTGTAAGGGCTACATGAGAACTTAGTGTGTATATAGTAGAATTTGTGTGTATGAATGACGGAGAAGGAAGCCTGGTGCATTGTGGAAGCAACAAGAGAAAAAGAAATACTACATATGGCAACATTGAAGGGACATAGAGATCACGGTCTACAGTTCCCAGGGTTGCTGGTTGTTTTGTTTTGTTTTAATTTTAGGATATTGCAGTCCACCATCATGTATTTTTCAAGTATTTTGTGTTGTTAGAAACACTTAAGCTCAGGTAGCTCCCAGCAGCTTTTTGCATGACATTTCCTGACTTTGAATGAGCAGAGTTAGAAGTCTTGCACTTATCAGCAAACTCGAAAATAAAATCTTAGTAGTGCAAAGCAGACTTCACCCAGCAGAGAAGTGAGGAGTGGGTGAAACAGGGCAGGCTGAAGACAAGTCAGAGGAACATTCCTGCATTACCTGAAAATCACCTGAAAAACTGGCCCAAACCAGAACAATATTAACCCTACCTGCAGGTGAGAGCAGGGAGCCCTTGCTGCAGCCCTGCTGCCACTCACATCTTCCAAAACACTTTCCTCCCTCAGAGCATTTCTGTGCCTTGCCAAAGCCAACCCTTTTTTTCCCCTTGTTTTCATCCTCCCTTACAAATGTCCCATTTTTATAGATAACACGTGTTCAGGGATACCAGGGAGGCACCCTCTATCCCTTCCCGATACCCTCCATCCACTCAGTGCTGTATCGATGTGTTGTTTTGTGCACTTCCTCATCAACCTCAGCATTGGAAGTGCATGAATTAAATGATAAAAAAAAAAGAGTCATTTTTGGACAGAATGTCAGACGCAACAAGCACTTGCAGAGCAGTGAGCTGGCGGCAGCAAAGCCATGCTGCTCTGGATTTAAGCCTGCCTCATGCACGTTTATGGGTGCACAAACTGCGTGCTGTTAAATGGAGTATTTTATTTTATTTTCCCCTTTCTTGCTTCCGGAGGCCTGAGCTAATGCAGTGCTCAGCAGTCAGGGTGGGATGTCCCTGTCTCGGTCACCCGCTCAGCCCCATGGCTGGCGAGCTGGGGCTGGCAGAGCTTGGCCTGCGACAGCACCTTTGAGCCTGGCGCTGATAAATAAGCGGACTAATTGAATTAATAAACAGATAGCTCTTCCCGCTGCCAGCTGGAGCACCATCAAAACGCATGATAAATTATCTGTCCGTGCTGTAACCGCAGGGAAAGAAATGGAGTAAACGAGCTGCCTCCACCCTCCCTCGCTAACTGTCCCCGCTGCGCCTGCTCTTCTCCCCCTTCTGCTCCCTCCGCAGGCTCGAGTGGCCCGACTCCCATACGGATGCCGTCCATGCATTGGCTTTAGGGATTTCTCATTTCCAAAGTGGGGGAAATGATGGGTCAGGGAGGCTCTGCGGTCCCTTCCGAGCGCTGGCCCCTCACAGAGGTAACGCATGAGACACACGCGAGATGTCACCACCTCCTGTCAGCCAGCAGCATGGGGCGATGTGAAGTGCCCGTGGCTTCGCCTCCCAAGGCCCAGCTTTCCTCAGGGCAGCTCTGCCGCGGCCTTCCCATGGGCAGCAGCCTCGCAGGGCCTCTCTGCGCGGAGCAGCCGGAGCGGGAGGTGCTGCATGGGGCCCTCACGGCGGAGACTGCAGCGCCAGTGAGATCACGGCACCGCCGCCCTGCTCGGAACGTGACACTTTTTTGTCTCTGGTGCATATGTCAAATGAATCAGACAACGGCGGTGTCAGAAAGATGGATATCGCTGTCGGCGAGGCTGGCAGAGGAGACAGCAAGATGCGTTCAAGCACCAAAACAAGACGGCGCTTCTGCCTTTTTCCCACCCTCATTAAAAGCACACGGGAAGTTTTAGGAAAAGAAAACAGGGAGTCTGCCGGCACCGCACCTCCATCTGCCCTTAGGGCAGTGGAGCGAGGCGGGAGGCGCTCCATGCAGGAGACTGGCCTGTGCATCTCTCTGTGTCCCACAGCGTGAGCGGCTGCGGGAAGGCCGGAGCTGAGCGTGAGCCGGTGGCTCACGCAGCCAGGAATCCTTCTGTTCCCGGCAAGGAGCGCTCGCTTTGCTGGCCGTGCTCTCCAGCAAAGCCGCACCAGCCCAAGGCGAGCGCGCCATGGCGAGCACCTCAGAGAGCACGGCTTGCTAGTCGCGCTGCCGTGTTTGGGGACGCACCCCTGGCTCCCTCAGGCACAGGGTAAACCCTAGGGGCAAAAAGCACTATGATGCTTTATTTTTTTCCATTAAAAACATATTTCTGAATATTTTTGATTTTGTTATTTTTGGTCTCGTTTCACACTTTAGCTCTCCAAAAGTATATCAGAAGGGGAGGAGGTAAAAGGACAGTACATATCAACGCTGGTTCTATCACCAGATTTGTATTACCTGTTTACCTCTATTCATGTATAACATAGGTTCTATTTACTTTATAAGATTTTACTTTATATTAAATATAAACAGTATTTTATTTTATATTTCATTTTATATGTCATTAGGTGCTAGATTATCACAGGCAGGTAACTGAAAGCTGTCTGCTGATTTAAAATGTTATTTTCATTTTTTTGTCAAATGCTGGTATAAAAAAAGGTGAAATGGCACATGAGAATATTCTCATTTTATATATACCTGTACTATACCTTAAATTCTAGTCTTTTATTTTAATAGAAACACATGTTTGAGGAACTACTTAACATTAGAAATGGCAGAGAAAAATACCTTCACCTGCAACTACATGATAATGACACAAAGTCTAATTACCTGCATTGAATTCCTCAGTTAGGCCAATAGGCTAATGAACATCAATACTCTTTTGCAGAGAGCCCTGGGGTCCCTAATGGCTGTAAGTGGTCAGGACTTTGGTTTTACGTTTCAGGGTCTGGCTGGTATAATGTTGAAACAAAATCTGCAGATCAGATCGTATCCTGTATACACAGGCAGTGGATGTGTGTGTGTGTGTGTACACCCTTGAGCACTGCACATCTGGGATGAAATCAAAGCACTTTTAAGTGCACGCGGATCCCATTTCTGGCCTGCTAGCAGCCCTTTAAATGTGCTGGGTTTAATCCAGGAAAAATGAGTATTCAAAATCACACCAATGAAGGGAAAAAAAAGATCCAAGTTTTATGTACTTGGATGGCATTTTTCTTTGGATGTGAATGACTTAATCATCATCAGCCTAAGTGAGAGGTGGGCAGTGAAAGTTCAGCTATCTTCAAACAGAGCAGGGCTTTGAATCTGCATTTCTCATTTTCTTGGTGAGTATATTATGGCTGTGAGGGGGAAAAAGAAAGCAAGCAAATACCATCCGCTGCAAAAGCTGAAGTCACTCAGTGAGGCGTCTTGAGGCTTCAGAGCAGTAATCTGTGGCGAGAAATTTTTACTACAGTAATCCAATCAGATCTTTGAGTACAGATTAAAGTACCAAAACCACAACCTTCTTTTCAATGCTAGAGTGCTGTGATTTGAGGATTAGTTCCATATCTGGCTCGTCTAGGCAAATCCCAAACTCCAACTGAAACCAATCCCCACTCGTTCTTATTTAATACAGCATTCATTATGTGCTCAAGCAAGACAAATATATATATATATAGCAATACCAGCACGGTTCAAGCACTTCCCACTTCCAGTGAACTAGAAGAGGAAAACATGCTCTGAGACGCCTAGTTACAGTATTTGCTTGCAGAGTCGGGGAGACCCGAGTTCCAATTCCTGCAGCAGAGATTTTGCTGAAGTATTTTGTGTCAGATGTGAAGAAAGGGACTGCTGTCCCGCTGCTCTGGAATGGGCTCTCGTGTGGGTTTGGAAGAGTTCAGCTGGGAAATAGGCAGTACAGATGGAGGCCCCCTCAAAAAAAATAGAAAAGGGAATCGAGCCCAAGTTCTCCCACCTCTTTCTAGGTGCTGTTAGCAATATGGTATTAACAGATTTTATTGCCACTCCCTTTTTCTGTTTTCTGTGGACAACAACCCAGCAGGTGTGATATGGGCATATTCCACAGATAAATCTAACCGAGTAACTAAGCTAGAGACTGTTTGGAGACTCAGGATGGAGGGGAATTAGACCCCTGCCTTGGGACAGCAGGCACAGGGGGTGAGTCCCTAAGTGCTGGGCACTCTCCTGCCCCAGTCTTGGCTCTCCAGGGATAGGTAGCAGCTTTGATTTGGGGCTCTGGCACATATAAGGGAAGTTAAATGGAAGTTGCTTGTATTTTTTGGATCCTTCCTTTGATACTATATGTTGAAATTGTGTGACACGCTTTGCCAGCAATAAATCATTTTGCTGTCTATTGTGTGATTAAATAATTAAATATTGCTTGTCATGGATACACAGGCAGGGATTGACTCAGACTCTGTGGGACTTAGAGATTTGCAGGAATCTGAACTTGCGTTTCCTGACGCTGCACTCCTGTGCAAGTCAGACCAAGTTGTTCAACACAGTGTTAAGAAATGAGTCATTCAAGAAACAGTATGCACTGAGAAACACAAACTTCAGTTGGTTTTCTGTCTTGGTCTTATCATTTTTTATTTATTAAAAGCGCATGTAGAGTAGGAACAGAGAATTTACTTTTTTTTTCCCTATTCCTAATCATTAAGAGGAGGTTGGGTTGCCCAGGGATAGTGCCGCCTACCTCCCTTGTGAGATGCTTTGCGATGAGCAGAAGGAAGTTGCCGAGCGGCCATGAGATGTGAGTTCAGCAGCGTTCTCTGCGATTCCTGGAACCACGAGCGCTCACTGAACTGTCGTCACCAGCAGATGCTAGTCCCGGCCAAGTATCCGTGGGCCACCCTGGCAGCAGCGTGCATTGTATTACTTCAAGCTGGCAGCAATCCGCGGAGGTGTCACTTCCACTGATGTCAGTGGGAAGTGGGGTTGCTCCGAGCTCTGCCGAGTCCAGGCACAGCGAAGCAGCTCTTGCGGCTGACCCGTCCTCGAGCAGCATGGTGTCTATTAGTTTTATTGCGGGTTTGATTGTTTTCGGTTGATTCTCACTGCTTTCAGCTGAAGATTAATTCAGTTTGTGTTTGGGAGGACAAGGGAGCAAATTTGTTGTTTTTATTAGAAGCTAAGCCGAGCTGAAGGCTTGATGACGATCCATTGTTAGTGTTGTTATAAAGTCCTGCTAAGCGGGCAAGAAAGCACAAAGGAAAGGAAGAGTATAATTCAGATTTGCCAAACAGCCTGGGAATAATTAGAAGATTAGCACTTTGGCGCTGTTTATTGGCGAGCTGTGAATTAAATGCATCCCCCTTTTCTCTTTACAGTTGAGAAATGTGTCGCTTAGGTTCTGGGTTTCGTGCCCTTCACACACATCTCACTCCTCCTTCAGCCAACGTGCAAGGCTGCTTTGTAGCACGAGAAGCACAGGAGCAAACACTCCACGCACCCCCAGAGCCCTTCTCATCTCCCGGGCCTGAAACGCCCTCCTAAGTGTCTGCAGTTCACGTATTGGGTGGAGATGAATCACCTCCAATTTGCTCTTAGGAATGCGAGTGGAACACTTGCTAACAGCCATTTATTTACACTGTGAAGTGCTTGTAAGCAGCCAACTATAAAAGACCTCACTGACACTTATGCTTAAATTCTCTCATCATAGTAGTAGTAGTTTGAGGCAACGATAAAATTCAGCATGATGCCTTAACATATCCTGGGCGAAGCTCTGTTTTCAGCGCAGGTGGCAACAGGCTTGATCACTCTTGGTAGTACCTTGGGTACGCTGTTCAGATGGTCACCAGTATGAAAAGAAGGGGTAAGCATCACGGGTGAGAAATTAGTTCTACTGAAGTCCCTGGTATACTTGCCGTGAATCAATTTGGGGTTGCTACAAAATCACAGATTTGTGGGAATGGTTGATGTCTGTATTTCTTCTGCTTTCTCTTTCTTCTGCTGTCTCTTTTCTCCCTGCAGGGAACTTCTTACATCCCTGTATAACAGGGACTAGGATCGCATCACTAGTGCAAGAAAGTATCTTTGAGATCATGTTCCATCTGCCTGCAGAGGCCCAGTATAATCTCCAGATAAGACTGTGCCAGACACTGAGCTGGTCCTGTCTCTTCTCTCATTTAGTGGGATTTGGGCATGCAGACCCGATGGGAAAGGGAGAATTTTCAAGGGCTGTAATGCATGCTTATTCGGAGCAATGCAATCCTAGTCAAAACCAGGACTGCATGACTGTCCTGACTTAAAACAATATCATAATAATAGAATAAATTATGGTTTGATACAATGACAGACCATTCAGGTAACAACATACATACATTTAGAGGAGATTTTTCATTTTTCCACTAAGGAAAAAATAGGATAAAATGGTAGTTCATTTTTATGTATGTATTATGGCATATACATGTGTGTGTAATATATATGTTATATATACATATATACACATAGCTTTAATAAAACAAAAGTGATCAGGGTTTTTCGTGCTGGAAAAAGCAACCTCTAAAATGACAGACTTATTTATCTTGTTTTTCTTCTAACAAACTGAAAAAATGTGGCTATTTTTCATTAGCAATTTTGGAGAAATAAAGAGAAAAAAATCAAGGTAAGCCCCTTGAATTATGGCTCATGATCGAAGAACAATGTCAAAGCGGCAAGTTCCCACACACAGACTGCCTAAGTGTTCAGGGAGCTGATTTTCTTTTCATTCCTAATCTCAGATGCTTACAGCTCATTTCTGGCAGAGGTTGCCCAAAAAACCTCAAAGAGTAAATTATGATGTAGGCTGATGTAAAAAAACCCCATCAAGCAGTTCACTACACCATGATGTCAGGCTTTAGACAGAGAAAAGACTGAAAATTCTCTGCTCCAGAAAACAAGAATGCAGGTACAATAATAGCTTATTTGAGGTGTTATCCTCATGTGACATCCAGTGAGATGGCTTTGAAATAACTATGACAGTGCATTATCCGGAACAATAGTGGAGGGAACCCAATCCTGCTGCCTTTGGAGCACTGCTGTCTATGGTTGTTATTCTTCCAAACCATAAAACACAAAAGCTCATGTGCTTGTGGCTTCCTGCAAGAGCAAGAGAGAGTTTTCTTTATTAACTTGATGAGAGGCAAAGCAGACGGTGTTGAGCAGAATAATTTGTAATGTTGTTTGGGTCAGTAAAAGCCATTAATGCAAATGCTGTGATCAAGTGGAAATCAGTTATAACTGTGTTGGTCTGTATGTCAGTTTGATCAACTAGGAAAAAAAAATCAGAGCCAGCGGCCAGAAGAGACGAGCACCTGCATTTCCCGTTGAGTGGCGACGGGGACGTGTTTGAAAACTGTGCTATAACAAGCAGAACCCGTCACTGAAGTTAGCAGAAATGTTGATTTTTAGTGAGAGCAGATCTGAGCAGTCGTCTGTCTTAGCCCTGTTTTGAGAACTGTGAAGCACCGACAACCTTGTAGTGAAGCCAGTTATGTAGTTTCTGGAAAACTGCATGGCCTCCGGATTGGGTCCTTTTTCATAATTTCATGCTAGAGTTGCTTTGCTAATGAAGTCACTCCAGAAAGCTCAGTTTTGATGCCATCATGTTTTATTTGACACTCCAATGAAACAGCTGTTTGCAATTAGCACACATAAAAAGAACAACAACAAAAACGCAGCCTTGCCTCCCAGCTCTGCACATACACAACGCAAAGGGCTCACCGAGCTCTGCCGCGTTTCTTCCCCGCGCTGTAACTAAAACATCAGAAACAATTGATCTCCGCAGAAGACCAGCAGAAAAAAACTGTTTACAGTTCCCCAAATGTTCCTGATTGGCAGCAGTGATTCGTTAACGAAGGATAAACGTCGCCCCGGGTGCGTGTGCACGCGGGGCGCTCGCTGCTGTGGAGCTGATCTAAGCACGAAGTTGAAGCGAGGCAAGGGCCGGGCGCTCACGGCCGCTGCTCTGGGACCCGATGAGGTAGAGGGCTGGTTTCATACCAGGACTCGCATCCAGGGCAGCTGGCCCACCCTCCCGTTGGGAACAGTGAACAAGGAGCTTGTAAAATACACAGACCAAATGGAAATGACCCCTATTGACTGAAACCAGCTGCATGTCAGGCCTCTCGCTGTCTCTCTTGATTTGCTATCTCAAATAAATGGATGTGGTAGAAGGGCCTATGGAAAGAAAACAAAATAATTTATTCCCCTTGAAGTCGCGCCACACTAATAAGGCACAGTTTTTACAGCTGAAAAAAAAAAGTTTATTCACACATTAAGTTTTTTTCCCTCCCTTTTTTCCTAGCTTTGAAAGTATGCAGCTTAGAACAAGACATGCTGTAGTTCAGCTTCAAAGTTTTTTGACAAATACTGCATCAGTAGATTTTGTTAGGGATTCATCATTTATAAAAGTGCTGGCTAATGAGAGTTTAGATTTTTTGCATTTTGCTTCAGAAAACACAATTACGACAGCTTTTGTTGGTGCTTTTGGCTTCGAACTGTGTAGTGGCTCAGCCCCATGAAAAAGATCTTAGTGAGCTTTGAATAAGCATGATGTGCAGAATGACTTATCTTATTCATGTGGCTTTTCCCCTGTTTTTCCCAGTGCACTCCTGGGTAACACTAGTTATTTTGAGCATTGTGGAGAGCTGCTTGCAATAACCAGGGTAGCACTTGAATCCAGACGTGTTAGGGATGGCAGCTGCTCAAGTCCTCCATTTTAAAGCCCGGGTAGGTTACTGCCATCTATGTTAAACTGAGCTCAGTTCTGACTTCAAAGGTGAGTACACAGCAGCAGGGGTGGGAGGGATTTAACCTTGCCACTGAGGTTGCTTTGATCTCTTTTTTGAGATGCCTGTCAGTTTGTGACCCATGCAATACTGTGATAAGAATTTTGCTAGTTTTCTGTAAAGAAACTTCTTAAAATCACTAGTCTAATTTTCTTTAAGGAATATCGAGGCACTGATATGCTTAGAAAAGCATCTTTGCTCTCCTTTCTTTTTTTCAAGTCTTTATTCAAGGACTGCATCGACAAAGTTGCTGTATTCCAGTGCAGCTTACAGCTCTGGGATGACCCTGTAATTGTGCTGAAAGGGAACCCTTTTTTACAGACATCTCTGCTACCAAATTAATACACAAGGGCCCTATCCTGCCATTTAAAAACTAGCAGTTCTTCCTCATCATCCTCTTTTGTTGTTTTTCTGGGCAGAGCAGAAGGATCCTATTGATACTAGGGAGAGTTTTGTCCAAGTGGGGACTGCATGACCCAATGCAGTGACAGTCAAAAACATGAGGAGAACAGAGGGGGGAATTAGCATGCAGTAAAAACGCAGCAGCACTTGAACTTTCCAGCAAAGTAAAAGGTTTCAGGTTGAGACCACCCTCACTACTTTTATATCTTTCTGGTGAAAAAACAAAAAAAGTTGTTTGCTAATATAGCAGCAAAGTATTTCAGAGCTTTGAAATTAACAAAACCCATGCCAGTGCAAGGTATTATCACTGGGCCCTTTAAATAATGTTGGTAATAGAAGAGGCAAACTATGCATCAGACTATGTTCCACTTCTATTTTAATCAAAAGTTCTTCTCTAAAATTAAAAAAATGCAAGTATGTATAAAATCAGAGCTACTGTCTTGGGAGCTACCCCTATAGAGAAGGACAAGAGCCAGTTGTTTCTCCTCAGAAGCACAGTAAGAAATGTTTAATTGTTGATTTTCAATTCAGACGTTTACATCTACTTTTTTACAGGGAAAAACTCGATCAGAGGAATATGTCCTTCTCCAAATTGAAATAAGATGCTTTGTGTGCTTCATGCATTAATGTTCGATTCTCTCCTTTCCCCTCGGCTCTCCAGAGACTGAAGGCGGCGCTCACGCATCACCCGGCGGCCATGTCCAACGGCAACATGAGCACCATGGGCCACATGATGGAGATGATGAACTCACGGCAGGAGCAGGCGCCGCACCACCACCTGCACTCGCACCCGCACCAGCACCAGGCGCTGCCTCCCCGCACCAGCACCAGCACCCGGCGCACCACCCGCACGCGCAGCCGCACCACCAGCAGAGCCACCCGCACCACCACTCCCACTCGCACCTCCACGCGCACCCGCCGCACCACCAGAGCTCGCCGCACGCGCCGCTGCACTCGGGCGCACAGGCACAGGTAGGGCCTCGCGCCGCGCGGCCTCGCGCCGTCTCGCTGTCGTGTGGCACCTCGCACCTGAGTTGTTTGGCCTTGCACGTATGTCTTATTAGAGGCAAGGCCCTCGGGTTATTCTGAAATTACTGCTGCTGGTGGCTGAAAAGTGCAAACTTGATGCAGAAAACAGCAAAGCAGCAACTTGCTTTGTTGCTTAATTTGCTAGACATTTGTAATATCTTACTTACTTAATAAGAAGCTCCAAGGTCTTTCTGTGCTCTGATGTCTGCAGATTGCCACGTATCCATTTATGGAAGGGGCATATTAAGGAGACTGGCATATTATACATGCTGCTTAGTAGGCTTGAACCTAGACTTCTCAGGCCAAGGCTTAAAGTGCTGTACGTGGCTTTAACTTCAGAAACACAGTATTTCCTGAGGCAAAACAAAGTTGCATACATATCCTCAAAGAAAACTTTGGATTTGTGTGTCTATATGTATCTGTCTAAATAGATAGCTCACAGAACTCATATACCTTGCCATGTCCATCAAGACTAGGGGTAATTTTAAGGCAAGACAGACTGTCTTAGAGCAAAAGAGAAAGCTGTGAGACATCCTATTTGCAAATAGGATGGCAGCTCCCAGGTGTGACATGTAAGAGAAGGCCAAGATTAGGTGAGAGTGAAGATAATAGTTGTTTGATATTGTGTCAGGGGAAGAAGATGAAGCCAGTCCATGGAGAGATTTTTCAACCAGGAAGAGCACTTGGAACTGGATTCAGACATTTAATTCAGTGAAGGCAATATCAGATGAAGATCTCAGTTTCTGGACCAGAAACAATGACTTCCTCAATTTGGATGATCCCATACCATATGGATTTAGGAAAATGTTCCTTGAACAACTTAACTAATGAACAAGGATTTGAGTAGAGTTGTTTTTAAGAGGAAATCTGTGTCTTAAAAGTGATAGGCCTCTATAACCAGTGAGACTGCAGGAGAAAAAAGGGGGAGCAGTGACTACAACATATCGGATGTGGAAAGCAAATTTAAGGAGAACAAGTGCATGGAGCACAGAATGAGGACAAAGAGAAGTGCCAAACATAAGAAGTTCAATCTGTGAAGCATTGTGTTGCTTGCAAATACCTTTCAGGCAAGCTCTTAGAAAACATTAAAGAAAATGAGAGGATTTGGCTGACATCCCAGTGTCCCACAACATTAACTATTTACTAACATCTAGGTTTATTATTGCAGGGGTTGCAAGCACATGGGATTTCCCTAAAGCATTTGCTAATGTAAAATGAATTGTCAGCTTTAGAGAAAGAGTCTAAATAAGAGAGCAGCAGACTCCCCAGTGAGAAGATGCCTAAAGCTTTCATAAGTTTAGTTCAGTTTTTACTTTGAGAATTCAATTATTTTCTCATCTGTTAATGAGTTATTTTCCTTAGAGTTGTTTAAAAACTCCAATAAAAAGACATTATCTCATAACAGAGAAAGCAAAAGCAATCTGATGGCTGTCTTGGAGATGTATGAGAGATAAGGATGAAGCTTGGCAGTCCGAAGACTCCGTGCATGTCATGGGGGAAATCACTTTACCTCCCTGGGGCTTTTAAAACGAGGGTAATAGTTTTGACTCTCCACACCAAGGGATTGGGAGAATAAACACATCAGTGTATGTGAGGCAGTCAGGTATCACAGTAGTGGGCACCACAGTCACAGTTGTGGCACTGCTGTCACCTTTTACAGGTGAGGAGAGAGCACGGCTACAAGAGAAAATAAACCCACCAATTTTAAGGCTGAAGTGTCAGCCAGCGAGTCCAGCGAGTTATTTAGCTACAGCTGCCTTTTTTCTACAGCAGATGTGCTGCTGAAGCCCTCTTTAGTCATGCCAGTTAGGAGAGCCTGAAGTTCCCGTGCAGGCACCCCTAAAGATTTGCAGGCAGACAGCAAGAAATACAGGCCCCAAGACAGGCAGACTGGACGGGCAGCCCCAAAGTTGCATCAGATTTTTTCCGAATCCCTGCGTCACACAGTTCTTGGAGCCAGGCCTGCAGGATAACGTGAGCTTTGCAGTGTCACTGGAGGCGATGGGCCTTATCAGGGATCAAGAAGGTCTTCATCTTGACAGTGGGTATAAGTGTCACCAAGAGGCTGGGACTGGTGGGTGACGGGAGATGAGTCTGGGCAGGGTTCCTCGGGTCAGCCGCTTTCCTGGGCAGCAGGGCTGTTGCTGCCTGTGTGCTCCCATCATGCAAAGACGACAGGGATTTCTGAAAAGATGCCCTAATGGGGACAAAAGAAGGGTTTGCTGAGTAATACACACATAGTTTTTACTTTCTAAGGCCAACCCTAGTCCCCATGGTATTGGCCTCTTTGGGGGTCAGGTTGCTTCAGCAGACATTAATTTTATGGTGCATTTTACTAATTATTAACCTCCTTATTCTTCTGAGCCAGATTCCTCAGTTCCAAACCACCTGCCAAGTGACAGCATGATCCACAGTGCTGTGAGCTATGTGCTCCCATGCCATAAGTTTTGTTATTCTACACCACACCCTTCTGCAATGTCAGAATTCATTTCATGCTTTTCAGCTATCATTTTGATACACATGAGCCTAATGAATTATGTTTTGCTAGAATGAATGAATGAATGGGAATTAATTTTGTAGTTAGCGTTGCAAAGAACAGAGAAAAGTATTTGGTCAAGGATCAAAGCAGAAATCACTTTTTAATGCATATCTTTCTGAGACAGAAGTTTTACTGGGTAGCTGTGTTGCCTTAACTACTACAAAAATGATACTAGTATTGCTGTGTTTGTCGCATTATCATTTCTTCATAGCGAGCTTGCCTGAGTGATGGCTTAAGCAGAGTAGAGGTTTGACTGTTGTTTCCTTCTACCAGCTCTCCTACGTTTGTGTTGATTATGGATATGCGATAAGCATCCCATGAAAGAAAATTAACTATGGTTTTAATAAATGCTCTTTTTTTTTCCCCCCCTAACAGAGCATGTACTTACAAAGGCAGGGCTGGGAAATCATGCTCGAGAATGATGCTTAGACGGTTATCAAGATAGAGCCTAACAGATTTCATGGTTCAGTGTTATGTAGTAAGATCAGTAAGTTAATTATTCCCCGTGACATTATTAGTGATGCAATAGTAGTCTTTATTCTGCCAGACATAGAGGGAAGATTTTCTTGTTGTTCTGCAAATACTCTGTGACTGCCCAAACCCTGACTAGTACATTCTGAAAACAAAATGACTCGCTTTTTATTCAGGAGAAAAGGACCCTATGAGGGGAAGGAAAGAGGGAAAAAAAAAAGGGGGGAGTTTTTTTTAACATTTTTTTCTGTTCATGTGAGAAACAGTCCCTGACTATAGCACGTAAAGCTGGGAGCAAACTTGGCTCCCTACAAAAGGCCTTATGAGCTGTACACTGTAATTGCATACAGAATTGCCGCTGTGCTAGACTGAAGTCAGCTGGGGGAGGGAGGACACTCCTCCCCGCAGTCTGCGGCGCGACTCGAGACAGAAAAGCCACCTTGCAAGACGATAGTATCGGTTTAATTGAGACGGGCAGATGCGCTAGGCAAACGCACGTTAATTGCTGGGATTGAAATTCAGGGCTCGGCCTGACACAGCGCCGAGTACGTCCACTCCCTGAAGTGAAAAGGAAGCACCTTGGAGGCCTGGGCCTTTGCCAGGGCAGCGGGGTTCCTTCTGAGTCAACAGTTGAGGTTTCCAGATGGTTCCAGCCCGTGTTGGAGCTACAGTTGTGTGAGCAGTGCCCAGCCTGTGGCCTGGGACGCAGAAACCCTCAAGACCAGAGGCCCACTGGGACAAGGTGCCTGGAGGAGCCAAGAGCAGGATGTTCTCAGGCTGCTGCCCTGCAGACACAGGCTGTTAGGGCTGTTAGGGAATGCTGTCTCCATGAGGTGCTGAGATACCAGGCCTCCTTCAGAAATGCAAGGCTAGGGTTAAGTATCCTTAAAAATGCTCTTTTGTCAACTCTAAATTCATCAATTTAGATTCAGTAAAATCTTGTGGACACCAGGATCTGTCGACTTTCCGAAGCAGAGTCTTCTTGCCTTTCCTGAGCTTAGCCCATGACTTCCAGGGTCTATAATAACAGTGAGGGCACTGGAGCTCACAGTTCTGGTGGTTGTAAAACCTGAAAATGAGGATGGGGGGAAATATCCTAAAATTTTGGAAGCAATTAATAATAATAAAAAAAATGGAAAGAAGGAAGGTGTCTACGGTCTCTTCTGCCATGATTAAAAGAGTTGCTGAGAGAAGCTTGACATTTCAGGTTTGAAATAAGGGGCGGCAGAGAAAGTGCCTCGTCAAAATATTTTTAATAGCTGTAAGGGGAAAAATATTTTCCCTGCTAATATCCAGAGCATCACTTCAAAAAATGTCCCCTTTGACCACTGCAGCTCTTTGCCAGCAGGTAATCGAGGTGGCACCTGGTTGCGCCTTTCAACTTGTGCCCTCCTCAGGCATTGCCAGGAGGTCTGCAGCCCGCGCCGTGCCGCGGGGTTTCTCTCCCCGCTCCTGGGACCTGTCCCCGCACGGGCAGCCTCCCTCAACGCTCGCTTTGTGTTTCCTCCGCGCGCAGGTTTCCCCAGCAGCCCAGCAGATGCAGCCCACGCAGACGATACAGCCGCCGCAGCCCACCGGGGGCCGCCGGAGGAGAGTGGTGGACGAGGACCCCGACGAGAGGAGGCGGAAATTTCTGGAGAGGAACCGAGCTGCCGCCACGCGCTGCCGGCAGAAGAGGAAGGTCTGGGTGATGTCACTGGAAAAGAAAGCAGAAGAACTCACCCAGACAAACATGCAGCTTCAGGTGCGCGCCCCGGCCGCGTCCCGCGGGGCACAGAGGCGCTCTGTGCTCGCCTCGCAGCGCTGCGCCCGCAGCACCATCGCCACACACGGGCAGCATCGCCAGCAAGGCCAGCGAGCCGCGCGGGGCTGCCTTAATGAAATAATTTAATTTGCTGGACTGAGCTGTATTTATTTATTTTTCTTGTCCTTTTTTTTTTTTTTTTTTTTTTTGGAAGTTTCTTTACTTAGCTATAAAAGTCTTCTTCTGACAGGGTCTGTAGCGCCACTCTAATTCAGAGCCAGTTTAGACAAAAGCCTAAATAGGAGTATAAGCTGAATGGCAGAGGGTTTGCCCCCCAAAGAGGAGCAGAGAGATCTAAGTGGTCCATATGTGATAATAAAAACCTAGGCAGCAGGAACGGTGCCGTTTTTACGCTAGAAACTTGGGCCCAGTCGAGAGGCACCATTTCCCTTACCTTGCTCTGCTCAGCTCTCCAGGCCATGCTTTGCCCTCAGGGTTTTGGCATCCAGTGCTCATGCAAAAAGCCGGAGTATTTCCCAAATTAAAGCACTGACTCAAGTCTCTTTGGCAATGGCAGCAAACAGTTGGTTCACATGGCAGTTTATGCCATGAAATACGGAAGCCAAATTGCCTTTATAAGAACAGTTCTAAAATAATGTTGTGGACAAAAGTCAACACAAACCCAGCACAAAAGCACCGAGTAGGTCAGTGCCTTTTACAGTTGTGTTTTAGTAGAGTTGTGTAGAGTAGTTCCTGTGTTCTTAGATGAAACTTTGTGGAACTGAATGTTTTCAGTTTTGTGGCAAACTAAACTCTCTATTTCTTTTCTAGAATGAGGTTTCCATGCTGAAAAATGAGGTAGCACAGCTGAAACAGTTATTGTTAACACATAAAGACTGTCCGATAACAGCTATGCAGAAAGAATCACAAGGATATCTAAGTAAGTAGCTGGTATGTTTGCACTGCCTCCACACTATTCACAAGAACAACAGAGTTTCTAATTCTTCCCTCCAGAACCCCTTGTTGTCCATATTTTCACTTGAACCTGCCTTCTCAAACATCATCCGAGCCGTCCACTCTCCTGCCCTTATTTAACCAGCCCCGCTCAAAAAAAAAGCCATGGTTTGCCTCAGACAAAATACAGCTAGCCTTCCCCACCCCTCCATTCTGCAAGGAGATGCACGTGGATGGACGCTTGCTCCCATGTGGAGGAACCTGTTGAACTCAGACTCCAAACCTGCAAGAGTGTTCCCGGGTACAGTGCTGCCAGTACATTAAAATAACTCTCGAAAGGAAAGTTAAAAAGGAAAGCATTACAGTTCCCTCCAACGAAAATGGTACTGTGCTCTGACTCGGACGTGGCGCAGGTTTTCAAGGTTTGTTCTTTTTTAACTCTTTTATCTTTCATTTAAAAAAAATCAGATCTAAGGGAGACATTGAATCGATTCTATCTAGTTGATGCATTTTGCAAGTATGGTAATTTAGGGACAGATCCTTTGCTTGGCTCTAGAACAGCTCAGAAGAGCCTCAGGGCTGGGCTAATCTTTGCTAGATTGAGGCATTCTCTTAAAAAAGAGCCCATTTCTACTTCCTCTGCATCACTATGCATCTGGCTCTTTAACAGTACTCAGAGGAAAAATATATAATTGCATTACATGCCTATCAACTGTTGCTTGAATTAAATTTTCTGTGCTGCAGTATACTGCACTGCAATTTAGATTACTGCTGGAGCAAATAAAGCATTAAAGCATCCCCACATTGGTTTCATACACTTTAAGATATTAGACTCTTTTCAGGGTCTCAGCTCCTGAGGTCAGATTAATATCAGAGAAGCTGATTTAAGAAAAAGAAAGGTCTCCATCCCCAAATCAGAAGACAAAAAGTATTTGATAACTCTGCATTTTGAAATCCTAGGGCATCCTCGTACCTCAAATTGTTAGCATGCCTTAGCGGTACCTCCCTCTACCAGTACTCTCACCCAGCTGGGGGTTAGATTTTGCAAGCATAGTAATTCAGATGTCCTTCCACTGAGGGGTAATTTAACGCGTGTTGTCTTTTCCCCTTGCTGCCTTCCTAGGTCCTGAGAGCAGCCCTCCTACGAGCCCTGTCCCAGCCTGCTCCCAGCAGCAGGTCATCCAGCACAACACCATTACGACTTCATCCTCCGTCAGCGACGTCGTGGGGAGCTCCACTCTCACCCAGCTCGCCAGCCACAGAACAGACATCAACCCAATCCTTTAAGACTGACTGATCAGAAACTGCTGTGGGAGTGTGGTAGCGTATCAAGACGTCCTCCGTGCTAAGGACGTTTGCGACAGTAACTCAAGCCTGGAAGATTCCTCAGTCCTTGAAAGACTCTGGCTTTCATTTTTATAGTTATTAAAATGTCTTTTATACTTAGTTACATAAAAGGGAGTTATGCAATTAATATGCTATCAGCTTGAGAAATGCTTTGGTGCTTTCTCCAGTTTTTTGGTACCATTTACTTGTTTATAAACCTAACTGTTTCTGTACATAGTCATGTTTCCTTCTCACCAGTCTAGCCTGAAGCCTCAGAAATACAGAGCTGTGTTAAACTGCAGCCTGTTTGCTGACATGAGGCATGAAAAGTATTAAACAGAGTCATACGTAGGTAACTAGGATTAATTAGGCTATAAATATAGAGAGAGGGCATCTGCGGACAGCATAATAAAAAATGAGTTAGCGTTGTGCTATCACCAGAACCCCATCTTGTATTCAGAGCCTCTTGCCAAGTGGTCATACAGTATGTGGTGATCAGAACAAACCCCCAGACAATGTGCTCTTTTGTCTAGCTTTCCTCCTTGGGCTCTCTGTCCTCCCTGTCCTTTTTATCCTTCAGTCATTGTTCCATGATCCTTTTCCCTTTCCAAACCCTCTACCCTTTTCTTCTCCAAGCTTCTTTCTGCCTTTTTTTTTTATTCCAAGACTTTCCCACTTCTCTTTTTTACCGCCTTCCTAAGAATAGTGATGAAGAAGCAAAGACTTCAAGCCCACCTAAAAACTGTTGGCACGACTGCAGCTTTCACTAGCTCTTCACCCACAGCTGGCCTCACTTTCAAGCATTTGTGTTTTAAAAAATAGAAATGCTTCTGATTTAGTGTTTTTAATAAACAGTGAACGGCGAAAGCAGTGTAGTCACAGGTGAAGCACGATTGAGAGCCAGCTGTGTTGATGCTAGCAGCCATGTAGGCTTGTGAGGTGAATGTCTGTGGCCCACTACAGGCATAGCAAATAACACCTGAGAATTGCAGCCAGTTTTTTTTGCACTGCCAGTCATTGACATAGAAAATCCATGTAGTATATAATAATTCAGAAAAAAAATCTGTTCCTTAACCTCGTTATTTTGTTTTATCATCAGATGCTCATCTAACAACCTCAGATTTCATGGGCTGTAAATGAAAAGCAAATCAGCATCACCCTTCTGAGCAGTTGGGAGAATGCCGTTTTTAATGAGCAGGGGCAGACGTGTTCTTTGCAAGTGTTGCTTTAAACACACACCGCCTGGATCGGTCGCTGGTGGGCCCCAGTGGAGCTTCCCTGGCCTCAAGGGCACAGGTGGGGGCTGTCTCCCTGTGGCACTGCACGAGGAGGAAGGACGGAGCAGCTCCGGGTGCTGTGGGAAGGGCCGGTTCCACTGCGCGCTCCAAGCCACACTCAGTCCTACAAAGAGGGTCTCTCAAAGGGTCTGGCGCTGCAGTTCAGGTTTTTGTGTGGACTCTTTGCCAGTCCCTCAGCCCTACGGATTCGCATCCCCGAGCAGCACCAGTGAGCGATGGGAAAATCAGATGAGGATGATGCCAGTTAATTATGTCACCTTCCAGTGTAGTGAGACCTGATTTTGCTCTGGGCCCGTCCCGCTGGTTCCCATGGGAGCAGGATGAGGCTCTGAGCTGGTGCTGACCGCTCAAACATTCTGAACTGCATTTTTAATAACAAAAGCTAATTAATGTTATTCCTGGGAAATACTCTGGTCCTGAGCATACTTTGTTCTGAAGCGAAGTTCTTGTTCTCAAAGCCTGTTTCTTTGGTGTGAGAGGAGCAGTGGCTTTAAAAGGGTGACTCCTCTCAGTCCAGGGAGGGAGAGTTAAACAAAGGCAGCGTGAGGCGCTGTAATGAGCGGCCCCTTTGGAAGGAAAGGCAAAATGCTGAGGATCATTCATCTCTGAATTAGTTCTTATCTTGGTAACTAACTTTTTATCCATATTTTTTAACAGTTGTCTTTCCGTTTATGCAAGTACACTCTAAAGAAAGATTTTTAATGTATAGTGTAAATCTTGACTTGATTATATAGTCTAAGAACCAAAAAAAAAATTATGAAAAAATACAAATGTAAAGGATTTTCTATTATATTTTAGACAAACATATACTTTTAAAATGTTTTAAATACTGAATCTATAAATTTTTTTAACCTCCAGTTGTAATAGCTAAATGGTTTTGCTTCATCATGGTTCCCAAGGGAACTTTTTTCAAAAATGCAGTTGAGCAAAATGTTCTGGCTAAGTATCCACTATGAAAAAACAAAAAAGCATTTCCCATGTGTCTGAATTTCATCATTCATCATGAAAAGTAAAATGCCATCTTAGGGTTAATTTAAAAAACTTTCCCTCTATATGGGTAGCACTTAAATGCATTTAAAAATAAAAAAGTTGTTGGTAATGTTAGATTACCCAGTTGAGCTACACTGCACTAGAATTAAGGTTTAGCTTCATTTTTATTCAGTCTCCTCAATTAAAATATTTAGCTGTTAAACTGAAAGCCTCTACATTAAAAAGAAAAAAAAAAGAAAAAAAATACAAAAACCTTGCCTAAGTTTTGTTAAATTCAGCAACTTGACAGTTTGACTGATGTGTATTATATATAGCTCAATTATTTCTTTTTTTAATGCTAACTAGGCAAGCCAACCACACATGTTGGCCTAAATGTGTAATTACAAGGAAACGTCTCCTCTCTGTACTATTGGCCTTTAGGTATAATCATTGCTAGTGATGTGGAAATAAGTAAAGGATGAAAAGCTACTTGCTCTTGCTTCTTGTAACTCTGTCGCAGGTTCACAGGCCAGGACAACACGCAGCATATTTATACTAGCCATATCGGTAAAAGGACCAACCATACCAGGCACCTTATATTATCCATCAGATCCCCTTCCATGCTGAAGTACGCTCGGGTTTTGGAGGACTGGCCTTGCGGCCTTTGCTGACGTTGCCGGAGCTTGCGTGCCCTGGTGGGCAGCGGAGTGAGGGCCACGGGAAGAGCCCGGCGCCTGGGCCGCTCCGCCACGGCATCGCTGGAAGGGCCCCCGTGCGAGCACGTCGCGGGAGATGCACTTGCCATGCCCTCGCCTTCCAGGAGAAGTCCCGCTTTTCCACAGCTGCTCCTGGAGACTGATACACCCTCCTCCTGCCCTTCAAGCTGGGCCTGTCGTGGCGCTGCACCCGTCTCCAGGCCGGCGGGCACTCTGTGGGCGCTTCCCTGCTCCACCTTCCGCAGCGCCACGGAGGAGCCCCAGGTGCTTCTGTGCACAGCGCCGCTCGCCGCGCGACATCGAACGCACATCGGGAAGTCTCCGCCACGGATAACTGCGACACTTGGATGGCAAAGAACCTACGCGGTGATGCGCTCCTCTCCTCCCCAGCCTCCTTCGCCAAGCCATGTTCCCAGCGCTGCCTGTGGGAGACAAGCGGTCTGTGTGCTGTCACGGGGTGTCTTGTAAGGACCACGATGGTGATTTATGGAGAATTTCATGCTGTTTTGGGTTAATTCCTGCTACAAAACTAAACATATGCTGCCTGTGTTCTGAATAGTGGAAAGTCAATGGTTCAGTGCCTCAGTATGTGTGGATTTAGTGCGTTAACCGACTCTGTGATGTCTAACAAGCCAGCTATAACTGTTGTTAAATGCCCAACTTTTGAGGATTCATATTTTTTTAAGCAACAATATCTAGTGGTTAAAACTAGCCTTTTAGTTTAGGCAAAATGCGCTTTTTAGCAGCTAATACCTTTTTTTTAAAAAAAAGCGTATAGAGTGAATTTATGAAAATTCATGAGGACCAAAGCAATTTTAAAACAGGAATCTATTAATTTAGTATTCACATAGAATTTTATAAAGTATTTATTAATAAATGTTATTTTAACACATTCCATTTGAACAGTATTCTTGTACAGAATCTGTTTGTTTGTTTTCTAAGTTACAATATTAGTTTTGCAATAAACTACTCTAGGTGTGTGTGCATCTTAAATCTTTCAGGGTCTCGAGCAGAAGCCATCCATCTAAGATGGAAAAGTTTGCTGAGGTCAGTTGTACAGAAATTCCTAGAATTAAATGTTTTCCTTAAAGCAGCATCTGCTTTTTTTTTTTTTTTTAGTTTTTTAGTTTTTTTATTTGGTAGCAACAAAACAAATTATGAACCTTCAGCTGTTTCCTTTCTATTGCAAAATGTGCTCTCTCGTTTTAGAAAGCACGGTCAACACATAACTGGAAAGTCTGTCTTTTATTTTCTCTCTCTTTTTTTTTTTTTTTTTCTGAGACTGATTATATACATCACCATGGAAGATCTAACCCCATTCTTGTTTCTTTTCTAATGTCACATAGTGAGTTGCACTATATTGCCTTATCATTGCCTCTTCTGTCCTTTTGCTAAGCAGTGTTACTTAGACGTAGACCATTGAAACTCCATCATACATCAGATAAAATTACTGGAGGGGGAAGAAGGGAAAAAAAAATTGATCCGTAGACATGAAAATAAACTGTGCCTATAAACAAAACCAGTTACAACTAATTAGTATCTTATTTCTACGTTTCAATTATTTATATTATTTTAAAATTGCACTTTAGCTCTCTCTTTCTTGCTCTCCCTTGTTGAATCATTTATAATACTCTTGTAAACCGTTTGCACCAGATAGATAGGTTTATATGCTTTCACTGATTGCATCTCCACAACTTGTCTCTCACACCTGCCCAAAAGGAGAAGCTTAGAACAGCCAGTCTGCAGTGTGACTTAGACTTTGCACCCTCTTCATGATAGCATATAAATGTTTTATTATGCAAAGTGTGTGAAGCAGCAGTCAAGCTACATTTGTAATCTCATCCTGAGAACCAAAGTGTCCTGTGCATCGTAGGTCGGGCGGCTGGCTCTGTTGTGCATTATAATGCACTTTTGACACTTGTCCAACCCGCAGTAGATGCGAAGCTGCAGTGGTAACAGTGGCCATACAATGTATTAAACTTCTGAATCAATAAAATATGTTGCCTTATAACTTGACTAGGGACAGCACCTTTATAAGAAAAGAGACTAAAAACTGCTAAGGACAAACAAAAGCAATAAACTGAACACCAAAAAAACTGCTCAATTTTTCGTTTTGTGAAATAATCATCTTCTTGCAAAAACAAAGGAGACAATTTATATCTGTTATGTCTTTTTCAGAGCTTACTGTTATCTCAGTTTTATCAGTGGCTTTATATGTAGAGCTCAACTGCTTACCTGTATTGTTTCTCCACAGCTTTTAAAACTACTTTATAGCAAATGTTAAAACTATATGAGGCCAAAAATATCAGTGTCCATGCACATACAGAAAAGATTGATTCTCTAAGTGGAAATCTGATCCTTTCCCAAGCTCTCCTTGGACTGCAGTCAATAATTACAACTCGCTATATTTAGACCAATGTGTAATACCTGGTATTCAGGATCTCCAGTTCTGTACTTATGCAAATTAAACGTTATTTATATTAGGATTCCTTTGGTGTAACTGTTTCCGAACCCCATGGCAGCAACATGCCATCTTGGGTTGCAAGACTGTTAGCCCCAAACCTCTTTTCAACTAGTATCTTTCAAACAGGCTTCTGAACGAAGGCTGAAATCTCATTCTGGCTTTACTGAAAGTGCAGAAATGTCAGGAAACAAGGGGGAGGGAGGCCTGATAGGGCATTTGGAGGGAACTGTTTTCCTTGCTGGAATCTAGGAAATTCCAGAGACTTTTTTTCCCCCCACTGCCCAGGAGCTGAGATAGCTCTGAGATCCCTGTCAGAAACAACCTTTACCATTTTTCCAAAAGACAAAATATTTTGCACAAAAGTTTCATTTGCTCTTCAGGAGAAGAAGAATTGCCACTGAGAGTTTTGCCAAGGACTTTAGAATCGGGACCCGAGTGTTTCCAAGCCCATGTTTGTGAGCTCTGTACTTTTCTCTGTAACAGCTTGGCTCAAAACACTGGGTTGCAATCATCAGTCAAAGTTGCTTCTTTAAAATATTGGCATTGTCCTGGTTTTAAGGAACTTTTAGCACTGCTTGGAGTAAGCCTAAACTATCGAAGTTTATACATATATAAATATATATTATATTAAAAAAGGTGCTGTCACAGTAAGTTTTGGGCTTGAGGTTGTTTGTATTGTATGCAAAGGTTTTGTGTTTGTCTGTTCGTTTTATTCTGTAAAGCAACCACCTTCCTTGCTGGAGGGAGATAAATTTTTTATTTCTTTTTTTTTTTTTGGTACATAAGTGTAAATACTTGCTGCAGCATTTAATATGTTTAATTTTATGTTAAGCTTTTTGTTGCATTGTGAACCCATTATTGTTACAAATGGACAATGAGTTCATTGAGACTGTTCAACTAGGTCAGATTTTTACATCTCTTTCTAGCTAGAAGAGACAGGATTTTTGTGCATTTGTACAAATGTTAATAATATCACTGCAATTCCAATATAATAAAGCACTCAAATACAAATAATTCCAGTAGTTTGACTGCATCTCCTCCCTAGTCATGTCATGGTACAAGTAACTGTTTCAGGTAGGCCACGCTGCTCTTTTCTCAGCTTGCCCTCCAAGGCAGATGCATTTGAGGGCTCGTAGCTACTTTGTGCTCAGCTGGTCACGGAGGGAGCTGAAATCCCCTCCTCTTGCCCCCGACTGATGGCAGAATTCAGCGCTGGCTGTGGGCTAGTTTGGCTGTGGGCCGGAGCGGCCGCACAGACCTTGCAGACCCCCTCGGCGTGGGGTGAGGACGGGCCCTCCGGAAGCCAAGGAAACTGCAGGAACATGTTTTCCAAGCACAGAGGCTGCAAGGCCTCAGAAGCGGAGTTATGCTCCAGAGTTATACTCAAACACGAGGCCTCTGCGCAGCGATGAGACAAGCTGTTGCTTTAGTTTTCCTTGCAGCTGGAGTGTGCTTATATCAAAATACACTCTCTGCTTGTTACCCCGCCAACCCTGCCTCTTGCCAAAAGCTGCCTGGAAATGGATTTCCTGCTGGGCTAATTAGCTCTAATTGTGATGCCCCTGTTATCTTGCCAACCTCATTTCTCACTATAAATTGGTCCAATGCAGGCCTTGGCACAACAATGTGTAAACTGTAATCTAAAGTTAGTTGGGATGAGCCCATTCTCCAGCAGGAGAGCCAGTTTCAGTTTAACGCAGCCTTCTCACCTTGCTGTCCGTCACCGAGCGCTCGCGCTGACCTGACCGGATTCGAGACCTCAGAAGTGCCTCTCTCGCCATAGGGACAAGGGCTCGGCCCCTGCATAGCTCTCCAGGAGGCAGCCCGGGGGCATGACAGTGCCTCCACCCTGGAGGCCCTGGCATGGCCACAGCTCCTGCAGCTCCCCTGCTACTCTGCAGAAGGCTAAATCTGGCCAAGAGCATTTGCCCTCCTAAAATGGGTAGGAAAAAGGTCGAGCAACTGCTGCCACTCGCCCTTTGGAAAGGCTGGGAGATGGGGGAGCAGGTATATGTGGCTCCCTTTTTAAGGGGATGCTGCAGCCCTTTTCCCAGGCTAGAGCCACTTGAGGGGCAGGCTACCTCTCCAGCATTGCCTTTAAAGAAAGGCTGTTGTGCTGAGGCTTAGCCTGGATTTACACAGCAGGGCCCTCACTCTATGACCAAATACTGAGCAAGGATCATCGTATCTGTAAAAATAGACGCCTCTCATGAAGGCGTATCACAAGACTGCTTGACTGTCCACACAGTTATATTTACACCTGACAGCCTGAGCTAAGACACATGTATTCATGCTGAGGTAACACTGCCCTTAACAGCTGATTCATGGTTTCCCAAACCTGATTGCAGTATTTGTTCTTCTTCCAAGCAATCCACAGCTACTATTGCTCTCTCAGGGCAGCTTTGGACAGCAGACATCATAACAAAGTTATTATTAGAGAAAAAATTAGTCAGCGTGAGCACATGCTCCTTCCCCTGTCCTTTGGGGGGAAGCAGCCAGACCAAAGCTGAACGGAGAGCACACAGGATGTGCGAGAAGGCTGCTCTTGCTCACACCAGTCACACCAGGGCTGTGGAGAGGCTCCTTCCCCTGCCAACGCAGCCCTGCCGCTCCGGCTGGAGGCCCCCTGCCTCCCGTCAGGCCCCCAGACCTCGGCTGAATCCTCAGCTAGTCGCTGCAAGGGGCACGAGCTGAGGGGTGAGCTCACGCTGAGGGCGCCCACACGTCCAAACGCATGGACACAAAGCAGGCCTCATGGCCGCTGCGCCACAGCGGCTGAGGCTGCTGTGACGGGACGCGACTGACACCAGCTCCCGCCTTCACGTTGGAGCGAGCGAGCGAGGGGCCACATGCGGAATTCCTTGGTCTGCCTCGTACGTGGCTGAACTTCTGGTTGTTTCTGGTGTGTCGTGCCGCAATAGGAACACTTGTTCTAGCCATGAACAAGCAACACTGGGCCTTGCCATTTGCTTAAAATGCTCTTTCTGCCATTTCTCCTGCAGGCTGCTACAGCCTCCAGTGCAGCACAATATCGTGTTTCAAAACCACCCCTCCAAGTTGATAAAATATTTAAGACGTGTTCTGATTGTGTTAGGTAAGCAAATACCACAAGAAGCCTGACCATTAGTGAACCTGATCAGTCCGTTCCCGAAGGACTTTGTGGCAGAACACTCCAGATCAGCATGAACTATCAGCAAATTGTGAGGGCTTTTCTGTCCCCCCAAACAGGGCAACTTGGAGGCCTATTTTGCAGAGGATAGAGGGATGAACAGCCTGTATACCCCACTGTGAAAATATAGATCCAGATGCAGAGATAGAATGCAAGAAATAGACATTACAAATAGATAGACGTGTGCTTGTGTGTGTGCATGCAGTTCAGGCAGGTGTCTTCATAGGGCATTGCATTCAGCTGACTGTGTATCAAGCTAAAAGAAGCAAAAATAGTTGACATAACTGGTCAGTTCGTGCAGGAAATGGAGGCAAAAAAAAAAAAAGACAGAAACACATTAATTTAAAGCTAGGGCCCTCTGGGTTATAATGGTTCATTTAAGAAGTCCAGAGCAGAGATTTGCATGGAAGGACTCTATACCCTCCCCTCAGCTTCTTTTTGATTTTATTAATGATTCTCATTCTGTATTATAAAGCAGCAGAACCAATTCCAGCCTAGCAAAAGCTTTTTGTTAGCTGCAAGAAGCTGTGCTGAAAAGACGACGTATAGCTGTGTACGAGGAAAAGGAACTGTCCACAGCAGGACATCGCCAAGGATTCAGGTTACACAGTGTTGTGTTTTGTATCACAACATAGGCTGTTGTTTTGGTTTGGCTTTTTTTGTTGTTGCTGTTGTTTTGCTTCGGCTATCCCCTATGCTTTGATCTAAAAATTAAATCATTAGAATTAAAGTTCAAGACACAGTTTTCAGAATGCTGAACATGGAGGGAAAGGAAGTGACTGCATTGCCCAAATGTTGGCTTGTCTTAAGAGACAAAAAGTTATTATGCATTATCATTCACCTTGAGCATAAGCAAACTGCAATGACTAACGTCACTTTTGCATCTAATTACCACAGTGTTATTAAGTCCATCCCCTAAAATAGTGGAGTGACTATTATCCCCCTGCAAAAGTGTTCCTGTTACTTTTTTTTTTTTTTTAATTTTTGCTAATAACGCCACGAGTGAGATGCCTGGGTCACCCCCTCTTGTTTCATTCCCTTCCTTCCCATTCACCTGATGGTGCTTTAGGAGGCCTGCTGTTCATCTGACTCGTCCTCCAGCCGATTTGAATGACTAGAAGTGGAGAAAACCCCGGGAAATGCATTTATCAAACTGCCAGATTAGCCAGTTGATGGGGCTTATCAGGCAGCTAACTGCAGGCAGCAGAGCCCCAGGGAGGGCAGGAGCGGAGCCACGGGAAGGGGCAGCGAGCGGAGCCGCGGTGGCAGGAGCTGTGCTTGGAGCCGTGCGCCCACGGCAGTTCCGATAAGCAGAGCTTTGCTTCCAACCGCTCCATTACAGGAGGGAAGCGGCAGGGAGATGGTATCTACAGCCAGGGCCGGGTCGCCCCTGCGGCAACTCCCTGCTGGCCCACGGGTGAGTTTCACGCCAAAGGTAGCTTGAAAATGTCACCTCCTTTTGGTCATGACGAAGTCAGCAAACCTCACTTTGTACACACAGCGAAAGCTGCTGATTAGTACTGTGTATTTTTCTTATTTTCATAGCTGCTTTCCAATGCAGAGTCTGCATTTGCAAGCACTTCAGAAGAGTTTCAGGCTTATCTTCATGAGGGCAATTTCCTCTGTCATATTACGCTGCAGGTCACTCCCGGAGAAGGGTCCGAAGTCCTTTTTGCAGCAGCAGCTCCCTAACATTAGGGAGCATGGGGGCAAATCCAGGAAGCGCTGGGACTGGGGGATGGTCCCGCGGGAGGAAGTGGGAGAACCAAAGGAACCCTGGCCCTGGCAGCCTGTTTTCGCAACCAAGTGAGAAAGGCCTGTTTAATCCAAGCAGAAATGTAGTCTCCTCAGCTCACTGCAGATTTCGGGAACAGGGCAGTGGCTCTTGGAGGAGAGCGCTCCTCCCAAAGCCACAGAGAGCAGCAGGACACCCCGAGGGTCACGACGCGCAGCTGCCACAGCCACTCCTCAGCCATCCTAAGGCACCAGCTCTAGGAGACAGCCAAGGACAGCTCTTAAATGCGAACGGCATAGAGACGGATGAGAAATATTAATTTTAAATGGATCGACGCTGGCCTTGGAACTTTCCCACTAAATAGGCAAACTTCCCATCCTGTCAGAAGGGAGTAATGAAGACTTTTAAATCTGATGTGATCGTCTATCTGTGGCTGTACTAGAATATTTGCTGTGTAGCAGCAATGCCTTAGAGAGAGCCCCAGACACATAAAATTATGAGTGCGCTGTCCATGGATAGAGTCTTTCATATGAGAATTTCAAGTGCTTCTCAGGCTTTAATTTAGTGCCGTAATTACCCAGGGAGCTAGGTAAATATAATTGTCTTCATTTTCCCAACAGCATGCAGAGAGGAATAGACTGACAGAATGAGGAACAGAAACCAGAAAACGCGAGCACAGGCCCCGCTTTCCTACCCCCGCTTCCTGCCCTTACTCACAGTCCGTACATCAGAGCCCAGCCAGAAGGCTACAGGCAGACAAGGTTTTACCTGCTGAAGGTAGATCAGTTCAGTCCTTTCTAGAAACTGTAATCCTCCCCCTTAAGCAGAACACAGCTGTCGGGCTTTCTATTTGTCCTCTTGAAAGCTCTGACGAAGCTTGTACAGTTACCAGGCCTTTAAAACAGCAACGCTCTTCACGTTATGATTTCCTCTTGCCTTAGACAAGAATATTTTTATATGGTGCAACAAGATTCTCCAGCATGGAGAATATCTTGCTTATTTGTCCAGCCTAAGCGCTTGCAAGATACATCATGGGAAGGGGAAACCGTATCAGTGTTCAAATAAAATGCCACAATCACAGCAGAGGCAAGAGGAAAGCCCTGCAGCCTCATTATCCAAACCTGCACATGGTTATAATCTAATGGGTGACAGGGAGGGAGGGAGGCATTCCCCTGGCCAAGGAGACCATTTATTTTTTCTGAGGTTCCCATTCTGCAACTCTTATTCATCTAAACATAAACAGGCTTTTCAGGCAGGGAAAGGGGGCTCCAAAACTGGGCTCTAAGGGTCTTAATGTATTCAGTTGTCACTTGCCTTTTATGCTCAAATTTTGATGGGCCAGACTTCCTAGACAGTATCTTTCGACACCTAATAAGTCACCTCTCGATGAGCCCCAGTGCTAGTACAGACATCTTATCAAGCTTGAAAAGCTCTTTTGGATTATTTTATAGATATTCTTTGCTGCTCTCTCCCTCTTCATCTGTACTGACTTCTTCACAAGGATTATTTATGTGGAATTTTTTTCCCTTTACGCAGTCGAAAACATCACCTGTTTTAGCAGCAGATTTCTGGGGTGAGTGCAGAAATATTTTGAGAAGTTTAGTCATCGGCATTTGCTAATGGAAAATCTAGTAACTGAAGTTGGATTTTTTAAAAACCACATTAAATTTTATATTTCTTAGTGCTGGATTCCCATTAACTGCATTAATTACAGGAATGTTTAATGAAGCAAATAAAAAATACCATTATGTATAGAGTACTGTGAAAAACAAGGTATTCAGCAGAGTGTGCTCTTATATATTTTTAATAAAAGCCCTTACCTTAAGGTAAAAACCCAATAAAATATACTATAATGTGCTATGGGACCCACCGTTGATTTACAATGCATTACTCGTTTAGCAGTAAGCAACTTTTGCACAATACACAGCAAGCTTTTATAAATTTATATGTAAGACCTTTTTTCTTCTAACAGAGATTTATTGAATTTCCCCAGAGCATATTCATTTTCTAAAAAGTTCTTTGTTTTGCTCTACTATATTAGTTGTAATAAAGGCAATGATCTCCTTCCTGATTGACACTTGCAATATTAAAAGTTCAAAAAATATGGCAGTCAATATCACAATAATTTGAATTTATTATTTCTATAACACTAAATGCAAACAGGGTTTTGTTAATGGTTTTGCAAAACCATAGCACATTGGGCGAGGTCTAGAAATACACGGTCAAATTATCATAAAGCCCTCTAATTCCTCCAAGGAACTGTAAATGGGTAACTTTTAAAATAAGTTTATACATTCTGTTCTCCCCCAATTTAAATGCTGAATATGTAAAACATGGACCAGTAAGTTAACCCTAACCATAGAGAAAGTTAAATTATGCATAACATCATGAACATGGGTTGAAATCCTTTAAGAAATAAAAGAGGATTCCCTAAAATACACTTGCCAATCCTTCACATGTCATCAAAGCCTGTTTTTCAGGAACGATGTAATGTCTCATGATATAATGGAACAGTATTCTTAATGTTCCATATTAGTCACGCTGATTATTATAGTTGGCAGAGTGTCCTCTCCGCTTTCATTCCTCAGAAGTATTGAAAACTTTCTGTTTGCTCTCTGATTTCCATTCATTTCACCATAAAATCCCCAAGATCCAAGCTTGGTTGTGAAAGGGCCCCACTTCTCTCTGAACTCCACCTATAATAACAGGAGGGAAACATGCACAGCCCTCGCCCTGCAAATACGTGCACGTACGTGCAGAGGGACTATCCCATGAAAGTCATGGCCACTCAAGCCAATGCCTTAAGCTCCACATGCACTGAAATATGCACAGGACCGTGCAATACGTGCAAGAAGGGCAAGACATTACAGGCAAGGGGGGAAATGTCCCTCTGTTTGCTGTGGTCATCAGAGAAGAGAGCAGAGTGGAGGTGCCTCTTCTGATTGCAAAGCCCAGGGCATGCAAGGTGCTTGGAGGTATGCAGGCGTGCGTGGCAGTACGGGCATTTGCTATGTCAGAAAAGTACGTAATCAACCACTCCATAGTGGCTGAGTTGCTGCATTTTAGTTTCTCCTGGTGCTTTTCAGGCAGCAAAAAAGCAAACACTTCTAATGCCACTGGCTGAAGCCACTTCATGTGCACCAAGATCATGGTGCATACATGAAATGGGGCTTACATTAAACGATTACCAAACCGTTCCAGGGTTTGAGAGCCCCCCTCACGCTGCCCCGTGCCTCATGGTCTCACCTCCGGAGACCACCAAGGGCTTTGCCGCCCGCTGCCCTACATGCACCTCTCAACCAGGCCAATAACGTGGGGTGACGGAGCCCCGCTCGCCTCCCACCGCACAGGGGCCACCCCAGCAGGTGGCAGGGGACATCACAGCAAAGTTATGGGTTTTGCAAAGTCTGTGGCAGGTGTGTTTGGGCGGGCAAGGCGAGGGCGCAGCACATGCCCTGTGACACACCA
>NW_010587887.1:557848-595573 GCF_000705375.1 Tinamus guttatus
CTCCCTGCGTGGAAATAAGCGGGCCTGGAGCTGCTAGGGAGGCTGCGGGGCACGCGGGCAGACAGTGAGCAAGAGCGAGGCGAGCAGCGCCTCGCGCACCGCAGCGGGAACAGCAATGCTGTCCTCCTGCTCGGCGGCAGCCCCACAGCGCCGGGTTCGTGGCTGTATGGAAGTTGAACTGGGACCAACATCGCTCCGGCCAAGGACTTAAACCACGTTTAAGAAGGGAAGCGGCCGGCACAGGGGTGGGCCATGCTCTCGGAGGCGCAGAGCTGGAGGTGTGCTGGAGCTGGAGGACAGGGCTGACGTGGTGGCTATAGGCACGCTCTTGGGCAGAGGTGCTCCATGCAAAGGGGGCTTCCAACCCAAGGAACCGCAGCCATGGGCGACCCTGGCCAGGGCCACGACACCCCCAAGGGTCACCCAAGGAGCAGCAGAAAAACAGCCAGGCAGATAGAAACCATGACACACACAAGCCCAACCTCCTGTGCTCCCCATGGCCTCGACAAACGGACTGGGCAGGGGGAGTGTAACCCACCTCCATACTAAGGGAAGCTGTGCCTAGGAAGCAGTAGGAGAGGTGTCCGACATGAACACTGGGAAAGGGGAGGAACAGTGTTTACTTAATCATTTAATCATTTTTGTTTTGTATTTCACAGTATCCTAATCAACAATCAGAAGTCTGTGTTAATTTGCAATAAATAACTAAGTAAAGATTCCCCAAGTTGAGACTATTTTGCCCGTGATGCCCTGAGCGCGTTAAGTTGGGTGACATTAATGAGGAGGCCATAGCCCCCTATTCATACATGCCCTAAATACATACATATATATATATATATACACATACATACCCTAAATCCACCCTGGTACAGCATGTACTGCGCCCTGAAAACACTAATACTCATCGCAATAGCTGCTCGTGCATTTCCAATTTTCTAATTCATCTTTGGACCTGGCAAATTACCTCATGGGTTGTTGCTGCTTGCAGCATCAATGAGAAGAGCAGAAAGTGAGGCAAAAAATCTTTTTAGCACAAGCAAGTGCCCAGAAAAGCCAAGTGGGTTTTGAATATTTGTAAGTTTTTAGGTAAAAGCACTGAAACAAGGAGTTTAGAATGCAAAAGAAATATCAAAAATCTCAAAAAGTTCTAAAAGTTGAATGCATTTTACAGTTCAAACATTGTAAATAAATAGAATTTGAGAAAAATATTGTTATTATTCACTGGTTAATTATTTTTCTCCATTTTGCTATGTGTTGTGACAACTCCCTTTTATTGGAAAAAAAAATTACTTCACAATACATATATCCTTCTTAATATCTTAGTGCTGAATGTGTGCTTAAGGCAGACACCCCAAAGAGATAAACTGCCCCTTTGAATCGTGCTACTGAAAGTGGGTTCTGCTGAACACTGCTTCTAAAAATAACCATTCGTTTAAAAGCAAAGTTGATGCCCTCCTTCTCTACATCATTACTCCAATATTATAAAAACGCTACCTGTGCACATGCTGATTTTTGTGGCTATGTTTAACTTTCACTACGGTGAGACTGTCTGTGGTAGTGAAGTACACGTGTCTGCAGAAACTGAGCTTATCTCAAGTCTGTATTAGCAGGATCCAGGGTATTCAGGTAGACCCAAACTCTTTTCTCTCAGGAGCCACAACGTGACTAGGCTGTAGGTTTTGTGTTACCTTTTCCGCTTTAACTTTAAAGTCAAAAACTTCAAAAGTCTCCAGCAAGAACCTTGAGGGTTTACTCTAATTCATTCTTTCCTGTCCAGGTTTTACATTGTGAGGTTATTACGCTGCTCACCACAACTGCAAACGGTTGGCCCAAGACAACTGCTTGAGCTTATTTTAACAGGGCGTTTACCTTATTTAAGTAATAATGAAGAAGGTGATTGAATTAATTATTACATCAAACTAGCTGCCATGACCTTCCCTTACCAACCTTCTGATCGATTAGTTGCATCTGCAAGTCAAGTGACTGAGGGATCTTATATTATTATTCCTTTTATCCCTTTTTTAAAAATCTGTTTTGCAATTAATGGTGTCTCTTCAAGTGAAGGTTATTTTTCTTCTGAGAGGATGGGAAGATTTAGATCATCTCCTAACATGTGGTAAGAGGCTTGAGGCTTGATTCATGGTTGCCCAGAACCTTCTGAAGTAATATATATCTGACAAAGTGATTTTAAAATGCTACTATTTTCAACTGATAGCGGTTTAAACTCACCTTCCCCAGGAATAATTGGTTATAGGAGTGCCAAAAAATGGTAGACCTTCGAGGATGTCTTATTTCCCTGCATGACTGACATTGCTGTTGTCACGCTGATTTAAATCCAGAATTAAGAACGTGAGCGAAACATCACTACATTTTTTTTGCTTGTACTTTTTGTTTTAGTTTCCTAAGGAAACTGGTTATTTGCTGTGTGTGGGGGAGTGAATGCACACATCTATCTCCCTCCCAGTGGCTTTTTAATCCATTGAACAATTGCAAGAAGACACATAATGCAGCAGTCACAAAGCTTTGTAAAAGTTAATGGCTGGATAAATAAGAGCAAGAGCACTTGCGCCATCAGTGAGGAGAAGGCTAAAGTGTGAGCGCAGCCCTTACCATTAAAACACGAGGCACAAATCCACAGCACCACTACCATCCTAGACGAGTATGGATTTGGTGTGTTGTTCAGCGCTTGGGAGACACCAACTCTTTACTTCTCCAGACCCAGACTGTTGCAGACGAGCATCCAGGATACTTTTTTGCTCCCCAGGCTCTGAACACATAGGTGCAATAGGTATTTTTAGGGTCAGGAGTTCATTCTTACGTTGCCAAGGGAGGGAGCACCTCCTTGGAAACTGTGCGCAGAGAGAACAGTATGCAGAGCACAGCCTCCTGCGTTGCTGCTGGGGGATAAGCAACAGCTCCCAGGGTAATTTTAGCAGTACCCGGTATCTGCCAATAGCAGCTATAAGGTAGAAGGACAACAATGGAGCTGGCTGCTGCTTCCCAATCCCAAATTTATCTAAACCAGATCGTGAGGAGCTCAAAATGCCTTGGGGCTTCTCTAAGCAAAACCAGCTGTTTATCAAGAGCTCACAAGAGCAGGGTACAGCAATACCATTAGTGTCATCTCCTGGCTTTGGCATTCTGTCTACCACCATCTGCAGAAGCCAGTGGGGCCGAAGATTTCCCAACAATGGAATAAATTCCATGGTGGGAAGATCCATCCCTTTCTGGTCCCATTGTTCTAACTGCCTAAAATGTCTCCCTGCAGCAGAGGATCTGGCTCCGTACATCCCTCCGAGCTTCTAAGAGGTTTCAGCAAACAAGTGTGTCTCTTCTCGCATCTCCTTGAGAGGACATAATCTCAATCAGAGATGGTCTAACAGAATTGAGGGGTAGGGAGAGAGAGAGAGGGAACAAATTTTGCACATCTAGCATGTTAAGGTGGGGATAGGGAGAAATGCAGGAGAGGCTTCTGCCCTGCCACTTTCGTAGCAAAATTGCTAAGCTACTAAGGGCACGCTCAGCACGTAGGCAACAACCTCGGTGTCAGCATTGCACTCAATTAACAGGAATTTTGTATTTTGAATTGGCTATTAGTATCTCTGGGTCATCTCCTAGGGGATGCTTCCGTGTGTTTTCCCTCAAATGGGCCTCATGCATTCATCCAAGAGTAGCATTTGGCCCAAAAAGGGGAATCGGCACTTCTGTTATAAGCAGAAGCATTTGGTACATCTCACGTGGGATTTCACTCCTGGATGGAAAAGTCTGGGGAGATCGACAGGGTTCCTTTGTTGCCCAGTGATTTAAGGTGTGTTGATTTGCATGACTTCATCTTCCACCACCTTCCCGTGCTCATGAGGCTTTAGTGAATTAACCAAAAGAGAGAGGCGGCAGAGGAGGGGGAGAATGGGACCATCCCACACAGATTGCTCATGTATGCTGGTATTTCCAACACTAGAGGATTCCTGCATTTAGCAAGAAAAAAAAATAGCCCACCCACTGTCACTGCACCCTGGTGCTTACAAAACTACACTATGTTAAGTAATAGAGGGTATGTTTGTATTTAAGAGAGTGTTTCAAAGCCAAGTGTGGTAAAGAAAATACCTAGCTTGATAATCAATTTCTTGAGATGTTTACAGTCTTATAAAACAGGGATTGTTGAGAATTTTCATGTTTCATTCCACTTTTTCTTTCAAAGGGGTGGGAGGAGAGAAAGACATGCATTTTTCGTGTTTGTGTTATGTCTTTAATTATAGCAATGAGAAACACTTAGAAAAAAATTCTTCCTTTGCAATACCTTCTGAATTAAAGAATTATATTCCGTGTTAGTTGTAACGACAGGACTATTCTAATCCTCATTAAAAAAAATCCGCGCAATTAACGTGTTAACAAAATATGTTAACATGTTAACAAAAACCACATCAACATATTAACAAAAAAAAATCCATGCAGTTAAAGGAAAGCCTCCATTGGATGGTTAAACCATCTGCTAGAACTGAGGACATGTCAGGAACAATACAATGTTCCCAAGGAACAATACAATGTTCCTTTAATGCAATAGGTGCATGGTAGCCCATGATGCCCTGAGGTATTCAAGACTTGAAAAGTTTGACAGCTTGGAGCTGGCTGATGTGGCTGAGGACCTACAGAATATCTGCAACATATGGAATTGCAGGTGAAGGCCGTGCAGGATGTCTAAAATCCACAGCAACACTGGAATTGCTAGCCAATGCTACTGTAGAGCCCTGCATAGGTCTGGAATTCACTTGTTTCTGGATTCAATGGGAAACAAATGAGAATACGTGTGCCTGCCTCACTTACTTATTTATATCCTACTCTGTCTCTCACTGTCAATGAAGTTCTGGTATAGACTAGGGTCTCTGTTGTAGCGCCATAAAGATAAGTATTGTAGCAATCTCATTCTCAGTAAATCGCTCAAGTCCAAAGATTACTTTTTAAATACGGGCAGATAATCCGACGCAACGTGGGGTAAGATTCACCTGTGCTGATGTTTTGGGGATTTTTGCCAGTACTGCGTGGTGCGTAACTCTGATGACTAAGTGATAAACAGAAGTACACATGCGACACAATGTTTAAAGGAGCACACTGCAAGATCATAGCACTTGGAAACTGTAGTGCAATATGGTGAAATTATGAACAGCAGAATGACCAAAGTAAAGGACAAAGTTTAGCTTTTTGGAAACAGGCAACAGAAGCTGCTGGTAGGCAGACATTAGCATGATGGCAACTGGAGAGCTGATGTAAACTGGGAAAGAAAATACCATTTGTATGAAGAAACAGATAATACATAGATTAGACAGAGTACAATTATATTGTGATGGTTGTAAAGATAGGCACACCTGAGCAAAAGATGTATAGAAATAATGCCATAGCGCTTACTGGACTTCTCCCTCCACATCGCTGACAAGATGAATCTCCATCAGGAGATGACTGCTAGTAGGAAACCTGGAACAGAGTCAGAAAATGAAATGTTCTTCAAAGGCATAAAGATAAATTGTGGACCATTGGCTTTGTGTAAGCAACATGCTCCGATATGACAAGAGTCGTTGACCTTCACTGTGATCTGAGGAAAAAAGAACTCCCAGAATTTATCTATAGTTGAGGATTTATTGCAGTAAGTTCTGTTACTCCAGAATAACTGTCCTTGAGGTAATTACCCAATACGAGCTGAGCAGAAATCAGAAAGAGATGTGCTCGTACAGAAAAATAACAATTCCGGAATAGTTATTCCAGAAAAAAAACACAAGATTAATCAAACCTATGGTCTTGAAAAAAGAAAAAGAACTTTAAATCTGTTGGGGTAATGCTTCAAAGGTTTCCCTTACTTTATTTGTTCTTGGCCTAGGAATTAATTTTTGACTAGGGGTTTACTGCTTTTGGAAGGTCATAAAGAAAAGTACTCCGTTTTACAAAATTCGAGCTCCTTTGGTAGTGCAGTGTGATGCTGTTCTCCACGGTCTCAACTGGAAGAGAACTGTCCCAAGGCCAAATTGTAGCCTTCCTCGGGAGCACACAGTTCTCACGGAGGGTCAATAGAAATTCCATACGCTGCCCTAGCTAATAAATTCCACTGCATAGTTACAGTAAAAAATGGTGGTAAGGAGAACACATGAGATCTTTCAGGAGCTTGTGCTTTCCGAGAATGATTCATATCATTATGCATAAAGTATTGAATATTTAAATGGACTGGGGAATCTCGTCTGCTGATTACTTGCTGCTAAAATATGTCATTTCAGAACTTAGAATACCCTTTCAAAGAATTTTCAAACTTTCTCACACTCTCTGGAGTCATTAATTATACAGTTTTGAGAATCAGTCAAGGGACATACTTATTTTTTTTTCACCAATATGCAGAGAAATCCTGTTCAAAGTATTCTACCTAGTCTCCCAGCAAATTAATAGACTGCCATATGGGCTTCCTTGGCTAACACTTTTCACCTATGACAACTGCAGGTAATTATTTTGCCCAAGTGAAACTGATTCTGGGCATTCTCAATGAGAAACCCTTTCTTTCCAGGTTCAATAAAATTTGGTGTATGTTTCACCCTTGGAACTTAGCTCTTTCATTAAAAAGTTGTATGGCAGTTAAGAGCTGACTCTTTGCATTTGAATATTAGTCTCCAAAGAGACAGTGACAGAAAGAGCAAGAGTTCCAATACTTTTCTTTAAAGATGAAGTAAGTTATATCCTGCCCAAACTTCAGAGAGAAATGAGTTTGTGACAGTTGTTTTTATTATGACAGGACTGCTTGCAGTGATTGAAAAAAGCAGCTGCACCAAGAGTTCTTTTAGGAGAAATGTTGGGAAAAAGTTGAGTAATTCTCCTATTTCAAGGGTAATTGGCTATGACCAACCCTGAAATCTAAAGGCCAGCAGAACTTTGGCAAAATGTACCATTTTTACAGCTACTGATTATTGCCCAAATGTTAATGGAAATCCCATGAAAGCAACATCAAATGAAACATCATGTTTTTCAGGTAGACCTTTCTAAAAAAGTCTGTGCCTTTGCAATCCTAAAACTGACAAAGACACTGAAAGGTTCAAAATTCAAAACAATTTCTGAACTCTGACAATTACGCTCATAACTCACATAGCAGAACAGTTTGTTAGTGCCTCCTTTCCAACATCACTTTTTTCAAACTGGTGCCATCACGTGTTTTGCCATGATCCCATTCCCCGACTCGGTGTTCTGTAGAGGAGTTTTGCTATTAGGGCTCAGCTGTACTTTCTAAGCCACACAGTCAGCATCGTGCTGTTAAGTAGCTTATCTATGTTCAAAAAATTCTTGGGGCTGAAGTTGGGAACAAGGTGATGATGAATCTATACAACTTTAGTTGTGTCTTAAAATAGTATGTTTGCCTACTTACTTACATGATGTGAGAAGAAATAAAGAGTATACTAGAGGAGACAGCATAGCAAAACTAGTGCTGTTGTGCTATTCTGAGAGTTGTTTGTAAAATATTTTCATATATATTTCAAATATAAAATGTTTTCAAAAAAATAAAAGATGGGAATATTGGGGATCTGACTTCTAAAAATCAAAGCAACTATTGAAGTCTTCATGAAGCGAATGCAAGGGTTAGATCATTGGTCTTCCAGAAACTGCTCACAATGGAATTCTACGGATCAGCAGACAATGAAATTGCTCTGTTGGCTGTTGGGTGCGGTAATATTCACTTCACTGCTATGAGTCGCTTTTCTTGGGCATTGTTACATCGGCTAATCATTAGCAGGTCTGCCCTTAGGAAATCTTGTTTAGCAAACCCAAAATATATCTCTTTTTAATGTAAAACAGTTCACATGAAGGATTATGGATATTAGATGAGGGCTGGATTTCGAAAAGGGGAATTGGAACGCGAGAGGCCACAGAGGACATATATTCCTGAGACATCCGTTGTGCCAGCTACACAAAAGGCAAAGAGGGCCAGAAACCACTTAAGCACAGGCTCGCAGCCACGAGTACCAAGGGAAGAAGAATCCATGCAGACAGGGGCCCAGGAGACTCAGACTTCAGGGCAGGGAGGAAAGAGGAGCATCAGGAGCAAACTGAGGATCCAACCTGCATCCACTCCGCTTTTTTTGGGCCCCAGCACTCCTGCCAGCCACTTGCTAGAAACAGTCGATGTCTTTATAGATATGAGCGCTCTGAAACCTCCCAGGGCTACAGTTTGGGTGCTAGAGGACTGCACATGATTCATTTGCTCTGTCTCATGAGGAAGGTCTCTGATACTTTTTTCTTGTACAGCCAGACACTCTCGTCTGGAATTATGCCAACACTGATGAAGATTGAGAAGAAACTTAAAAAAAAAAGGTGGGGGGGCGGGGGGGAAGAAAGAAATCCTCACTCCTTGATCCTAGTTAGAGCGAAGTCAACATATTTTCCATGACTGTCACAAACATCAGTGCATGTTTTTTAAAGGAACAGATAGAAATTAAAAAAAAATAAAAGTGGATGACAGTTCTGAGATCTGAAGTTTTTTATAACCATGAGAAAATAATAGAAGGCACTGTCCCACCGAAGTGCCTTGAGGGATGTTGGTGACTCTGTCCATTTCTGCTTTGACTGTTCCTGCCAATTTTCTGTGTAGTTTTCGAAGTGTTGAAGAAGAAATTTCTCATTGCAATTGAACAACATAAATTGGAAAAGAAAAAAAGTTACAAAAAATTCCACAAGGAGAATAAGAAGTGTAAGGCCTGGTGGGTTTCCACAGCTATATTTATAACTAACCCAATGTTTATAGAGGTAAGATAAGGTATCTAAAAAAAAAAATCTGAGACATCACATTTAAAGAAATTATTGGATATACAGTAATGATTTAGAGCACACCAAACATTTCACTAAATGCCCACCAGGTCTTATCTGTGGACAGCAATAAGAGACCAGCTGCAGTTCTGATGTTAGAAAGGACCAAGAAATCTCCTGACAAGACAGGTATTAGTCCAGCGGCACATCTCTAAAGCAACCCAGATCTGTTGTATCACTTTAGTGTTATAAGAGTATCTGCTGGATACCTTTGAAGTGCAGGAATAGTATTTGAACATCTTCTTTAAAAAAAGCTAAACTAAAACTAAGACAAAAAACTAAAAAGAAAACACAAGCCTGAATGTCCATCAAACCATCTCCCAGTTTCTGCTGAGGCTTCGGATATTAGGTGCACCATTGGCCTACTCTTCAAAAGTGCTCAGCACTCACAGATCCCACCAGAGAGACACTGGAGAATCATACATTCCTCACCTAAAGTGCTCAAGGCAAAAAAGCTTTAATTGCAATGAAATCCAAAGGAGTATTTATGCAGATTTACCCTATTTACAAACTTGATCTTTATAGGTATTTTGCTGATCTTCCTCCAAATTTAATAATCTTTAACATTTTTCACTTGAGCTATCAAACTCAAACAGAAACTCAGTTAAATAAATACATAATAGTATTAACTCAGTTAAATAACTTTGTGGCTTTTGACATTCTCATTTTGCAAATATCATTGAATCACAGAAGACTAAACATCATCATAACAAAAACAGAATACCTTATAATAAAGGAGAAAAGAATTATGAACAATCATCTTGCATGTGTAAGGATGCCTTCCAAGAGAGACAAAATACTGGATGAATAGAGTTCTTGCAGGAAAGCTTCATGTATTGTACCTTCGTTCTTGGGCTGCCAGCATTATGCCTTGCCAAATTATAATTAACATCTGCTGTAGCTAAAGAACCTGATGCAAATCACTGAAGTCCTTTTAAAATGTTGTGCTACGAGTGCAAAAGAACAATTTTGCAGTGAGGGAGAGAGGGTCACGATGTGCTCTACAGAGTGATTCACTTCTAAGTCACATAGAGCGTTACTTAGCTGTGTTCCTTCTTCTGTTATCTGAAAAACAGTGATGTGGAATTAGCTTGTGGTGTCACTCCAGAGAATGATGCCACCTCACGTCACAGCAGTGACTTACCTTTCAGTCTTCATCCTGACCTGGCACCTTAACTTGGAGAGGATGTTTTGCATATGTCATACCAAAAGGAAAGGCAGCTTGTCCTTCACAAAGGATTTTGTTATGATCACCTGCAAACATTTTGGAGGTAGCATGTAATCCCAAGGAATAGATACAAGAGAATAACTTGGAGATCTTCAGTGTAAAATATCCTTATATCCAGTAAATAGGAAGGTGAATTTAAAGAACCAGAGCCTCCTCCAAAATTAAAATTCTCTGTGGTATCAGCAAGCAAAGCTGTGTGTGTGCATACAAAATTAACACTGTCTGTGAAAATAAATAGCTTTGGCAGCAACACTCCAGAGCTAGCACATAATTGGCCTGCATTTTGCTCCCTTCTTTTTTCTTGTAATTTCTTTGTGCTGTGTTTCTTTGTGTAAAGAAACCCCCATTCAGGGGTTTTATAGCCTTTCAGGGAGGAAATTTAAAGATTCAAAGTTTCTCTATTAGCCACAAAGAGAGAGATTTGGTTTTTAAAATAAATTATTGCTGTCACTCGTGAATGCAGTTTGCCTACATATCTTCAGCAAACTTCAGCCATTCTTGCGTCAGAATTTGAAATACAGCAACTAGTGAGGGTGACAAGGATGGAGGTTAGAACAGGAAGCCTTTTTTCTTTTTCCTCCAAGGCATATTCAGAACTCTGGGTTCATCTTAAGAATGAGAAGACAGTGCATATTTGTACCTCCCCTCCCTCACTTGTGTGTATCGGACTGATTACCAGATTTAGCTTCATACCATTCCTTCCCCTCATTCTTCCAAATATTTGATAAAAATAAAACTCAGGCAACAGATTACACTTGCATTTTTTTCCCTCCAGATGTCATACAGAAACTTCAAGGGAAAAAAAAAAAAGAAAGAAACAAAAGAAACAACAACAACAACAAAAAAACAAACCTTAAGTAAGTCTTTAAACCAAGATGAGAGCTTGTTTATTACCTCCTGCAAACTGAACTGCATGAAGTGTCTAGTCCTCCAATAGGTCTGATTCTGAAGGAGAGGGAAGGCCAAATTTCCCAACGAGTGCTGCATGGCAGACCCATTTGCATGCACAGGATCTCTCTGGCTGCAATGAAATAGTCTGACCTACTGATGGCCAATATTGGGCCTGCCACAGGTTTTTCCAAGAATAGCTACAGTTATTCATCCTAAATTGTCCAGAACATCTAGAAGCAGCTCACATATTTTTGTTGAAAATTATGCGTGCAAACACAAACTCACAGTTAGCTGCAGATTTAAGAGGGAAAAACCTAAGTTTTTTCTAACTTTTAAGATCCATTTTCTCTTAGAAATGTGGGACGTAGTCTGGTGATACATAACCAACCTCTCTCTTCTGAAGATTGCAACAAATGGAAACAATGAAAAGTGAAAGGCTAAATCGGACCTCTGGGTAAATTACATAATCCTCCCCTGTGCCAAGATGTTGCCTGAGGAATTCCTTGATTTTACACTAACCTGCTGTAATTCTTTTAGCTGTCCCTTAACTCTCATACCCTTCCCACAGGCACATGAGATATGGCCATTTTACTAGGCCCAAGTGTTGGGGCTATGTAGACAGCAGAAGAAGAATTATACAGGGAAAATGAGCTGATATGTTATGAAACCAAACCAGTACTATTTTTCAAAGGATAAAAACCAACATAAACATTACCAACATTAAAGAATGTCACTGCCTCATTTGTTGTGCAAGCCTCATGCAGAATAAAAATAGCTGCTCTCTTGACCTTGCTGACCACGGCCAAGTTTCACTCCTATTTAATTTTGCCTCATTAGCTTGGGACAGCCAACCACCAATGGCTTTTTCTCTTTTCATTCAAAAACAAAACAAAACAAAAACTATTTTGGGACAGAGAAATCTGTCCCAACTATGTATTCATCTGTAGGATACTACTCTGTCCTTTCAAACTAATATGCTTTTTTGTGCATATAAATGTTTCACTTAGCAACATTGCAAGTGCAACAGTGGATTATAGTAATAGGGCACTTATGAGTTGAATCCAAAGGAGACAGTTTCCCCTAAGATGCACTGAAGAAGACCTGACCAGGACTGTGAAGTGCAGAGTAGTGCCTTGGCTGGAAGAGGAAGAGAAATCATCACCCTTGGTAAAGGAGAAAGAAAAGACTAATTCTCCCAACCAACAGCAGGTCAGAGTCCACAGCATACTCTATAAAGAGCTTTTGTGGCTTTAAGAAGTAGATGAAAGACAGGTAGATGCAATAGCGTAGAAGTATGTATAAAGAATATTATAAGTCTGATTAATTCCACAGGGAATGGGGACAAAAAGTCTCTGATACTTCACAAATATATTAGATCTCATCCCCTAAAGCAAGCAGCATATGCTCAAAGAAGATGGAGTTGGCTCTGTTTGCCTAAATTTCCAAAAGACCAAAGAACAGCGAAGAAGTTAAGCTCATTATGAAGCAAGAGGGGAGATCCAAAGGGAGGAATTAATTGGTTTTTTTTTAGGAGACCATCAAATACACTGGTAAAGCCCAGCAGAACCGTGCTGATATCAACTCACAAATTCTTAAAAATATAGGAAGGGGCTGAGTAGTGAAGAAACAAAGTTACATCAAGATATTAAGTTATTGTGGATAGTACGGATAATGGTCAAGAGAGAGGAACTATAGAAATGTCATAAGATACTAACAGGTTGAAGAAAATGTCAGATGAAATTCCTGGGGAACATACATAGGAAAACAAGCGCTCATTTGTATATTATTTGCATGATGGGGCTTCTAAACATGACCCCACAGTAAAAAGACCTTGAAGTTAAAATTGCTCTGAAAATGCCTTGGTTCCCAAAAGCAGTTAAGATGGACAGATCATATTTCAAAAATCAGTATTAAAAGGGAAAGAATGGAATGGAGAATGTTTTAATGCTGCACCTTCTGAGAAAATGCAGATCTAGAAACCTAGAAAAACCTAGATGTGAACAGAAAACCTGACAAGGATGACCAAAGATATGGCACAGCTGTGGTATCAAGAATGATTAAATGGTGCTCTGGCTTGATTGAAGCCTGGTATGCTATAGTTCGATTAAACCATTAGGGTCAAGAATAAGGTAGACGGGGAAAGAAACATTACTTATTTGAGCCAGAGAAAGCCCTTCTCAGTATAAACTCAACTATATATTGATCTGTAAGGTATTATCTTATACTTGCAAACTAGTATTTTTTTTTTAGTGTACATAGTGTTTATTCCAATACAAAGGCATATAAAGCTACAAGCAAGTGGCAAGTTCAGCTAAACAAGAGAAAATATTTCTTCATGCAATATATTCTTATGCCATAGGTCATTTTGGAGCTGAAATTTCTGGAGAAAAAAACTGCACCATCTTGGTCCAAGAAATCTCGAGCATGAAAAGCCGTAGGCTGGGAGAATACATCAGGGAAGTATCGCTTCATATTTTTCTCTTCTTAAACTTCCTCACGCATCTACTGTTGACCACTATCAGATAATCATGCGTTAGGCTTGTATATATGAATTAAACCAAGGACCTCATGTATTTGAGTCATGAGGAGAGTCATGACTTAATGGGGTAGGGGGATCATCACAGGAGACAACTGAAAAAAGAAACACTGGAACAGTACCTAAAGAAATGCACAATTCACAACACATAGGCCAAAGAGAAGTTCCTAATCTCTTCCATTACATGAACTCAAGGGGGCATTCAATTAAAATAAGTCTTGACAAAACTCAGAGTCAGCCCAAGAAAACACCTCTCTACATGACGTATAAAGAGATTTGAGCATTCACTGCATTGGGAAGTTGTCAAGGCCGTGAACTGAGCAAGAAGCAAAAAGGAACTGAACATTTTTATGGATAAATCATCATTAATGATGATAACTTTGGAAGAGACATCAAAATTCACACTTCTGAGGTTAATCCAATCCACAGAGGCTAAGCTAAAACTCTAACGTGGGAGGCAAGTCATCTAACATCTCTTATGTGGGATTCTCACACCATCCCTTTCCATCAGACAGGACACAGGCCTACACTCCCCGTTACATCAAATGACAAATTCTACCAAAGGAGTAATTTTGTGTCTTTTTTTGTTTTTGCACTGGTTGTAGTTTCGAAACTGATTTATTATGTGCGTCTTCATTTTTTTAATAAGAATTAGTAAGGATATTGCATGATACTTTACTGGTTTTTTCCATTCTTTGGAGAAATGAATAGTGGGTGAGACAGAGAGTACCTGTGACAACCGACCTTTGTCAAGAACTTGATTTATTGACCATGTCACCACATCCTTGCTAATAATCACAACAACCAACCTCTGAGAAGAGGTTAGAAATGTCCAGCCATATGAGAAAAAGCAAACACAGAAAATATCAAAGCAATGAAGTGGGGCACTTTGTTGTGCTACATGTACTGTAAAGCACATACGGTTATTATACTTATAGCAAAGACTGTAATAGCAACAGAAAGCAGTGCCAGATTAATCTGTCCAATTAACAAAGATCACAGTAAAATACAAAATAAAAAGGCAACAAAATTAGCCTTTTGAATCCGTCATTTATACGCACAAGTCTGCATTAGATTTCTAGACAATCCATAATCCCATAAAAAGTTTCACCAGTGTGGGAGTGGTGGGAATTATTTAAAGCAAGCCCGTTGGTTGAAATTTTCCCACAGGTCTTTCTTTTCATAAAATTGAAGCCAGCCTAAATCCAGATCTGAAATAAATGTTTCCAAATTAAAAATCAAAACAAAATCAATTGCTCCAAAAAGCAATGAGTGAGAGGTCTTTTTTGTCCTATGTGTCCCTGCAATACTGTGTCATGCCGTGAGAAAAAGAAAATGACTTAAAATACAACTGACTATGCTCTTTGCTTGTGTAAACAAAGCGAAGACAAAATGCAGTAAACCTCACTGACAAAAAATGTTTTCAAATTTTGAAATATTTCAGCAATCACTGTTACTGGTACCTTGCAGGTATGGTTAACATCCTTTCCTTTCCCCCCATGAGCATAGCATTTACGACTACTATTTTGGTCAATGGTATGACCTACTGGTCCAAGCATCACCCACCAAACTGGGATGCTGAGCAATGTGGCAGAAGGCATCTCCATCACCCGCTCTTACACCATGCAGTCCCACAGGCAGGGCTTGGGAGCAGCTTTGGAAAGACACTTTTGCTATGGCCCTCGAGTAATAAACTTCAGCCCTGGCCCTTGTTTCCTACCCCTTCCCAAATTATCACACCCAGTAACTTCATAAAGATGGCAGGAGGCTGCACTAACATCTGTGAAATTGCCTTAAAATTATGTCATGTTATTAAATGTTTGTTGTATGCGCCAAAAGGGCTCGACTCCTCCAGGTCTGGCTTGCCCAAATCATTCAGCTAAAGCCAATAGAAACAATAATATCTGGATGAATAAGGAAAAAAAGTCTCCTAAAGGAAAAACACAGATCGAACCTCAGGTTACTCACTGTGAAAACCAAGGGTGGGGGCGAGACAGAAATGCTTATTATCATTATGTATTTTATAACAGAATTACAGAACGATTAAGGTTGGAAGGGACCTCTGGAGATCACCCAGTCCAACCTCCCTGCTCAAGCAGGGGCACCTAGAGCACGTTGCACAGGGTGGCATCCAGGTAGGTTTCAAATATCTCCAGAGAAGGAGACTCCATAAGGTCTCTGGGCAGCCTGTTCCAGCACTCTGTCACCCCCACAGTCAAGAGGTTTTTCTTTAAATTAAGGCAGAGCTTCCTGCACTTCAGTTTGGGCCGTTGCCTCTTGTCCTGTCACCGGCCACCACCGAAAAGAGTCTGTCCCCATCCTCTTGCCACCCTCCCCTAAGGTTTTTATACACACTGGTAAGGTCACCTCTCGGCCTTCTCTTCTTCTGGCTGCACAGGCCCAGCTCTCTCAGCCTCTCCTCACAGGACATGAGCAACAGTTATTGCACAAAGTGCCCCTCAGTTGCTTGCCCCAAGGGGTTATAACCTTTCCAGTGATAGCTGTCCTTGCCATTTGCATCGCCCACTTCAGCCACAAGGTCATTTCTCATGGAAGTTGAAAGACATTTTCTGGGGCCTCCTGCCACAGTCTCCCTAGCCTAGCAGTTGCTGTCAACATCTAGTGCAATCAATCTTATTTCCGTCAATGAAGTGAGGAACTGGGTAATCTTCTGTGCACATAGTTACCAATATAAGTATTTTTAGATGAATATACAAAGGACTTATTTAAAAGCAACACAAAGAGGACTTGAGAGGGTACTGGGCTTTATGACCCTAGTACACAGTTAAAGCGCACGAACAAAACAGTGGAGGGAGACATTAAAGAGCAAAGGAGCTTTAGGGATTAAGTTTTAAGGATTTTTTTTTTGGCATGGAAACGATAATTAGAAGACCAAAAATATTTCTTTTCTTCTTCATTATTAGATTTAAGCCATTATTGCATAGAACGGAGAAAAAAGAATGGAAAAAACTAAAAATCTGTATTGTGTAAGTTTTAAACCAGAGTTGTGGTTTAAAACAAGGTATTTTTCTTAATTTGACCAGCTCTAGAAAGGGATCTCTCCATCAGCCCTTTTCGTGCCACTTACCTTCACCACTGCCTCTGAATCGTTGTGGCTCTGTGGAACTGATCTAGCCAAAAGCAACCCTCTTTTTTTTTCTTTTTTTTTTTCTTTTTTTTTTTTTTGGACTACTCATCAATCAGAACGGTTCCCATATCTGACTTCCATACAGAGCCCAATATCATGGTCCAGTCTCTTACGGGCTGTTTTTCAGCCTCTTTCTAGCAGGAGTGTGTTGTGTGAAGTAGTATATGTGAAGCATTCTGTTAAACTCCAGTCAAAGTCTATGATGTGAAGCCTCAAGAGCTCTCCTGTGACTGGCTCTTGTAATATCATTTGAAGCTCCAAAATGAGCATCTGTAGTCATAGCACAAAATGAATGCATGGGCAAAACCAGACAAAATTATTGCCGTTCTTCTGGGAGTCAATAGATTTCGGAATGCTGAAAGGAGCAGTGCGATTTTGATTGCACAGTTAAAAAGAATAATTAAAATTAATATAAAATATAATCTGTGATATAAAAAATATAATCTGTGAATCTATGATAATTTCAGCTAAACATCTTAAGAAAAATGTTCTACAGGTATCCTCTGTGGATATCCTGTGTGGATGATTCTCTCCTTTTCCTCAGCCTGATTCTTTTCTGAGTAGAAAAAACAGAAAACTAAAACAATGTAGCACCATGGATCATCATGGGGTGCATGACTGAGTTCTGATATTTCAAAACAAGTGCATCACAGAGCCGTGGAAAGTTACAGAAGGAAAAACCCTACTGCACTACTCAACCAAGCACACTGCTGGAGCATGAAGCTCCCTGCAGGGTTCTCCAGCACCTTCTGGGCTCTACAACTCTACTCAAAGAGCGCCTGATGTTTTCGCGCTCAATGAAGGCACCAAGGAAGTTAGAGAGTTTTAATGGATTCCTTTTGGATGGTACTAGCAAGACTTTATGCTCTGCAAAATAAAGACACCCAAGAAAAAAAGCCATTGTGTTAAATGTTTTTCAGTGTCTATACTTCATTATTATACTCTCAGTTTGAAAATGAAGACAGGATGATTTTCTTTCTGGTTTCACTTCCATAGTTCCCACACAGTAGCTAATGAGTAGCAAAGTAGCTAATGAATACAGTAGGTTGAAGGGTTTGGGGTTTTTTTTTCATTTTTGCTGGATTTTTTTTTTTAAGTTTCACGAAAACCCTCTCAGAGTTGCAAAGATTTTATTTTCAAAATCTAAAGATGAATTGAAACATCATAACTTTAGAAAAAGTTCTTTGCTTGGTCAAATTGAAAAAAAAGAAGTAGGTAGATTCAGACAAACAGATTCAGCTTTCAAGATTTCTATAAACATATTACAGAAATTAAGCAACATAATATTACCAAATTTAACAAAATAATGCAGTTCATGATAATGTGTCGGCTACAGGATATAATCATTTACGCCTTTCATTCTCACAGTACTTAAGATATACCTTTTTTTCTTTCTTTCTTTCTTTTTTGCAAATCCGTGGCAAAAACCTGAACAAGAGGAGTTTTATATTCGAATGGTCTTTGAAACCTTTTCCTGGTGTTTCAATCACTAAACACCACATTCATCACTTTCCATGATCACTGAGAGAAGTAGGGATTTTCTTTTATTTTCCTTTTAAGAAAATAAACTTCTTTTTAAGTTTAGCAAAATTTGCAGGTATCCAGACACCTCAGGTTTGCAAGGTAGTAAACATCACATGTTGTTTTGCAGAAATACTGGTGGAACCCAAACAAAATAGCTTGAAGCACCTGAAATCCAAGCAAAGCATTTGAATCTAGAGGAGGGAACACTCTGTGCTTCAGAGATTACTCTGCTTCCTTCCTTCCAGCACTGGGAAAAACATTTAAAAGTGAGAACTTAGATCACTTCTTTATGGATATTTTTGGCCCCATTTCTCATGGCTTTTTGCCACTACCAAGAATAACATTACATTTTACTAAAGATGAGCCAACTTCTCCAGGGAAAAAAAAAAAAAAAGGGAAAAAAAAAAGAGAGAACTGTCTGCAATAATCCTCGGCACCGCTGGGTGGTAGTGGCTTTCTGCAGGTGAGAAACTGACTCTCAGGGCAAGGAAGAGCTCGCGCAGGGAGGCTGGAGAGCCCAGCAGCAGAGCGTAGCCTGGCTGAGGAGGCTGCAGGAGCCACCAGAGGCCAGCATTGCCTCAACTGCCAGTTGAGAAAATTCAGGAAAAAAAGAGATTTTTTTCTAGGCACAAATACCATGGAATCCCGTAAGTTAAGATGTTCCTACATGCTAGTTCCACTAAACAAACAAACAAACAAAAATTATCAAAGTATGTGGATGTTTTTATTCACATTTTTGCAACCTCGATGTGTCTTCAAGTACATAATTGTCATAATTGTCTTATTAGGTGTTACAGTCAGCCTGGTGCTGGTGACGGGGAGTGTCTCCTCGCCACCGGCCCCAGGCTGACTGCAACATTAGGAAATACATCTCTTAGCAAGCTGGATGGCAGTTCCCTCAGTTTCTTTAGCCACCACTGAGCATGGGAAGAGAGATGTCAATGTTACACTGATAAGCAGAAATACTGATTAAGGATGCTGGGGCCTAGGAGTGTCAATAGGGCTCCACAGGTATCTATGAGGCTGCAGAATTCTTATTACTCATGATAGATGAGTTGGAAAAATGCAGCTTCAATCTCAAACCCAGCTGGAACTTGGACCCAGAAGTCATTAGCACAAGTATCCTTTTCCTTCAGAATGGAGGAAATGTCTTAGATTGGAGAATTTAAACATAAAAGTAATTTACATCCTTTCAAGCCCTCCAGAACAGGCCAACAACTCCTATTACAGTTTAGAAAGATGTGCTGAGCACTGCTAGTTCTCATCAAAGTGAGTGACATTAACATCTTAAAAGGCCAAGGACACCTGTCTCCACATTCATATAATTCTTTCACACAGATGGAATGGTGAGCAGGCTCTAAATCTTGGCTTCACAATAACTCAGGTGAGGGGTGTTTCTTTTCTGCCAGGAGCAACACAACTGTGAAAAATGTGAGCTACACAAGGAGTGATTTGTTTAGCAACAAGGGGATGCTGGATTAGCAGCCAATGAGCTGTTGTAATGATCTGTCACAGCAGCTCTGTGGCCTCACTATCTTGATCCATTAACTACAGGGAAGTTGCAGCTTCCTCTCCAACAGAGATCAGTTAGCTGGTGCTTAAAGCCTCGTTTAATCATGCTGAAGACCTTAGGGCCAAAATTCGAAATTACATTTCAAGATAGGGAGTCAGACTTCGGGACTCTACATTGTTTTTGTTCTGCTGCAGATTGCATTTGTTCTACTGCAAACCAAGCAAGAAGCCCCGTGACCACGCACTGATTTGGCCTTGCCTCTTCTCTGAACATTGACACTCTCACTACAATTTGTGGAGGCTGACTGCATGAAAGCCGAGTTATCTCATATAGCTGCCTGCACATCGAGATCGGTCCAGAGACTTGTTTTCCATTTTTCACACTGAAAGGCCATGGGGCAGCAGCAGGACTTTCCCTCTGCAGCTCCTACTCAAGCTGGACCTGGTATGGATCCAGCATGGATTCTTACCCCACGTTTATGTCATTTGGCTTCTGTGAGATTTCCCACACACATAAGTTGCAAGAAGAGCAGTAATTAATGCTACTCAGTGCACTGTGGGTATCTTTATTTAATTAGCATTGTGAAAATACATAGCTAAGAAGCAACTGTTCCTCTCCTTTCATGTGAACAAAGGGTCCCACAGACAGCAGAACCAGCATCTTCCTGGGATCGTGGGAAGCCAACTTTGATGACATGAGACAGGAATTGCTCATTCTCCCAGCACACCACAGACAGTCTCTGCAGGCTCTGTGTGACTGGAGACAGAAGCAGGAGCCCAAGCAGCATCAAATTGCAGCTCTTCTCAGGGCAAGATCTGTATGTTGCTGATTGCTTTCAGCCCTGTCACTGCATTACTACTGTCTTGAACGGTGGTTGCTTTTTGCCTTATTTCTTTCTTCTCTAAATTTATTTGCAATTCACAATATTAGTTTGGACAATGTACAGAGAAGCCCTTGTCAAGTGTCCATTTAGCGTGGCAGCAGGAGAGCTATCACTCAAAACAAGGAGCAGGAAATAACTTTGGAGCCTGTTGTAACGTTCTCTAGTCCAAGAGCTCACTAACATACTCTGCTTTCCAAGAACACTGATTTCTGTATGTGTCAATGCTAACTGCTTGCTCAGTACCTGAATAAAATACCTTTCCTGCAAACTACTGAAATTGTAAGTTTTATTATGTTTTTCCCTGTGCTTCAAACTGATCTTCTCCAAGGAATATAGTTCTTTTCCTGGTTTAAAAGTACTGGTCCTGGTCCAGTACATCAAGTGGTTTTACTCTACAACAAGATTGTTATTTTGTTACATGTACAAGGAAATGAGAGGGGGGACTTCTCCATCTGGCAGATGATCCTCTGAAGTGGAAAAGAAGATGTGCAAGCTTATGCTATTAAACTTTTTAAGTTCAAATGGAATCCAGCTGTTTAGGATCCACAACATTCCTGCAGTTTAACTGCTCACAGTATGTATACTTTCAATCCCTTTATTTTTGTTTTCTTTAATTGTTGGGGCCTGAGATCATAAACGCCTCAATGTGAAGTGCAGCTCTTGGTAATTTGCTCTAATCAACTGCAGTAAGAAATGTCTGCTCCATAACCTTGAATGCTTTTTCTCTCCTCTGATAAAAGAATATACTTTTTTCAAAAAAAAATAAACATCTGGTTTGAATTGAACATCAAATTGCAGTTACTTTAAGTGCCAACTATTAAATTACCTCAAATGTTTTATGTTTGAACAGGACAGCTATTTTTTTTAACTGTGGCACAAATGTATATGTAAAATTACTTTAGAAGGTAGTTTGCTTCAAGGTTTGGGGTTTTTGTTGCTGTTGTTTGGGTTTTTTTTTTTTTAAGTGTAGCTTGGTCACTCTTTCTCGGTTTTCCTTTACAAAATTGTAATCTGCGAAGGTTTTTATACAACCAAATATGTCCCATCAGATGCTATGACAAACAAAAGTACTAGCTAGTGTTCAGGGCCTTGACTGTGAACTATATGGCATATGGAAGAACCATCAAGACTGTCCAGAACTCATTAAATCAAGCCAGAAAAATCACATATAGCAATGTTGCATTCTGCATTTTGATCAGGAAGATAAACACTAAAATTCATATCTAAGACTTCCCTCATAAAAAAATATAAAAAAATCTTTATTCTAATAATATTTTCTGTGGCTGAGTCCTACAGTCTGATTTCCATGACAGCATTTCAAACATATAGCTTTACAGAAATATTTTCCTTAAAATACCTAGCTCTTGATGTGCTGAATTTCTGAATTTTGATAAGTATATTTCCAAACCTCTCACAGAACAAAAAAAATACAAATGGAAATAATGACGATTTTAACTACTTAAAGCAAATTCAATCAAACACCAAATCCACTGTTTCCTTATAATTTTCCTATGATTGGAACTTACAGTGTTGTTGAGGATTCTTTTTGCTCTGGGGAAGCAAAAATAATTAAAAAACACACAAATTTTTAATTTACTCTGAGAGAACTCAAAAAGGATACAGGCGAAGTGTAAATGAAAAGCCTTTTTTTCTATTCCCTCAGCATTTCTGCACAATCCTCCTCCAAAACAAAACAGAGCAACTGCAAGTGCATGGCGACACTAATCATTGCTTACTTCTTCTAGGGCCTGATCAAAGCGAAACTGCAAGGGGAATTGAGGCAAAAGAAATTAAAAGCACAGATGACTACAGCTTGGTAAATTACTGGCAATTACACTGACTTCTAGATTGGACATGACCTGGTGTCAGTGGCTGCCTGAGCATGTGTTTTCAGAGAAAGTGACTGTAATTGTTGTGATGATAAAAGACGATTACCCTGAGGAGGCAGTCACCATTTCAAAGGTGGGCCCATCTGATCAGAAGTTTCCATGTCATTTAAATAATGTCTTTTATAGTGACTATGGCTTCAGCTCCAGTCTTTGAATACTAAAACATTGATTAATACTGCAATTATTCACTGAGAAAACAAAACAAAAACTTGATCATAACAAAACATTTACTGAATTCTTCCAGGTACTGCAGGGGAAAAACACACTGAACATGGACAGGTTGTAAATAGAAAGAGCAACTTAATTCAGCAGACGCCTTGCTTGCTGGAAGTGATCTGAACAGGCCTAAGAGTTAACCAGGTGAAATCCAACTAGGATGATGAAGAGGACACTTTTATTGTGGGAGAAAAGGAGGGAAGGAGGAGGAACTGGGAGAGGGGAAGAAAAAACAACCAACTAACAATTACTGGACTTTTAATGTGCTTAGACATCAAAGACATTTAGTTTTCATCTAATGAACTGCAGTGGCACATACGCTGATACAGATTCTGTGGAAAAAAACAGCAAATGTTTAACAAGCCATACTGCCTGTAGCAATATCTTTTTTTTTCCTGGAACACCCATTCAGTGAGCCACCACTTCTTCTAAACTCACTAATTCTATTCTTCAATGTCTACTTTTTTCTTTCTTCAAAATTTAGCTGCTTGAATAATTTAAACAATAAAAAAATAGGAGGGCCAACAACCTTAAACTCTTAGTTTTGTACTCGGATATCATCCTATCAATCCTATCAATGAAGCCTGTTCTGAAGTAAGCCACAAATTTCAGGAAAGCTTCTCTGCTGAAGCTTCCTAAAGTAGCTTCCTCACAACTTAACCCATTAGGATAGGCAGGCCCTAAGACATGTTGATATCTAAAGATATTTTCCCGTTGAAATAATTAATGGGAATATATCCTATTTGGGCCTGTACAGCCTGGAGAAGAGAAGGCTGAGAGGGGATCTAATCAGTGTCTATAAGTACCTCAAGGGAGGCAGTGAGGAGGATGGTGCTGGTCTCTCTTCAGTGGTGGCCACCGACAGAACTAGAGGTAATGGCCACAAACTGAAGCACCAAAAGTTCCACATGAACATAAGGAAAAAAGTTTTAACAGTGAGGGTGACAGAGCACTGGAACAGGCTGCCCAGAGAGGTTGTGGAGTCTCCTTCTCTGGAGATCTTCAAAACCCGCTTGGACGCAGTCCTGTGCCACGTGCTCTAGGTGACCCTGCGTGTGCAGGGGGGTTGGACTAGATGACCTCTGGAGGTCCGTTCCAACCTTAAGATTCTATGATTCTGTCTGAAGTTGTGATATTATTATGGAATATAATATATTGAATAATTATTGGGATATAATTATTGAATAGCTGAGCATGGGAAAGACATTTTTTCAGGTGGATTATTTCATGATTTTGCCACATAAGGGTCAATCTTTAATGACAGCTGTTGAACTGGATATGACTGGATCAACAATGAAGCTGACATTTAGTATAACAACTTTTTATCTCTATCTATAGAGATTGAAAATTGCTAATTTCAGAATAAATATGCTTCCAAATTTTATGAAGGAAACATATAAAGTCATTCACAAAGTCAAACAAGGATGTTTGGACAAGGGAGAGAACGAGATAAGCATGACGGTACTGGGAAAGAGGATGAAGTTAAACAGGGACAACAGGGTCAGAGAAAACTAGCTGACCTAGAAATGCTCTACATTTTTGAGGAGGAATGATGTGCAGTGAGAAGAAGCCTGGAGTCCAGTAGCTATTGCAGGGTGTTAGGGAAACTAAAGCAGAGAATACTTGTGCTGAGGCTTTTCATGTCATTATCTTGGCACACCATCGAATTAAGGAGTAGCATGTTTATAATCCTATGGTAATATGCCAGCTCCATGTAATTAGGTGCTACAACACCAAAATTCTGAAGAGATAAATTGTATATCCCCAAGGATGAACTTCCGAGGAAACTTGAACTAAGCATGCTTGAACCAAGATTTTTCAACAGGCTTAAATGAGATGATTTGTAAGCCTCCTGTTTTTTAAAGGAAGAAAAGAGAAAATCTGCTCGGGAAATGGGTCAGAGTTACCAAGAGAAAATCAGTGTGATTACAGATGCTGAGAATCTTCAAATACATTTTTAATTTTATTTTATTATTCTGTGTGTGTGTGCAATGCAGATCAAAGGTTTAATCAATACCCAAGCAGAGAGAACACACACACAAAAAAAGAAAAATAAAAAGAAAGGAAAGTAAAAGTGATGATCTTTCTTCTCTCTGCTCCTATATAATAGTTCCAAATCTTCAAAAAACACAGCTGCCATCTTGCATATAGAGGAGTGCTTTATCCCCATATCAAAACAGCTTGTTTCTATCGGCTTTTCCAACCTGAAGGAATCTGTAGGGATTTTGCCTCTTTCGTCTTTGACTGTTAGTGGAAAAGAAGGAAGACTTAATCAATATCCAAGCAGAGAGAACACACATACAAAAAAGAAAAATAAAAAGAAAGTAAAAGTGATGATCTTTCTTCTCTCTGCTCCTATATAATAGTTCCAAATCTTCAAAAAACACAGTTGACATCTTGCATATAGAGGAGTGCTTTATCCCCATATCAAAACAGCTTGTTTCTATCGGCTTTTCCAACCTGAAGGAATCTGTAGGGATTTTGCCTCTTTCGTCTTTGACTGTTAGTGGAAAAGAAGGAAGATTCAAGGTGGAAATATAAATGCAAATGGAACCCTGCCTGTAAAATGCCTGAGATGAGTACACAGGCTGTTTAAAAGGACGCCTTGAGCCCTTCTCCGAGCTGAGCTCACCAGGTTCACTGGGGGTACACCAGCGCCTGCTGCACTCTCAATCTAGAGAAGTCCTTCTCCAGAGGCCAGGTCTTTCCCAAGAGCTTTTCTCTGGGTCACTCTCAGTGGCGAATTACTCCACACACCTGTGCACTCCATAGGAGACCTGCAGAGAGAGCAGAGGAAGGACATCCTATTCTCTCTAGAACAGTACCTATATGACTCAATTTCCTTATTGTTTTGTGACTAAGAAGTGTGTATCTAATCACATCTCCCTTTTTCTCTCATAACTAGAAGAGCAACTCCATGGGAAGTCCGCCTACATCTGCTAAGGATTATCCTTGAATGTCTAGCCACCATCATTAGCCCAATGGGAGCATAAGCCTCATCTAACAGTGCAAGCTTCCCACAACTTGCATCAGCTTTTAAAGAAATGATTTTTTTTTCACCAAGAAAAGAGATTTTTGCTTTTCTTATGACTTACTAGCATCAACACACAGCCCTAATCCTAATATTACTTGCCAAATTGAGTGGGAGGTACCGAGACACGCACAGGGAGAAATGGGCAAGTGACCATGCTGTGTGAGCTTGGCCATGGTGGCTGTCTTTTCCTCTTCCCCAGAATGAGCAAGAATCTGTGATGTTTTCTGGGTTGTTTTTACACGTGTTTACTTCCATGAAACTGTGCTGCCCAAGGTAGCAGCTTACAGTGGGGCTGGGGCTGTTTATTTCAGGAAAAGCATTCTGTTTCCAAAGGTTTCTGACAACTCAACCCACAGATGGTTAAGAGAGGAATGTTTGAGAAAGTGTTGAAATAGCCCGGTTCCTTTCTTCTGGGGCAAAAGGGAAAAAATGAGAGAGCTCTATCTCTTGACCGCCTAGACAGAGATATAGGAGTGGAAAAACCCAGCAAGTCAAAGCAATCCCATTAAGGCTTCTGGCTTTGAATTTTCATAACCTGGTCAAAGGTCCCACATGCTGCAACCTTTTCTCCTCACCAAGCCCTTGCTTGGCTCTCTTCCTAGCTCTCATTGCAGTTTTGTCTCCAGGCCTTCCTCTTTTTCCATCCCTGCCTTCAGGCTGCACAGTCAGTCTTGAAGCTTCAATTCATCCTCTGGGCTTCTTGTCCACCCGGCTGTGGCGGAAACATCAAGGTCCCGATGCCTTCCCACTCTTATTCCAGCTGCTGCTGTCCGGAGGCAGCAGATCACTGTCTTTTGCATCGCCTTTGGTTAGAGAGTAGGAGACGTCTGTGGGAATGTGGCTCCTGAGCACCGGGAAGGACCCCAGGATCTGATCAGGAGGGAAGGCTGCCCATGGAAGGCTGCAGCAGTGAGGAGTAAAGTGTGCTGGAGTCCATGGAGTCGCAACAACCACTTAACGCATCACCTGTGGGTTTGAACAACCAGCCAGACCGAACCAAACCAAACTGCTCCTAGTGCATTGAAGCTGTAGAATTGATCCTACTCAACCTCTTCAGTGATGGCCCTGGGTGTATAGACCTGCCCCATAACAACCATAAACAACATTATCATTGAATATTCCCATTTACCCTCCCTTTCCTCCTGACATGTGTTCACCTTTCAGAGTGGGACCACCTTTGAGGGCAGATCTATAATTTGCTTATCAGAGTTGACTACTGCTATTATTTATGCATTATATTGGCATCCACAGGGGCAAATAAGCGAACTGGTGATCCTGCCAGTGCTATGGGAGCTGCAATGTATACTGCCAGGGGTGTTATTCTTACCCATGCTTGAGCTCAGGAAAAAGATGAAAGTAACAAGCACCCACAAGCAAATAGGACTATTATTTTAACAGCATTATGATTTATGCTAGCTTAAATTTGCTGTGAAGCTACATTTGTTTTCCTCACCCAGCTTTGCTCAACACCCCAACAAACAAGGGAATTGTTACAGATTTACACAAGCACAGAGACACAAGACAGTATATGCTAGCAGACAACAAGAACACTGCCATAAAACTGCAATCCATTGGGAATATTTTTTCCTGAAGAAAGAGCATGCAAAGCTTTTGAAAGAAAAAAAAGCATTCCCCCATGTTGTTTTCTAGTCATTTGTTCATATTTATCCCCTTCTGTAATTCCTTCTTGACATACCACTAATCATGAGAATCTAGACAGGCTTCAAGAGATGCCAAATTACAGAAATCTCAGATTTTTCACAGTTAGCTGTTTTTAACCATTGGATTATTCTAAAGCAAATGAGATATTGAGTTAACATGTTTTTACTGTATCTATTCCTCTACTCTACTGTTTCCCATGGCCTGACAGAGGAAGTCTCATTGCCAAGTGTTTTCTCATTTTGTTTAATCTGATACAAAAGGTCACCTCAAGCATTCTTCTGGTGTTTGCTCTAGTGCTGTGCATAATAGGTGGCAGCCCCAAGAAGAATCCATGTTGCTAAACTTCAGAAATGTTTGCGTTTTAGATACAAACAGATGTTTCCTTTTGGTAGCTTCATTTTCCAAGTGATGTTCCAAGAAGTGTAGTGGGCGTAGCTGAACCAGAGATTAACGTTTTTGAGGAGCTAATTAGTTTCACACGCTGGGTCACAAATAATGAGAGTGTAACCTTCCTGTCACATGAAAGAAATCAATAATTGATCTGTTTAATTAGACTCCTCTTTAAACAGAGTGCCACTTCGTCTCCATATACAGAATTAATTCTGCAGTGGAAGTGGGGAAATCAAAAGCCTGGGTCACATTTAGATTGAATATAAATCCACCAAAATTAAGAAAAATGGGATGGGATGCATCATGCTATTTCAATTTGGCATTATGGTTTTACACTGAAAAGCTAAATTATTCTAAATTGAGTATAAATCCACCGAAATTAAGAAAAATGGGATTGGCCTGGGATGCACCATGCTATTTCAATTTGGCATTACGCTTTTACACTGAAAAGCTAAATTATTCTAGGAGTAATAATTTAATTTGGAGAATTAGTAACCAATTGTGTTTTTATGTGTGCCTTAGTCCTGCAGTCTACACTTTTTAGTAATGTGTGGTAAACACACTCCTACCTACACCACAGCTGTTCTCCAAAACATTCCATTTTGCAAATTAATATTTAACTGTGTATATTTTCAAATGGATTATTAATAAATCCTTCCTGCAGGAGCTGAGGAAGAGTTTCCTCTCCTCAGGAAAATACATGCTCTTTCCACCTTTTCAGATACACATGGGACCTTTGATTTATGGGTCGGACATGGCTTCTCTGGAAAAGGCGAGTGATTCCTACTCCAAAGAGCTACACTAAGTTTTCTAGAAGAGTAAATTGAGAACTTCAGGACCCCAAAAGAACAGAGGAGTTATTAAACAAAGTTTATTTTAAACATTTTGACATTCCTGTTAAGCAAATAAAGCATGTAGTCCAGTTGCAATCCAGTTGCAGTAATTCTGAAATTTAAAAGCTTAGTATGGCAAAGAAGGAGGGGACATGGATGGGACCAATCATTACACAGCAGGAAAAAAAAAAAAAAGAGAGCTCTGGGAAAAACGTGCACTGACAGTGAGGGGTGGCATATTTTTAGGGAGCAACTGCCTGCTGTGAAAGGCAGACAGCGCTTCCCTTGGGGACTTGAAAGAGAAGGCTGTATTAAATGAGATTAGTGTCTTTGAGAAGAAGTATGGGATTTTGGAATTCCTCCCTGTGATGCATCAATTGCTGTTGGATTCATTACTGAGATTCTTGAATAAAAATTCTCTTTCTGACTGTTTCGATCTGTTTCAGACCATTTTAGGTCAAAAGGGCACTGTCTGAAAAACAGGAAACTGCACGATCTCTTCAATGTGAGCATGTAGAGAGCTGATTAAAGCTCCAGCACTGTCAGAAAACTCCTTATGTCAGAGCTTACCTCCTTCTGTAAAGAAACATAAGAAACTATTGTCAGATTGATTATTGTCAGGTGAATTGTAAAGCTTGAGGAAAGAGCCACACTTTTCTAAATTCATAACCCTTTTTCCTCTTGTCCTTTGCTTATGCTGCATACAAACACTATGTACAAATGCGGTGTGTTCGCTGGTCACATGCTCTGGACAGAAGGGAGATCTGAGTAGCTGCAATAGTCTGTACTGGGTCAAAATAAGAGGTTCAAAGCTTGAACCAACATTACAGATCCCAAAGGGAATCAAAATACAGCTACTCCAGTAACTAGGATAAAGAGATAAACAGGGATGGTAAGCACATAGGAGTTTGGACAGGTATCCACCTAATGGCCAAAACATTGGAACTTGAGTGCCTCCATAATAATGTGTTCTTTTTTTTAATCTCTCTTACTGTGTATCTGTCAGGGCATCACCGTTTCTAAGCACCTGCAGCTTCTCAGGCATAGCAGATGCTCAGCATCCTTAAGCACATATTTCAGTTACATTTGCTGCATTGATCCAAGCACCTCTTGATAAAACAAGGGAGGAGATGAACACCTGGAAAAGAAGCAGAGTAAAAATAACTTGCAAGTCCTACCCTTACAAAAATCACTGCTGGTGAAACTTTGTCCATCCACAGATTTTGTGAAGTTCCCAAGCAGCCAGATGATCCCCCGGTACATACACATGCCTGGGAGCTGTGGCGCCTGTCACTATCGGTAGTATATAACTTATGCAGCTGTAGCATATTTGCAAAACTAGTTCAAAAGTTATATACCACAACACACACCAAAAAAAAAAAAAAAAAAAGTGTGTATATATATATATGGCTTTGGTTGCTACATTTTGGCTCTGCTTGGGAGTCAAGCTAACAGCTTGGATTTCGTTAATTTTTCCAGATAGGGGTATGTTCTAAATACCTCTAAATAACATATGAGAAGCTAATTTAACTGGGATAAATTATAGACATCTCAAAGGTCTATTAACACCTTCAGCAAGCTACCAGTTATTTCAGTGTGTGCTGACCTCAGTTTTGCAGAGGAAAGGTAAGGGTTTTTATGTCTTCAAAAACGACAGGTTTTGGATGCTGCCTTTAGTGGGACACCTATTTTTAACTCCCCAGTTCTAAAATGTGTTTAGGTGAAGAAATCTGCTGTTAGAGCATAAATAAAATACTTAGCCATTTCAGTGAAAAGGATGCTGACCCTGAACCTCTTCTCCCTTTGAGCCCCGGAAAGGGTAGGAAGGCTGGTCGTTGGCTCAGGTTCTTAGGGGTACATCCTGCTAGGAAAACTGAAGCCACTATATTTATTATTATGTTAATGGAACAGTATCAGTAAGATCATAGCAAATCATTCCAATCCCAAATTGTTCATGAATAAAATAGCTTCTGTTTAAACAAGATTTATTTAAAATTCATTTATTCCATCCTCTTCTTTCTAAAAGAAGTACAGACTCTATTTTAAAACATCCATTTAGCTCTCTTTAAAATCAGATAAAACAAACAAAAATGTTTCTAAATTTATCTCTCTCTTTCCCATTTCACATGCTGCAAAGCTCCCCTGGTCATTCCATTCGATAGAATCACATGCGCTAACCAGGGGAAAAAGGAAAAACAAAACAAAACAAAACAAAAAATCCTTTCATTGGGCAGAGTGAAAATACAGAAATAAGAAAACCCAGATAAATGAATGGATACCAGATTGAACAGAATATCCGTGATCTTTTCTATTGAAGGAGGAAGCCCTATGAAAAATGGTAAAGCAGTAGGAGCAGGAGTGCTGCACACTCTACAGTCAGGATCCCTGAATCTGCTATGGGTTTGTAGATACCACTGGCAACTTCCACATATGTTGATACTTTTACTGCATTATTCATCTTTACAGTGAACTCAGTGAGCCCAGTGATCTCTGAATTATCGGTGCCCCTCCAGCATTATGAAGTTTCCACAGGTTGCAGACTTTTGTATTGTTGGAGTCTTGTGCCTCACAGATGCTGTTAGAGAGAAAAACAGAAGGTTTGGACAAATTAGGCAACAGGAGGAAGTAGATAATATTGTCTGGGGGGAAAATGACTTAGCTGGATAGTTATGAGACTGTCATTAACAATGAAACAGTTCGTGTCTGGTCTGGCATCTTTAGGTTCCAGTGGAGAAGGACTTTTTTATACCAGTTAACGATCAGGTTCATCACTCCAAGCTGATCAGACTCGAAAGCTGAAAATATTTTTTAGGATCAACACTAGATTTTAAAACCAATACAATCAAGTCTGTTGCTACAGACTTGTTAGTGGGTACCTACACTAAGAGTCTTAAACTCACTTTCACTGAGCAAAACTAGAAGCAGGATCAAGCTGTTTCTGCCAAAAATGGCACACGCAAAGATCTTCTATGTGTCCTGACACTCCAAATGGCCTCGTAAGTCTAATATATGAGTCTTATCTTGTGGTATATGCATTAGAGACTGAGATCATGATACAGCACTGGCAAATATCCCACATCATTTCTCAATTATAAACAAAACAAACATTTTCTTCCCAAAGGCATGCTTTTCCTGAGGATGTTCCTCTCAAGTAAAATTAATTATTTCTGTCTGATCTGATAAGCATCAGCACTGAGTACCTTTCCCTTATTTTAAAATATTTTATAGTAATCAGATAAGGGTTGCTACTATGCAAGAAACTACAGAAGTGTGACAGTGTATCTTTTATCTTAAGAGTGACAGAAATATAATCATTTCACTGAACTCCAAACAGGATGCATGCACGTCCTCATGTAATACAATTTGTTAACAGAACGCCAATGCTTTCTCTTATTTCCATGGGATTAAGAAATATAAATATATATATACAATTATTTACGTCCTTTCTATCTCCTTCATGTTCTAATGAAGGAAGCACTCAGGTTTGACTTGACCTAAAACAGGCACTCAAGTTTATTTTAAAGGCAACAACATCCCTGAAGTATTTGTCCTACAGGAGACAGATTTGTCTCTCAAAGAGAAAATGTGTCCCATTATCTTTCTGAATATGATTTTTATCTATTGCATGTATCTAGAATTTCATTTAAATACTCAAATGATTTCTAAACATTTACTAGAACCTAAGCAAACATATACTAAACTATTGGCAGTGAAATGAACTGCATACTTGATGAGTTAATTAAATGAACCAGACAAAAATCTTGCCAATGGGATTTTTGCCAGGGACTTTACAAAACGCTTATCCACTGTATTTACTTAAAATTCATAATTCAGATCTCATAATGAAGTCTCTAAGGACAAAATAACATGAACTATACTATACCAGGCTGACAAATAAGGAGTTATACTGGAGTAGTACATCCGACACAGCTCGAAGGCAGAGCTGTGGCACTAGGTGCATGTTTTGCTGGTCGTGAATTATCTCATAGTATATAAAAAACAAAATCCTCTCTTCACAACCTGTGAACATTTGCAGCATTACAAGGCGGTATATGGACATATATGGATTGACAAATTACTCTTGACGTTCAGTTCTGTCTTGGTATAAGATCCACATGGATGGATCTCCAGAGGGCAGCAAAGGTGGAAAAAAAATAGCATTATTTGAGAACATGTTTGAAGACTAAAAACAGTCTTTGGTAAGGTAAGCATTACACCTGTTTATCTGAACTCAAGGGATACCATATACTATATTAGCTAAAGGACTGCAGAGCCAGGCAGCAACTTTGAAAGAGCTTTACAACGAAAAAACAGATGATATATTGATACATACTAGCGCTTTTAAGAGGACACGGATTTCTTTGTAGCACTCGATGATTTTAAAATGTATCTGCTTGGGCACCTCTGGACTGATACCTGGTTTCTGTGACATAAAACTGGCACACATAGATTATCAATTTACAAATAAATTAACCTTAAGGCATTCCGGGGAAAATGAGATACCCATCATACTACAAATGATCACAGATTATCTTTAAAGTGTTGGATTCTTCTTTGATAATAAATATCTCAATAACATATTTAGGCAGTTTTCTTCAAGCTATTTATTCATAGTGCATTACTCATTTTTTTATGGCCTTGTTTGTAAAAGCAAACAAGATATAGATTTACTTCAAGAAAACATATCATGGAGCATTTATATAAATAAGTTCATCTGGAATGATATTAAGACAAATATTTGTGTTCTAATACAATTGACTGTTTTTCCAAGGGAATTTATTTTCTATGGGAAATAAAACATACTCCTGATAAAAGTCAACTTTTTATGAAGAGAAACACAACAGTCTTATTTGGACAAACTGCCAAAACTGTTATATTTAGAAGAGAACAAAAAAGAACAGTTAGCACCCAACAAAAACCAAGTTTCCTTACATTTATTCCCCATTTCTACTTAACAGACACCTGATCAACATTTATATAGTAACTCCTATCAAAAGAGTTGCTGAGGTGAAAAATCGCATATATCAGTGGATATATATAATTTCACTGTTTTGTTTTGAAAACCACTTTTTAAGGCACTTGACTTGCAGACCTCACACAACACAGGTATGTCCTTGGTGGCCGTCTGATTTGGAAATGAAATACTGTTTCTCTTGCTCACTGCAGGAGTTTGCTGCAAATACACACACTGCCATGAATACAAATGATATTTCTGTGAACTCATACACTGCAATCTGAATGTATGTTTACTACTTAAATCAGTATACTGATGAAACTGCAGTGGATTACTTTTTATTTCTCAAATCCTTATTTTCCAATTATCCACCAAGGAAGAACAAGAAGAAACAAAAGGCACAAGATAGATAGATAGATAGATAGATAGATAGATAGATAGATAGATAGATAGATAGATAGATAGATAGATAGATAGATAGATAGATAGATAGATAGATAGATAGATAGATAGATAGATAGATAGATAGATAGATAGATAGATAGATAGATAGATAGATAGATAGATAGATAGATAGATAGATAGATAGATAGATAGATAGATAGATAGATGTGTGTATATACAAGATATATATACACATATATATGTATAGCATTTATGAGATCCTTGTCATAAACCATGGTTTAAATGATGAAAATACCTTAAGATGTGGCATTTGCAGCACATTGTGAAACCTGAAGGCAGCACTGCATGAAGAAATTTGAATTTGTATATCTATCTTCAACTCTGTTAACCCAGACCCTGGTAGTCAAGGTTTATTTTGGATAACAAGGGCTCTTCATGTACATGAGTTCCATCACCAACACCGTTATAGCCCTGTCCTCTTCAGATCATCCCCTTCCAGCCATGTTGCTCTCAAATTCAGTGATTGTTTTCAGGTTCTCATAAAGGAGTTTTAAGCATTTCCAGTTTTCCACTGGTTAAAGGTATGGGTGCCTGCGTCTCTGACTGCTCTGCCTTGCACACCAGCTCTTTGTCACTACCAAAGAGTTAGTTGCCAGATCAAAGAGAGTTGGACGTCTGGAAAAATAAGGGAAAGGTACAAGAAAAGGTCATTTTCCAGCAGGATCAACTTCCCAGTTCACCTCAGAGCTTCCCACACTACTATGTCAGGGGACTGCAGAGGATGGTCAGGGATTAGGGGTGGGAGAAGGAGGAGGGCAGAGGCTGCTCAAGCAGGCAGTGCTGCCAATGGGAAAACCTGCCACCCTTCTCTTCTGCAGAGCCTTCTGACAGACCTAGCTGCAGGTGATTTTCAATCTTTGGCTAAATAACATGCCTAGTAAATAGTTACCAGCACTCAGTTCACTTTTCCGCAAGCTGCATGGATTCCAGGTGGAAATAGGACAGGCAAATTCTACTTTTGCCAGAAAAAAAAAAGACAGAAATATTCTGAGCACAAATCAATGACAGATTCATTCAATTAGAAAGGGCTCTTTTGTGAGTATTCTTTTGAAAGGATCTTCATTTAGAAAGAAGCAAAAATACATAATTGCTTTACTACTGGTAAAACTATAACCAGGTAATATTTACATATTCAGTCACTGAATATCACTGGCATTTCTCTTTCCTCACTCATTTGCTAGTGAAGGCCTCCATAATAATAATAATAAAAAAGCTGTAAAATCATCAATGCCCAAAGCTTAACCATTCCCATAGTACACATGACTTCCAGGAAGTCACCAGCTTCATTGTGTTATCCATTCTTTTTTGTTACTTCCTTGAAGTTGGAACAAAGAGCCATTTCACTCTTATCTGTAGCAATTCTTGAGAGGTTTGTATAAATTTGAAAAGCAGCAGTGAAATATTTATTAGAAAAACATGTATGTGTTCAATATGACAACACGTTTTTATCATTAGCCTGATAACATGGAAAAACCTTCAGCACCGTAGCTTCCTATTAGTCTAGAAGGTTGATATTATCCCAAACAATTAATTGTTTATTATTTAGCTTAGAAAGGATCATTAGTTCAAGAATCTAACAGCACTTCATTAGTCTGTCTTGGGCCAATGCTCTTCCTCTCTCAGTATTTCTGACCATTTTAATTATTTTAGGGTGCGCATTACTGGTATATTGCAAGATTCTCCTCATCTGCATAGAGTACTCACACTTTCTTGCATTAGCCCAACACAACAGAATCAAGAGAGAAAACACAGTATGCAGGAAAAAACACACTGAAAAGGCAAGACAGGATGAACTAAAAGGAACTACAAAAATCTGCAGTCCTAAAAAACTGCACTCTAGTAATACTAAGAAGTTACAACTGGTCTATGTACATCACATTGTATCATTCTTAAATCACTGTTAGGACACCAACTTTCTTTCAGCAAGTGGATTTATTGACATATTTGATTATAACCATGTACAGCATCTATGCATCTCCCATTGGAAGAATATCCAGTGATAGAGCTAATGTTAGTGTGATACACAGCTTTACTCAGTAATCCCCATTTCATTTCTAACAATAAACAGTGGTGTATTCCATAGATAGTCATAAATGGCTGAAAGCACCTAGGTGTCCAAAAAGGAACAGAAATTTAAGACTCTTCAGGGCCTGATTCTGTCTTCTTTCAGTTAAATTACCTAAAATAATGCATCTATAAAAGTTATGGCCCTTAACATATACACTGACATTTAAGCCTGGCCCCTCATGAAGACTGCTGCCTATCAAAATGAATTACTGAAGGATTTTTCCTAATGACTTCCATAGAATCAAGACTTGACCTTCAAATCTACGCTCCCTCTAAAAGGCAAATGTTAAGGCAACTATTCCCCCACTCTCTCTTTTCTCACTATTTGAATACTAAGATGGAACAAAACCCCCTAAGAACTTAAAGTCTTGTTCTCTCCATTCACTCACTGAACTCCAAATGAAGGTACCGGTTACTACAGTGTCTTTTGCAGGCACTTGCTCATTTGAAAGGAAAACGTCCCAAATCGCCCCCTTGCAATTATGGTATGGAGATTACTTGTAGTCACGAGCACTTGGGGTCAGCAAAGAACGCACAGCGCTGAGATGAATGTCTCCACAGCCCACTAACCTCTTCCCGGAGCCGCTCGCTTCCACAGCAGTTCATCTGGAGGCGAACACTAAATTCAAGGGAGCCCACGTAGCATCCGTGGTCTCAACGAACTACCAAACGCCATCTGAAACTTTTGCATTTCAGATGTAACCACAGTTTGGACCTTTTTAATTAGTTCGCTTCTAGACCACACAGAGAGAATTATTAATGTAAACTAAACCACCATACTTAATAGTAACAGAACACATTCTGTAAATATTTAGGAAAGTAAAAATCCCAGAAAGTAGAGAGCAACTGATCATAAAATGATTAGCATTTCTCTTAAAGAAAAAAAAAATAAAATAGAATCTCAGATACCATAAACTACTTTCTATGAGCTTAACTTCAGCATTACTCACAACTACACAAAACATGGCACCTACATTAACATACAGAAATGATTTATTTCACATTGAGGTACAAAAAGCTTCTAATTTTAGCAGACTAAGGCTACAAGAGTATTGCCTGTTAGGGTAAGATTGTTTCACATTTCTGAAATATCCTCACCTATTACTATTTTTTCTGAAGAAAGGCACCTATATCATCTATCCATCTCCAGCTTTCCCCTGCATCCACTCGTGCAGAAGCCAAGATGGATTATTCAAGAGTCAGTGACCACCACAAACCCAGAGAACTAAGGCACATGTCTAGTGTACAAGTACCAAGCAGTATTTATTCAAAAAAAATTAAAAAATAGCTCATTTGTAAACATATTACAAAACTCCGTTAGGTTTTCTCCTAGTGGTGTCAGCAATATTTTCCTGTAACGCTAACCAGCTGCATTATTGTTCCCTGTTTACAAAAGGATAAGAAAAGAAAAACATGAAAGCTCACTCACGCACATTAGATTGCCTGGCACAGAGTCTGAGTTAAAAGGCACATCGGACATTTGGACTGTCCCGTGTTTCAGGAGCATTTCCCACCTGCTGGCAGCCTTGCAGATTGCACAGGTTCAGCTGTGGCAGTGTTGGAAGAGCACCAGTTTGACGAGGAAGATGCGACGCCTTTTGATGAAGGTTGATTCAAGGCACCCCCGTCTCAGTCCGCGAAGCGCTGCAGCAGGTGGTCATCGCCATGG
>NW_010587887.1:601004-627979 GCF_000705375.1 Tinamus guttatus
AAACCAAGATAACATATGGACCACGACTTCTGTGACTAATTTGTAAAACATATCTGAAAGATATGCAGAAAAACAGAAAAGGTTCAGTGTTCGATGTAGTCAGGTAAAAATATGCCACAGAATGGTTAAGTGTAGGAAGGATCTCTGAATGTCATTTAGTCCAGCCTCCTGGCTAGAGCTGGTTGCTCAGGGCTTTGTGAAGTCTTCAAGGATGGAATGTCTCTGAGCAGCTGTTTTGAATGATGGAAAGTAATTCTTTATGTCTAATCAGAATTGCCTATGTCCCAGTTTTGGTTCCAGCTGAGCTTTAGCTTTCTCAGAGTGTTAAGGCAATGTCTTGGTTTCCCCAGGTAGCTAGTTCCTGCATTGATATTTTTCTGCTATTCTTGCTTGACCTTTTGCATGTTAGAAAGGACCATTGATGTTCTATGAGGAGGTTGTCATTGAAAATTAACCAGTGTTCAATGAGAGTCTCTTTGTCTCCCAGGGCCATATCTCATGGGGGATGGGATCCCATGGGATCCCATGGGCCTAAACAAGCCCCAAATCTGCTTTCCTGAAGCGTGGATTGTAGTTGTATAATTTGTCTTGCTCGTTTGACTCATGACTTTGAACTCCATAATGACATGGTTGTTGTGGCTAAGGTTCCGCTCGACATCCACATTCCCAACCAGCTCTGGCTTTCTCCTGGAAGCAGGTCCAGCAGACCACCTCCCCTAGCTTGTCAATCACTTGTTAATCTCAAGATTGTATCAGAATAGTTTATCAGCATGTCCTCATCAGTGTATTTCAGCAATATGTCTGCATAACACCTATTTCATGACTAATATACATGAGTTCTATACATGAGTTCTAAACAGCTGAAAACTACACACTAGCAGCTGAATTGGAACATACTGCTGATGTTAACTGTGCTTTTTTCTCACCAGGACCTGGCCTCGTGGTCCAGATGCTTTTTGAAAAAGTATCTAAGCACATGACTAAGATACGATTAGAAAGATTCTGGTGCACCCAGTTTAGTCATCTGCTTTCAGAGTAAGATATATCATATGAGTCCTTTCACAGGGATATTAACATCCTTTCTAAAAATTATTTAGCTTCTTCTTCTTCATCTTCTTCTTTTTCCTCTTCTTCTTCTTCTTCTTCTTCTTCTTATTACTATCATCATCATCATCATCATCATCATCATCATCATCATCATCATTATCTCCCTTCACTAGTATGGAAGGAATCTTGCAGGAAATTCTGGTTACAGTAGGAAATCTTCAGATTTTTAACCTAATTGTATTCCTCTTTGGTATGCATTCGTTCTTGCTGCTGTAAATTTACTTCATTGTGAAAAACTCTGCTTTTCTCCTGAGATTTGGTGTTCTGGTGTATATATGGAGAGTCCAGGCCTATGACTTCTGACTGTTTTGCTATGGTAGGCCATCCAAACTGGTTTAAGCTCCCTTAGACAGATAGGCGCTCGAGTGCCCAAGGATGCCAGTGAGTCTCATCCCTATTTGAATTCATCTTCCTTGCTTATGAGTGATCAGAACTGCACACACAACTTGGGGTAACACCTCGTTAATGCTTCAAAAGTGTTTCTTGTGCTTGGTTTGAAATCAGTTACAGACAGACATTTCATTCTTGCCCCTTCACTGATTTGTACACAAAGGGAATATGTCAACTGTGATACCTCTTGATTTAACTGGAAAAAAGTTCTATAAAACATTGTCACTGCTTCTCAGTGCCACATTTTTACTATATATGGCAGTATATGATACTGCACCATATTTTTTACAGAAAATGGATGGTAAAGCAGTTATATAATAACCCAGGCTTAATCACTTATTTAGCATTTCTATATGAGTTGACTTTTAGCTGAATATGAATTTAGGGTAGCAGACATAAGCATTGTGTTTTTTCTTTAACGCTGTAGAGAATGAACTTCTGGGGCAGGAGAAATACATATTTTCAATCTTATAATGGGAGTCATTCTGTGCATCCAGTTCATTTGTATGAGTAGCTTGATAAAGCATTTTCAAAACATTTGCTAATTAAAATGAGACGACCTAGAAAAATGAAGAAGAAGCAAAAGTATTGTAGCTCTTACATTCTTTTCTTTTTACAAATATTTTCATTTTGATTATAATGTACTTTGTCCCACCTGTTGGTTTTGGATCAAAGCTTTTGTTCATGCTGTAGCTGAGACTTGTTCAAAATGGCTGATTTCTTGGTAGTATTCCATTATACTTCATTGGATTGGGTTACTTTAAGTAAATATGTGTCAGTTAGTTAGCTGAAATGAGATATAAGTGATACTGTCCAGCATGTTATGACACCTAACTTAACTTAATGTGAGTAAAAAAGAGATATAAGAAAGCGGCATAAATGATAGGTAAATAATAAGCATTCCCAAAGTCTAGGAAAATGTAGCTAGGTAATAATATTATAAGAGGGGGTTAAAACTGAGAGAAGAACTTGCATATGACCTGCATTAATAACTACTATAAAAATTGTCAGTTTTGTCAACTTCGGTTCTGCTAGGATTTATCCTGTATCTGCTCTGGGTCATTATGTTTCATTACTGCTCTGGATGATGGAATAAAACCTGCTCACCTGCTTTGCTGGCAGTGCTAAACAGCCAAGAGGCTGCAGAGATTGCCAGACAGAGAGAGTTCAAAACCATCTTGACAATTAAATGCTCTGAGGAAAAAAAAATTCTAATCCCCCCAAAGGATATGGCAGCGGGGATAATGGGAAAATGTAGAGAGAGGAGAGCAAGGATGATGAGTATTTTGAAGAGGTGTTGATGGCAGAAGAGGATCAATAGCCTGTGTCCCTGCATTTTAGAAATGTGGCCGCTAAGGAGATCTTGAATGGAACAGTGAGGAAGAAGAGTAAATTATTTCTCGCAATACAAGCACGGAGAGTCACCTAATGAAGTTCTCAGGCAGCATATTTAAAAAGAAAGGAATACTTTTACATATAATGCATAATTAAATTGTAAAATTCCTCTGTGCCTCTGTAGAGGCTGAAATATAAAGATTGAAAAAGAGATTAAACATGTTGTGTGGAGGATAGATTCACCGGTGGCTATTAAAGATAATGGTCTTTACAACTGCCAGCGCAGTGCTGACTGCCAAAGGCTGAGAGGGCTCACTGGGGGAAGAAACCCTCTGCTGCTACTGGCCATGATTGAAGTTATTAACAGTTAAACTGCTATAATAGTCCTGTGAATTATAGTGATACTTTTTTTTTTTTGTATCAACTTGTGAAGAACAATCCTCATCACCTTTCAAATAAGATCACTAGGATAATTAATAGTCCTACTTCAAAGTCAGTCTTATGCAAATGCTGAAGACGATGCTGAGTCATAATCTAAACTGTTTTCTCTGATTAAGAAGTCTCCCTCTCTATATAGTGCATATTGGTTATGCAGCACATTGAATTCAGAATACAAATTTCTGTAGTCTTGTAGAACGTGGTTTTTATTTCTATAGGCTTGTATAACATGAGTAGAATAATATGATGTTGTCTCAAGAGGGCTTGTGCACCAAGGCTTGTTCAATTAATCATAGTAAAACTAAGTGTCAAACAGAAACTAATTCAGATTAATGCTAGATATTTAGATATTTGCATTAACAGTGTCCTGTCAGTGTTCTTTTAACTCATTTTTTTTTCTTGTGTCCTCTTCCCACTTCCATTTTTTTAACATGATGGGAAGTGTTTGTGCACAAAGTTAGAACAATACGACTGTGCCAAAATTAGCATCCCCTAAGTAATAAATCTTAACAGAATCTACATTTGTGATGGTGTACTTGTTAATCGTAATCTATAGGATCAATATAGGATCAAGCATTTCATGTCACAGATATCTCAGGCTTGAGATCTCCTTGAGGGTTCAGAAAGCTAGTTTCAGATGTAGAGGAAGGGAAGACTTCTACAGACCTAGCAAAAGGATCTTTATTGATTTGCATTTTTCTGGTATTTTCAAGTTATTCAGCAAGAAATTTTGTCATTCTCATCTGCTGCTTTTAAAATGTACTTTATTGTTGTAATAGTTTCTTTAATTGTCCTTACAATGAAATAATTTAATCAATTAATTTTACATTATAATCATTAGTCCTAGCCGACCTAATTTGGATTGCAGAGAAAAGACAAGGTTGGCGTTAACTGCTCAGCTTCCCTTCCTAGGTGCATGCTGCAACACTCGGCTTTGTTGAATATATTGTTATGTAAGTAACCACTAATGCCATCCGGAAACTCGCTTAACACAAACCAGTGCTATCCAACATGAAAATATGGAGACTGTTCTTTTCAAACATGTTAATTCAGTTGGCATGTTTAATGAAACATACACATAGTCTTCTTAAGGTGTAAGTTACTCTTTTATATGCAGTAAGCACAGAAAATTCAATTTGTATTGATTTCTGTTCCTCAGTGACTCCTCTGCTAAACTGAACTTAAGTCACATTTTGGGCCAGATCTTTACTTGGCATAATCTGGTGCAGCATTACTGGCCTCAGTGCTGGCCTATCAACATACTACAGCATTTTTAATCATTCCCTGCTGTAAAGATTTTCAGGTCTTCCATAGCTTAAACAGATTGAGCTGTTTACCTGTGTTGCAACATGTATGAGAGAAAAATTACCACAAAAATAAACCTGAAGATTTTGTGTCCAATAAAATAATTTTTTTTTTAATTTTTCCAATAGTAATAATGATTTGCCCAAAATTTGGAATATAATAGGAGAGGGGGAGAGGATAGCTGCCTCTTTTCAGATATAACATACATTTTGTTCATGCTGTAAAACAGATGTGGATTTGAAGCAAGTTCATCCTCTTCATTAAGATTTATTGTGGACTTCAGCAAGTGTAATATTCATTATACAAAGTGTTTTAACGTTCAGCAGCAGGGACTGCTGCTTGTTATTTTCACACTTGAAATAATCATATGCAGTATAATTTGTATGTTTAATGACTGTTACATCTTTGGGGAATAATCCTTGTCTTTTTGTGCTAATAACAAATGATGCAATTTTATATCATGCCATAATTAATTGTGAATACAATATATTTGTAAGACTGGCAAGAAAGATTGGCAGACTAAAATATCAGTTCTTTAAAAAAAAGGTGTTAATAGCTCAGGAATTAAATATCTGAAATAGAAGTAATGGAAGAATTATAATTAGTTGCTACTTGTGCATAAAGAGTTTGTTTTATTTAATTTGACTTGATTTGATTTTTAATTTTATTTTTTAATCATGTGAGAAGGCTTCAGGCTTCCTAATCTCAAAGAAAAGAAGGTTGAAAAGAGGAGTCTCTTCTTTCTGCTATAGAAATTTCAAATAGGAAATGCCCATGGCAGTGGGATCAGATCACACTCCTTTGCTCAATAAAAGTGAGGGACCCTTTGATCATGCTCCAATTTAAAGATCTGTTTCTGGAAAGCAAAACAAGAAACAGAAAACAAAACAAAACAAAAAAAGAGCCTTGGTAAACTAGAACATAAATTCCACCATAAGCCCAGCGCTATATCTTCATTTAAAATAGAGGCTTTACATATACAAGCTTTACTCATCTGAAAATCTTTTAACAGTAATGAATAAGTTTCTGCAAGAAAAAAAAATAAGGAGTGAGTTTGTAATTGTGCACTAGCAAATTTCAGTCACAATTTCAGTGTTAATAGGTTATACAAAATATGCAATATAGAAACCTTACTAAGATCAAAATATGAGTGAATACTTCTGCTGCATGCTGCTCTGACCTTAATTGGCCTCTCTGGTCATTGGGAAGCCAGTGTATAAGGAGAGAATGGTTTCTCGGGCAAATCCAAGGCTATGTGTAAAGCATCATAGAACAGAGCCAATAACTTCTCTGGCAGTTGGAGACAGAAGAGAATCAGCTGCATCAAAATGTTGATGTAAAAATAATAAACAAAAAACATTGCAGAGGGAGATGTGGAAAAACCTATCCTACCGTATGCATGAATGCACTCCTCCTTTATTGGTGTCCTTGAGTCTTTTTCTTTTTCAGGAAAAAAAAAAAGATTTATTCATAAAAATGTCAGATATTCCTATTTTTGACATCCTTCTTAATTCTTTCCTTTGGTTTAGATCCAAATTTCTGTTTTCTGGAAATTAGACTTGTCCTACAGTAGAGGAAGATTGATATGCCCTTTATGCATTGCTACTTGCTGTTCACTACAAAACTGCTCTTGTGCAGCCTGATCAGCTATTTCTGTTGGCACACAACGGAACTGGAGTTTTGCCTAGAGTAGCACAATCTTTTTACTCGCTGGAGACACAGCTAGTCACCACCTCAGCCATATGATACTCTGCCTACCGCTATGCAGAAAAATAGTTTCTCACTGCTGATGTGCTTAGGCACGCACCTCTAAAGCTCTGTGATGTCCACACTTTATCATTTCTTTTCTTTTTCTTTTTTTGTTAACACTTCTCTGCATTCCTGGTTTTCGTGCGTTTCTGGTGGTTTCTTCTGCTTGGTGCGCTCAGTCAGTGCCTGACTGGTCTACTTGTTGGCAGTTGTCATGCCAACTCCCAAGCCTGGAAACTCAAGTGGAGAGAGGATTTACCTTTTTTTTTCCCCCTTTTCTTTCTTTTTTTTTCCTTTCTTTCTTTCTTTCTTTCTTTTTTTTTTTTTCAAGTACTCACTTCACAGTTACCAAGCTGCATGAACTGAATGCATAAGAAACACTGGCAAAAAACTCTGCCAGTTCAGCCTGACCCTTACATTTCCAAATACCCGTTTCTGCTTTCGGAACAGATTTTTTTTCCCATCCGTGTCTTACTCCGTGCTGCTTATCTTTGTGCTGAAAACTGGGGAGATAAGAAAGAACAATCAATCAAGTGCAGAAATGATTTTATAGAGTAGTCATTGCTTTTTTTTTTTTTTTTTTTTCTATTTAACCTGAATTACAAACATATTTTCAAATGCCATGCATGGAAGTAATTTTTGAAAAACCCATGAGTCTGCTCAGCCTTTTTGAAAGTTAGGTATTGCTGAATTTGATTCACTTTTCATGCTGAGTAATTCAAGAATTATGTGCCTCAACTTTCCAAATAACCAAAGTGAAAAATACAAGAGAAATACAGGAAATTAAAAATGCTAACTCTTAACTCTATATACCAAGATCATATGTAGTCATTATGTCTTGTTATTAGTATATTTAACAAAGACTTAGTTCCATGAAACCACTGCTATCCAAAATAAACAATAGTTTAAATAGTTTTGCCATAATTGACAGCTACATTCACAGGTGAATCTCATAATGGAAAACATATTATGTTGAAGGGAATTGGTTGAAAGAGGAGGAAACATGGAAATTTCATCTCAGACAATATGACTCTTTGGAGATTCCTACAGATATGTTCTAGGTTTCATAGGAACCACCTATGTCACTTGTGTAATATTACACCTAACATGTAACTTGCATTTCCCAAGGTCAAAAATTTTTAATTTGTCATTGAAGATATTTCACATATAAATACTTGCTGGAATTCATTACAATTCTTATTTGAAATATAGCTTTTATGTCTGCAGATTTTTGTTAGAGACATGCATTTTGCATGAAGAACATTATAGAATTAAAGAAACTGGCTCAGCCTTTTCACAGTTGGTTATTAATAATTTGCTTTTTATGCTACCATATCAGACAATTATGTTTGCTTTAGCTCACTCCTTTCTGAAGTGGAGGGCTTTTATGTCTCCTTGAAAAATGCAAAAAACCCAGATACCTAAAGACACACAGATAGTCCTTTAATCTAGGAGGCAGCTGTTGTGGATCAGTGTTCCACAGCTGCCATACACATTGTCCTGCACTTGGGCCACCTTGTAATAATCTCAGATATTACTCTTCAAATATTGGAGACTACGCTGTTCGTCTAAAACATTCACTTCTTCTAGCTATAGCCTCTTACAGAGACTACAGCTCTCTACAAGAGTAGTCCACAACTCACATTTTGGTCTTTTATAAGAAGGGAGGTTTAGAGATAATTGGGCAACAACTACAGATCTTGGTCACTGTAGGTAACAGTGCAATAGATTTTTAGTCTAAAAGAGACCTTTCATAACACTTAGCACCAAGCACCCCACAAAAACTGTAAAAAAAGAAGGTATCTGTTATAAAGTGTTGTAGGAAGAAAGATGAGGCATTGCAAGTGTCTTTGGTTTCTGTGGCAACACAACCTTTGATCAGTAGTTTCTCCATGATCTTTGAAAGTGGAGAACACATGCTACTGCAAAGAGGGAAAAATTCCCAACAGACCTTTCTAATTTCTGATCCCAATTCAAGTAACTTAAGTGGGAGCAAGGTGAAACAGGTTGTCCTTGAGATGTTTTGATACTTTGAGAAGCACCAGCACAGCCCAAGTTGCTTATTTCTTCATATGCTTTCCATTGTCATACTTGAGAATGATGAGACAGAGAGGATACCATGCCATATAAAAACAGATGACCGAGCTACCCAATGACCAAGAAAGACTGTTTATTTTCTACTTCTGTCAAGAGGAAATAAACTCTTGGCCTTCTATGCAAGGAATGTAGCTCAAAAAGCAATGAGACTTTCATATCATCTCCCTGGTACTTCCTTGATACTGCATTTTATGCAGCTTGTCCTAACTAGGTTTACTGTGAGAAGCTGCTGGAAGGGGAGGACAGAGGGCAGTCAGGGTAGCTAATCAGCTGGAACGCTGAGAACCTCTGCCCAGAGACCCTGCATCACTGAGGTCCCGTCACATGTGTTCCACTGAGAAGAGGACGGCCTGTTTGTTTTGGCCGTGGCTCATGTGAGCAGAGATAGCTGAAAGCCAGGGAATCCAACTGGATAAAGAACATCTGCAAATGATGTTCTGTTAATGCATGCTATATCCAAAGAAGCCTCAATGCTCAGTCTGAGCTTCAGCGACGGCCACACATGTCGCTCTGTGAGGTTCATTCAGAATCGGCTTTTATTTCCAGTAAATAAAGAGGGTTTCATGCTATTCCACGGTAACAGCTCCAACTATTTAGCAAAGAAAGGAAAAAAAATGCTAGGAGTATAGAAATGTATTCATGAACTAACTTAAAAACAAGAATGGATTTAGCAGCTCAGTCTGGTCTTTGTTTGAATCTTGCTTATATTTCTGAATGTTTTCTTTCATTTCAGTAGCTAAAGAGGATGGACTAATTTGCCAATCCATCAATATGAGAATGAGGCTTGCCTGTTTCAGAAATTTTATATCCTTCCAGGACTCTTGGACCATATATACAACAAAGAAAAATTAGAATTGATAAATGAGTTTATTTCTTTGAAATTGGTAAGTGAAGGAGAAAACTAACTGCAGGTTAAGCCAACTAGAATATGCTCAACTTTCTGCAAAATTACTTTAGGTTCAAATGATAAGCAACATTGTTTTCATGCTTTTTTTCTAATGATCATCCTAAAATTTCCCTTAATAGTCTAAGGGTGAACTTGTGAATCTGGAATAAATTTTATTTTAAAATGTACTGTCGTATCAATAAAAGAGGTGAAACATTTTGAATTACAGAGCTCCTTTTGTAGTTTGTATTCTCATCTACTTAGGAGAATCTGATTTTCTTTAAGCCTTTCAGGATTATTCACTCAATTTTATTCACTCAAAAGAAATTGAATTCACAATAAAACATGAAAAATGTGGTTGATAGCATGCTTTTAAGGACAGATATATTCTTCCCACAAAAGCAGATAGTAACGCTTGAACTTAACAGCATGTGATGTAGAGGGCGGAAAGGTAAATATCAAATTTGAAGAATGCTGGTATGTCAACTATCTTCAGAGAGGAAATTGGGTAGCATCCCTGCAGGAGAGAATGCCTGCTGTTCTTTCTAGCTGCAGTCCACTTGTAGAAAACTTACTTGCAAAACTAAATTATAAGCAAACTATGATTTTGATCTAGACAGCTGAAAGGACTGGTTTAGATTGTGCTTCTCAGAATCATCATCTCTCTCTTTTTTTTTTTTTCCCTGTGAATGCTTTCAGGATAAAGGCAGCTAATTCAGTATTAGACACCAGGTATGTGAGCTAAGTTACATTCTAGGACATGGTAGGCAGGGCTTTCATTCTGATAATCTTTTTCTAAAGCAGAAACTTTCATTATTCATTTTCAGGGTCCTAATGTACTGTTAATCACAAATAACCGGTTACTACAGATGCACAGTTTTTTTTGTGTGTGTCTGAGGAGGAGGGAGGTTGTAAATTCACCCAGGAACTTTACCAGTGTCTCTGACTTGAGGTATATAAATAGTATCCTGAAAATTTGACAGAATAAGAAAAAAATTCAGAAGCATTTATGTGGATAAATTAAATTAGTGAGTCATAACAAATCAATTTTTGTGAACTTTAGCTTACATATTCAAAGCCTAAGAGCCTAAGTACTATCTCTACAACAAACTATAGAGGCTTCAAAAATTATCCATGCTTGATATCATAAAACTGCAGGAATTAGGACCCTCATTCATGTATATACTTTTAAGTAGTTTTTAAAATTAAAGCTATTTCATATCTTTTGATAAATTGCGTTGCTGACTTCTTTACAATTTTTTTTTCTTCCTGAAATTTAGACAACTTCAGAAAGTGCGATGCTGACTTTGTTCTCTCTGGGCACTTTATCAAAGTGTGGTTTCATCAAAGACTAAATAAATAAAAAAGGACACTTCTATCCTTTTAATTACTGTTATTTTTGGTTTAATGAAATTTTGACATGACAGTGGTCTTTCTATATGGACATAATTTCTCTGAAACACTTGGAAGGGCAGTTTGTTAATACTGTCTTTTTAATCTTCATTGCAGTACCTTGTTCCGGGCACAAATAAGTTCACCACATCCAGTGCCCTTCCAGACTGCTTGGGGCAATGCATATTCTCCATCTTGAGATATTACATTTAAGATGAGGAGATGGATTAATACTAATTCTTCATCTCCAAAAAGTACATTTTCAACATTAATACTGGGTTTTAAGAATAAAAAAACCCAGTTTTCATATTCTTATGGGTTTTAAGAATATATATATTCTTACTGGGAATTATATATTCTTACTGGGTTTTAAGAATATAAATTGGAGATAATTTGAGGATTTGATGACATTATTGACTTAAAGTCAATAATTTCACTGTAGTTATGCTATACCTGATTACAGGTGATTGATAGTAATTTGATATAAAGTATGAGAATAGTATGAATAAAGTTTATGATCTAGGGAAGATTAGTAACATATCATTGCGTCTTGTCCGTTACTAATCCTAATTTAGTCAGATTCCCTTTTCCTTGCAGTTTAAAGCAATATTTCTGCCAGCATTCTATTTTTTGTGACTGTTACGGAGTATTTTGTCAAAAGAAAAATTGGGTATGATTTATGATGATAATACTATGATTTGTTGAGTCTGTGATCCTGCCTGGATGTAGGAGGTGTAGGCAACCTGTGTTTAGGATTGTCATCAACAAGAGCCACCTGACTGTGCCTACTTCAGAGTCTGACAGTGATTGATGATCTAGGCATAGCTTTAAATTTAGGATTTTAGACTGGCACAGGCAAGAAAGACTGTAATTTCTTGGTCTAGTCCTGTCTGCGAACTAGGATTAGCATTCTTGACAGAAGGATGTATCTCTTGCCAGGTCCAGAAGTACTTACGGCTATGCTAGTGGCCCTGGTACACAGAAGCTCTGCTTAGACTCAGCAGCAAATCACATTTCTCAGGCAACCTTCATCCTTTTGTGACGCCTTAAACTCTGCCATATTCCCATATAATGAGATTAATCGTTACTCTCAGCAGAGCTTGATAGCCTCTCCAGGACCTGCAACAACTCAGGTTTTCCAGTCTACAACCCTGCCTTCGCCTAACCAGGACTGCGTAAGACTGTAAGCAAGAAGTGTCTACATAAGCCAAACTCAGGTGCACCCCCCAGAATCTGCAATGATTAAGGCTCGTCTCTCTTTATCAGCCCACATTCTAGTGCTATAGACTCTCTGAAATTTATTTTTTAGACCAAAATCTTCTACTAAAAGCAGAATTAATTTCTTTGCTCAGAGGAATGGCCACGTATCTGGGAGTTGTTAGTATCCACGGTAATCCTTCACATTATCCAGGGACTTTTCCCCGGTGTTAACCAGTGGGCAGATTCCTTTTGACTCAATGAGAAACTCTTCCAGCTGAGCTACATTTTTAGTGTTAAATTTTGACTGTGTCTTTGCAGCCTCCTCAAATACAAACGGAGCAAACCTTGCTCATGCCAGAGCACTTCGCAGCACAAAAAGGGTATAGGGTGAAATTTTTGAATATCTTTGGCTATTAGAGAGTTTGAAAATGTCAGTTTTGGAGAAGGGTTTCAAATGCTTTTAAATAGTATAAAAACTGAAATACCTTTTTTTTTTTTCCGGATGAGTGACTTAGTGCTATGACACTCAGCTTGATTTTAAAAGCAGAGCATTAGTAGCTTTTGAAAATTTTACCAATATTGTTAAGATACATTTGTTAAAAATAACGATTTTGAAAATAGACATTCAAATTAATTGTTACTCTACTATTTGCTTTGCTTTACTGAAAAAAAAAAAAAAAGAAAAGAAAAGAAAGAGTGCTCATGGCAAGAAAATAAACTCAATACGTATTAGGTTGCAAACAGCCTCAGCGTGGTTAGATATACTGAGTATCAAATGACGTCTGAACTGTTCTTCCAACTATATACAAACAGAGCAAGGGGGTCTTTCTGGTTGCTAGTCTTTATTGCTGAAAGAAAAGTGAAACCCACTAAGGTAAAACAATGGAAAATCTGATTTAGATTACAGAGTGACAGCTTTGCTTTAGCCTCTCTGCTATGTTGCTGTCTAACTGCATACGTGTGAAACCCCCTATCAGTTACGTTTTGGCGGTTTTTGGCCAAATTAGACTTCTAACCCAGAATATCAGTTTCAACTCATAAAGGCGCTCTTTTTTTTTTTTAATGTTACTTCTAACTCATTTTTAATAGTGCAATTAAATACCTAGAAGAAAATTATACTATCTGGTTTTCTAAAGTATGAGATTCTCTTCTTCTGCGGAGATTTTGAAATTTGTATTTATCTCGATGGGAGGATTAGCGAATCTATTAAAAAATCTCCAGGAGCCACAATTTCTGACATTCCCAGCAGATGAGAAGAAAGTGCAGGAAGAGAAACATTACTGGATCACTCTGCCCCTTCTCCTCGACTCTGCCTAGGAAATCCCAGACTCCGAAGGGTGAGGGAAAGTTCAGCGTTCATGCTAAATCAGTTTGGGGCCTTGCTCCCAGGATTTGCCAGCTACACGAATCTTTTCTTTTTAGAACAAACTCTGATAATATTAACGGAACGAAAACCATAGCCACCGCACACATTTTGCTTTGGATCATTTTAAACCCCTGAAGTGGCCAAAGCCGTATCCTTCCAGGCAGGTTCCTTTCCCCTAATCCCATCACCACCATGACCAGGAGCTGCAGCTTCAGCTGCCCAACTCGATGCTCTGCTCCAAGGAAGTGCTCATGGTTGGAGAGAAGCAGCTTGCAAGGTTCACATGCCCAGGCCACAAGAAGCTCTCACAAGAAGCTCAAGTGCCAGTGAGGAGCAGTGTCTCTGCTTGCATTGTCCGTGACTCAAACTTCCTCCTTGACCTCCCTGTTAGGAGTGAGAAGGGCAGCAGCTGTAGGAGGTAGCTGTGCTCTCTGATGAGGGACATGCAAGAATTTAAGACTAGCATGCAGCTGGTTCACTGGCATCCCTTTTGTTCTTTTACAAATGGCACAATGTAAAAGGAAAGAAGCTTTTTTTACTAGAACCTGCTGGTTGCAGGAGCTGTAATAGGTGCCTCCAGCTATCTTTTATCCAGCTCCATGCCTCCATCTGTCTTTTCCCTCCCCCAAGGAAGCCCCAGAGGCTTCTGTGATTACTTCTATAAATGGGCAATACTCTTGTTCAGAGGGAGCACTGACACGATTGGTGAAAGTAGCCAATTTCCCCAAAGGACTAATAGATTTTAAACGGGGCAGTATGTGTGCCCGGGGTCTCACCAAAAGCCAGCTCTCACTGCCATTCTTCTTTTTCTAATTAAAAAATTCTAATAAAAAAACCCCACCCCTAACAGCAAGCCTGAGATTTAGAGTGAAAATTACAGATATATTTTTTTTTAGGATGAAAAAGAATTGAATTTATGCTTGTACACTTCCTTGGGATCCAGAAATAAAAATGATTTTACATTGACATTTGTTTAAAAATCTGCTTTTTTTTTTTACCCTCTTTCTTTTCTCCTTCCTTTGTTAGTCGGTTAGCTTTATACAAGCGGTTCTTTGTGGCTTGTCTAGGATATCAGTAAGCATGTACAATTAAGCCCGGGAGAGGAATACTGCAAAACAGATGTGGACAGACTGGAGCATAGCTGGGCAGGTAATCTGCTGGAAGCAGCACAGAGCAGAGCGGGCCAAGCATGTTCTGTTTGCTGATCTCTGGCAAGGGAACGCAGTTGGCCAGCAGCAGGGTTTTTGTGAACAGCCCTGTGGCTTTGTGGTAATTCCCTGCAATAGCATGTGGGAGAGCAGCTGGGTTCCTCATGCGGAGCCGTTGTTCCTGGCTGCGATGTGCTGGGGACACAGTGTGCCCCTCTCCAGGACTTGCAGCGTGATCTGCCTGCTGCAGGAAAGACTGAGAGCGCTGATAAGAGGCACCTTCCCTTCTCGCTAAGCTGGCTGGAAACGCCTGGAAAATGGGAAAATGGACATCAAGTGAAAGCATAAAGATTGAGAACTATGGGGTGGGCAGAAATCAGTGATGCTCAGATTGATCGTGTAGCAACTTTATGAGTGGAGCGGGTGTCTTAGTTTGCAATCTCAGCTGTGGTTCTCACTGACTCTAGAAAAACAAACTGGAGCACTGAATTAATAAGTACTGATGCCACATAATCAATACATCAAGGCTTTTGCAACTAGTTTTTATGTCCCACATACTTAATTCCAGCTGTCAAGTAAATATTGCTCCTCACTTGTTTCAATGTCTTAAACATTACTGGAATACTACAGCTATGAAAACTTTGCATCTTTAAATAAACCTTTGTGAAACATTCTAGGGATAATTTGAAGTTCTCTTCAACTTAAACTTTAAATAGAATATAACTACAGCAATTAGTTTCTTTTGTTTCTTTTAAGAATAAACCCTGTACAGTGTTCTTACAGCAATAAGGACAGTGATAATTTAATGTGAACTCACTCACAGACCTAACAGGAAAAGACAAAGCAGCATACTGGACAGTCAGCATCATTGTAAAATCTAATCCAACTGTACAGTTTAAAATAACAAAGCTAGACTTTTTATGGACCAAAAAAGTGCATTGCCTACATCATTGCCAGAAAAGGACTATTTGCTGTTCATGCTGCAAGACTGAACCCCGTGGTGGGTATCCTGCTCTCTCTGAAGAAGAGTGGCCGGGAAAGAACCCCTCTTCACTCTGTACCATGTCCCAGAGACATCCCCACTGACTCATAAAAAAAAAAAAAAAAAAAAGCGATACCTATTCTGTGCCAGCTGTGAACACTAGAGGACATAAAGAGCCTTTTATTTGCTGTGACATATTACTATGAAAATCATTCTATGAAAAGCCACTTTTCTCTCTCCCGCCACAAATTAAAACTTCTTCTCAGCTATTTTAAACACAACAGTGACTTGTGCCTGTCCAGTTTGACCCTTAGCAGCTGAAATGAATGTAGCAGCTCTTCATTCTGTAAATCCTAAGGGCAGTTTTGCATATTGCATTTTGAACACCCGTGCTGAGCTGCTCGTTGTGGCTATGCTTGTGTTTCATGTAGTGGTTGTCAGCTGCACTGCTCGCATTCCTGTTACAAGACAGAAGACTTCCTGGTGATTCAACAAGCAGCCGTGGGAATCTGGAGCCTCCAAATAAAACAGAGGTCACCAAGAACTTATTCAAAGTTAGTAAAAGCCATCAGCTTCAAAAAAAAAAAAATCACTAAAAACCTTGGAGGGGGAGTGAGAGTGGGAGTTGCTTCTTTGTTCTATTAGGAAGGTCCTATCATTGGGTTGGATTAGGGTCAGTCCTATTTTGTCATGGAAGCTTCATTCAGAGCTGCATCACTTAACCAGAAAAATTTGTTACAGTCACACCTATGAAGTACCTAGTGAGGACAGCAGCCTTCTTGTGTTAGACATCTAAGGCACGGGTATTTGGAGTCTGAGGTAAGTCCTTGGGCTCCCTTTACAGTCCACTGTTTTGCAGTGACTTAGAGTTGTTATTAGAGTTTTTCTCCTCACTACAGTATGACAGCAGAGCATAATTAGTCCTGTCTCTTTTCAGGATATTTTCAGCACTTATCTTGTTTATGCATGTTTGCCTCAATCAGAAACTGCAAAGCAAGGGTTAGGTGCTATTTTCCTTGATTCATGTAATCCACCAGTTTGACCAAGTTGCAGCAATGCAGGTAGTTGAAGTGTTCACATTCACTTTGCAGAGTGAAAGGACAAGCAAGAAACAAGCAGTAAAAGAACTCTATTCTCTATATATTCTTTCTATAAAGGAAAAAGTTAAAGCCAACCAAGCCAAGTTCAAGCAACCAAGTTATGCTTCAAACCATGAATGATGCAGGGGGCATTGGAAGGATGCTCAATATAATCCAGGACAAGACATGGCCACCCCTGGGGCTGGGGTTGCCATCATAGAGTCATAACTTGACGAACAGCAGTTCAGGTGGAAAACGATCTGGCATGTTAAGTTTTCTCAGCCACTGTGCAAGAAGTGTTTGTTTAACATGTTAGGATTACAAAGGCTGGGAAAATAAACAGGATCACAATAAAGGATAAGGCACGGATTTTGACAGATTAGACAAAGATTTTTTCAAATTTAAATTAAAAATGTGATACAGTGGACCAAGTTAAGATACTGTTCTGTGATTTCCTAATTGTTTCCCCTTTAGAATCATCATGGTCTTGAGAATGCAAAAGAGGGTCTCAGTCCTGTTGTATTTGACTACCCAAACAAAGGCCTAGTGCAGTCAAGCTTCTCTGAACTCAGTCTGTCATACACATGATTGGATTTTTTAGCAGCAGAATTGCAAAACGAACATCACAAAATGAACAGACTGAGGATGATATGTGAGGAAGAAAAAGAAAATCTCTTGATGACAAAATATGTACACATGCATTTACTGGGTTGGTACAGACTTGGATCTAAGAATTAGTATGAAATACTCAGAGGGCCTATACTACATATATGTTAAGCTGAATCTTTCTCTAAGTTTTATTTTGAGAGAGTTATTTTGAGAGCTGTGCCTAAACACAAAATGTGAATCCCATTCAGTGCTTGGAGGGCATATCTCTGCATTTCTAATTTAACAATGACCGCAATAAAATCAAGATTTGCTTCCTGAAAAATAGCTGCTCCAGCAATAATTATCTCAAATCTATTTAGCAGTCTGCAGACTTATTAATACGATGTAGTCCAATGCAGCTGCAGTAATCCAGCCTGAATTCAGCAAAATCTTTTCAACACAGTGTCTTTGATGAGTTTTGAGACCTAGTATAGGAATATCTAGTTCCAGTTCAACATTAAGTACTAAGCTGTATTTTCTATTAATAGAAGGATTTTTTTGTTCTTAAGTTTTAATTATCAGGTTTAAATAACTTCTCCTCCTAGGACAAAGAGGAAAAGCAGAAATATTTGATAGTATCATTTGTTGGTTATCTGTTCTATTGACTATAAAAGGCCTTGCTTTAAAAAAAAATGCTTCTTCTTAAAACTCCATACTGGTTAAAATTTCACACTACTTCCCCTGAGGTCATTACATACATGAACACTGTGGCTTTAACAACGGCACTGCAAATATTTGGGTTTGATCAATGTCACACTTGCTCTGTTGAAGTGTAACTAACAGAGGAACTGTCTTTATAGGCAAAGGCATTTTATTTTGTTTTTTTTTGTTTGTTTGTTTTGTTTGCTGTCATACCAGTATATGTAAATATAGAAGCACTGTAATCAAAATCCTATATTTAATGTACAAAGGAGTCAGCCTGTTACTACTGAATATGCTTTAACACCATTTCAATCATTTTTTTTAATTTTATCGGGATATTATCATGTGATAAATTTTGAGGTATTTTCCATTTCTGTTGCATATTCCCACAAAAGCTCAATGCTGCATGAGATTGTCTTTCTCCTCATACCACTCAGAGAGGCTATAGGAGGGCTGAGAAAGGAGTAGGGATGAAGGAAGAAGGGCAGGGAGAACTATCGGAGGACTCCACATCCAAGTGAAGTACAACTGAGCAAACTGGGCCTGTTCAGTCTGGAAAGCAGGCAACCGAAATGTAATGTTATATATGACTGTTAAATCATAAGCCACACAAGGAGGGTGGATAGGGATCAGTTGTTTACTCTTTTCAGTTCAAGCACTAAAGAATATCTAGTATTAGGCAAAGCTAAACAAAAAGAGGTGGTTCCTCACCTGTGTTGTAGGTAAGCTATAGATCTCCTTTCCGACAATATTGTGATTACTAGAAGGTAATGGGGACACTATAGAAGAATTGCATAGGTACCATTTTTGGCTTAGACAGTCCCTGAATGATGGATGGAGCAGGCTGGGACAGCCCTTGCTCACCTCACACAGCTTTCCCCAGGATTCTGCTCTTGGCCAGTGACAGAGAGAGCATTTTGGACTGGAACAGGCTGCCCAGGGAAGTGGTAGACTCACTGTCCCTGGCAGTGTTCAAGAAACGTGTAGATGAGGCTCTTAGGGACATGGTTTTGTAGGCATGTCGGTGATGGGTTTACGGTTGGACAAGAGGATCTTAAAGGCATTTTCCAACCATAATGATTCTATGACATTTCGTTTTGCTCCGTAGGTCTGTTCCTATAATGCCAAGTGAAGTATGCAATCAAGGACACAAGAGTGCTGAGATCTGTATTACTGATGCTAGCAGGCTATATCATGTAGGGCCAGCATGTCTTCAAACCCCAACGCTCCCGTTTCTTTGGCCTGGTCTCTGCTGGAAAGTATTCCGGATAAATGCACTATTAATAGATTCAGTGAAGTTTTTCAAAAATCCAAGAACTCAGCTACACTTAATGTTAAATTTGATTTCTGTCAATCCAGTGGAAGTTGGTAATATCAACTTTTCAATATTCAAATCAACTTCGGTTGAGTTTTCAGTGCATTCAAGATCAAAACTTTGACGCTATCCAGTTACTTGGACTCCTGCTTCTTTACTCTTAATATTATAGCCCTTTTGCTTAGAGATGACGTTTTCTCTCTACTCTTTGATACTCTAAACGTGGAAAATAAGCATCCATCATATTATAGCTTGTTGTACAAAGTTAAGAGCCAAAGAGTTTGGCAGAAAATGTTCTCATTTTTGGTCCATACAAGCACATGCTTCTCTTTTATGTAACTAATGCTAAAATGAAAGTCCATAGCAATTACTGTCCATTTTTCCATTATCACATGCCTACCTTTGTAAAATCTCTACAGATCCAAGTTTCATGCAGAATGCTTTTTTGATACTGCTCAACAATTGCATTTGATTTTTGAGCAGTAAAAAGATGGGAACTCTGCCAAAGTTTTTAAATCACCTATATAAAAATGCAAAGGCCTGGATACGGATTTAAACACTTATCACAAACACATGTAAGTCCCCTTCTCTTTTTCCCTTCGGCGTGTTCTGAAACATCAGAGTATCTTTTCAACATATGCACAGACGCAGCGTGGCTTGTTGGATAAGTGACCAGGCTTAGATTTCTAAGACCCAGATACTCTGACCTTGACTTGGGGACTAGCCTGCTAGACACAGGGAAGTGCCTAGCACTGCCTTCCTGCCAAGACTTTTACAAGAAAATGGAATGACAGGAGAATGAGCTGGGGGATAGTATAATTATGTATGAATATGTGCTTTATTGTATAAGAAAAACTGGTTGTAAGTTGTAATTTGCTAGTAGCTTTTGATATCAATAAAGCATTTTTGATTGCCCTTTTGGGTATCTGTGACTGGTGTTTTCTGGTTTAAATTGGATTTGCCTCCCAGGTTACTAACTAACTACTTCAAAAGCACCAGCCTTCACAGACTGAAGTGATGAAGGGTACTGAAGTCTTTTTGCAAACCTTGTCTTCAAGCAGGAGCTTATAGTGTCGGGCATTTTTGCATCACCTGTCTCCACACTTACAAGCGAAAAAACAAAAACCTTCTGCCCTTCCGTCAGGGTGACACTCTCCCCTGTAGCCGGAGCAGGGACACACAAGCAGCCGTCAGTGCACCCTGGAAAGAGCCGCTTACCAAATCCTTCCTGTTGGACAGGATCTGTCACCAGAGACACAAGGCATTTCTGTGACTTCGTAGAGGAAAAGAACTGAGCTTTTAAGAGGAGTACTTTTCCTAGAGAGTAAGTTGGATGAGAAGAAGAAGGTGCAAGTGGAGGGGACAGGACAAAAGGGAGAGGACAGCCACAGGGGAAGGCTATGAGAGCAGGACAGCGTGAAAGTTGTGGACCTATTCTCAGGTGATATTACTTGGATTTGCAGAGGTAAAAATGTAGCTAGACATTAAATTCAACCCAAATGATTTACAACTCCATAGGTGTCTGCGTTCTCCAGAGGCAGCATTTTATGCCTCTCTGAATGGGATGCTTAAGGTCACAGACAAAGTTTTTCTTGGCTTTAACTATAGGACCAGTGTATGTTCTGGCACTTCTCTTTTTAACCATTTTGTGTCTGGGTGGAGCAGAATTAAATTGAGTTTCCTTTTGTTAATACATTTTCATTTTACCAAAAAGTATATTTTCATTTAACCAAGAAGTGCCTACAGACAACTTAAGGGCATTTTAGCAGAAAGAAATTCTGGAAGAAGATTCAAAAGATCTGCCTTCAGGTTCCCTTCCACTCTGACAATCTTAAACCCACCCCGATCATGCTCCTTTGTAGTTATTGGTGTATGCAGAAGAAATCACTAAAGAGATCTTCATGTGGTACCAGCTCTCTGCGAAAGTTTTTCTTTGCTTGTAAATGTAATTTACATTTATAGACATTTATCTAAGCATTTTGCCAACTTATTAGCATGACCATAAGAGGCCTCAGACTCTCAGTTTTCATAGTTATATTGCAAAATTATAGTGTTCTCATGAACTGGCAAGTTTCCAGTTTCTGAAACAAAGTATGGCAAAATCCAGTACAGTGAGCTGTTAGCCCTTGTCCCCACATCCAGTGCCCAGTCCCCACTACTAATGTTCTACTGTTACTCACAGAAGTTACCTGTATTATGATAAATAGATTATGTGTAGTTAGAACTGTAATTTGGTTAACATAAAACTTAAAGACCCACAAAGAAGTTGCTTTTAAAGAAAACAATTCCATAGGAACCTTCAGAATATGCTTCAAACACAGCAAGAAACCTGGTTATTTGGATACTTGTATTGACATTATTAATGCTGTGATAATTTGGCTTGTATGTTAGAGATGTAACAAAGAATCAAAGAAACTAATCGGGATTTCCTTGTTAGTTGTTTGGAGATTTTTTTGCCCCCCCCCCCCTTTTTTTCAGTTGGAGACTGGTCAGTTGGTCTTGTTTTAATTTTGAGCAAATAAAGAGTCCTAATCAAGATGATTCATGAGCTTCCTATGATTCTTCCTCAGGACTCTGCACTTTTCTCTGCTGAACTTCAGGAGGTTCCTCTCTGCCCACCTCTCCAGCCTGTCCAGGTCCCTCTGAAGGGCAACACAGCTCTCTGGCACATCAGCCAGTCCTCCCAGCTTTGTACCATCTGCAAACATGCTGAGGGTGCGCTCTGGACCATCAACCAGGTCACTGATGATGTTAAATGGTATTGAGATCTCTGGATCTCAAAGTCCAAAGATTACAAGGTATATTTGATGCCATCCCTCTCAATAAAATCCTGACACTCAAAGAACAAATAAAACCAAAAGCACTGTTTTCTTCACACTTTATCTGGCTGTTCATTTTCTTATATATTGCATATACATTTCCCATTTCAATAATAAATCACTTCAACAGAGAGGCGAGTCAACAGCAAGGAGTTTTGGAGGGGTGAGCTAGAGCTGGAGCTTAACTTCACATGAACTAAATTGCACCTCTCTGAAAGAGCCCCTTTCTTTCCATTGCCTGCAGAGGAAGTGCAGCAGGATTAGCCTCCATCAACGCTCCTCTAAATGTCAGTGCAATAGATTGCATATGACTTGTGGTTAGGAAACCAGATAGTTTAATGCAGCCATTAATTAAACAAAACCATCAAGCCAGTCTCACCATACATTTTCAGTACTGAGCAAGAATTTCAGTGTTTGAAAGAATTTTTGTAATTAATTGCGCCCGTAGAGGCAACGAAATATTAACACTGTCTGAAAAATTACCCCTTGATGCTAGTAGCACATTTATGTGAGCAAAAAAGCTCCCCTGTCTCTTCAGAAGCGCACTTAAGACACAAAGAGAAATGGTATGAAAAACTGTCATTCAAAACATGGTATATAGCCGTTGCAGCATATAAATAAAGTAGGGTGGAAATATAGTTAAAATATTTACACACACTGTAAGATTTAATGTTTCCTCAGAAACACTATTTACAAAAATGTTTGACGTTGTGAAAAAAAAAGTACTTAACCCTTGGACTGTGTATCTGAGCATTTCCGGGTATAGGTTCATGGTGGCAACACCAAGAACCATAACTCCACGGAGGACACATCAGAAAATGTGTGAATCGAATGTTCCTGGACTCCACCACAAAGGCAAGTTGCAGGGGAAGAGGCGAATGCTTTCTACTCTCCATTGGCCAGGGAAAGAAGGAATCACACCCATAAACTGAATGCCTGCATTACTTTAAAGAAACTTATCATCAATAGCTTAAAAAAAAAAAAACATACCTTGGGTAATATTTTTTTCTAAATCCCAGGCTGAAGTAATATCTTCATTTTGTATCAGTCAGGAGACAGCAGCAATTTAGCAGGATATAAATCAAGATAAACACGTATTTATACGTAAAATACAGAAATGTTTCCTATATAAGTTTTTCCTAAAAACAAAACCCAGAAGGCAATACCGCTTTTCTTTCCACAAAGCTCCTCCCATGAATATGAATGAGTAGTTGCATAGTTTATGTGTGTAAAGGATGTGTGAGACCTGGATTCCTCACAACTTTAAGAGAATTTTCTGCAGCTGCTATATTTACCAGGATAGAATCCAGTTTATCTGCATCATACACCCCAATATGGGTGAGAACACAAATTATTATTACATACCTAAGATTTTGCATTTTAACTGTGGTATTTCCCTGTGAAGCCTCCTTTCAGAAATGTTAAGAAATGCACAGATTGCACTCATTATTAACACTGATTTTGGCTATTGTTTGTTACTGTGAAATGTTTTCATTACAGCATTACTTACACAGAAATGTGCACTAGAATGTATTCCAGTGTAATGCAAATATTGGACTACAATACAATTCAGCTACAAATCATAACCTTTCTCCATCTTTTTCTTCATCAGTAATTGTGGCAATAAGGGGCTTGTCTGAGACAGAAAAAATGAACTTCTAATTTAGTGATTTTTACTGGAAAGAACAAGACCTCTAATGTGCAAGGAAACCCAGCAGGACTGTATATATTAAGCAGATTATTAAAAGGATACAATACAGAAAGATGAGCTAGATCTTTCCAGTGCATGTAAAACATTGTCTCATTAATGCTATTTTATTCAGAAGCACTCATAGATTTACTAAATGCATTATCCGTTTACCAGAATTCAATTTCTTTTCGGATCAAATCATTTTCTCTCTCCCCCCTCCCCCTACCTCAAGGCTCTGGCATCGCTCAGTGGTAATTATCAGTATAAAATCAGCAGTTTGGCCCCTACTGTATAAATACATACTAGATATGCAGGGTGAGCACGTGAAGGTGGGGTCGGAGGTGTCTTGGCAGCCAGTCAGCTCCTACGCAGCGATGTTTGCATTAAGGACATTCTGCCTTCCATGCTTAGAAGTAATAAAGTTTGATTGAAGACGTGTTCAGATTGCACTCAGTCCCATGCCAGGTATTTAATATTAAGTAGATTTGGGAGCTGGCCTATCTGAAGCAAAAGGGATTTATTCCAGACTTTCACAGTAGGAACTTGCTCTGTGGCCTGCAGCCACCAAGCCAGAGAAAAGATGGCTACTGGGAGTCTGAGCCCTTCCTTTTTGGCAGAACAACTCAACGTGCTTCACATGCGTTACCCTGTGCTGCAACATGAGGAAATGCCAGCTTTTGCCTAAAACTGCTGCAGGGTCCAATATATATACAAATGCACATGTATATGTATTTGTTTTTTCTCCTGAAAGCAGCAAGAGTGGGACTTGTGTGACAGTGAGCTCTCATCCCCCTTTTGTCTCACTCATGCGCACACACCTTCTAGTCCTTGTGCTTGGGAAGTCAAGTTTGATATAGACTCAAAAGCAAGGAAGCAAATTGAGAGAGCCACAAGTTGCATATTTTTTATTGTTAAGAAAGTTTTCTGATTCTAAGCCAATCCAATTATATTTGAAGCCTGACTCATAGTTTTTTTAATGCTGGATGACATAGCATCCCTGGGTATTCACACAGGCTGTGGTTATTACACCAAGGCTGTATTAAGTTTATACACAGCTCTCCATCTTAAAGACAGGGAGAGGAACAACCTTGCCTGTACCTGCGTTTCATTTACTTTAGGTGATAGGAAACACAGTGCTTGTAATTGAAGTTCTGATTAAAGAATCTATTAGCTTAGCATTTCGTATCATTAGCTCTCATATCACTAGCACACATGCAAATACACTCTTTATTCATTTGGATTTGCATATGCATATTTGATTTTACATATGATGTAGCCATCAACTTTTATACTGTCGCTAAAATGACGTGTGTACTGAAGGACATAATGCCCTGCTGGGAGCCTAAGCAACAAAGAATTTAAATTTGAGAATGTCTGGAATAAATGCACCTACAGGATGTGTCTCCTTTTGAGACATATATAGTAGCAGGAGGGAATTGTTAGACATCCTTCTAGATTCGCTTATGGCCTCAGGAGCAGGCAACCAGCTGGAACATCTGTGCAAGTCACAGCATTGCAAATACTCAGTTACAGGAACAGCTGTAAGTTGTTTCAAGATCTGTGTTCAGTGCAAAGAAAGTTTTGCCTTTCTGCACTTTTAAACTGAATCTCAGCCTATTTCTAAGGCAGGATACTCTTTGCATACAAACCTATCCTACAGGCCTGCTGACCTTCTCTCTAATGACTTGTGGTTTCCTGTTTGGAAAGCAATAGTGCAGTAGCCTGAGCTGTCTGGGCCAGCAGACCCGTCCTGGTCGACTGCGACGCAGCTGCGTTTCGAACACTCTTGTGCTCACTGACACTCAAAACACACCACCGGGCAGGGAGAAAGCAAAACCTCTGCAAGGAGCAGCTCTTCTCTCATTGCAAGGGAGGAACAGGGAGCAAAACAGTTTACCTGGTGTAATCGCTTCCCATAAACCTCTTATTGAGGAATTCAACTCATTAAAGCCAAATTGGACACCACTGGCTTGATTTGCCTCATTAAGACTTATTTAAAGTAGCAGTAACAATAAACTGTTTAGGGATTTATAGCTAGACCTTTAGCTGACTGTGAACAGATAAATAGCAAGACCAAAGCCTTTCCTTTTGCAGTATTTTTTGCTCACTCGTACATTTGGGCATAGATACATATCAAATGAACATTTATTAAACTTGAAGTCAGACCCTGAACAAGCAGCAAGAAAGACAGTACTGAATACAGTAATTTACCAGCAATTCTTTTGCTGATTAAAAAGAAAAAAAAAAAAATGGGATAAAGTTAATCCTTTTCCACGAAACTTGAAGTCAAAGAAAATAAAATCCTTACAAAATTAGTGTTTATTATCACTGTGTCTTCCAGGTGGACTGCAGAATTGCAGGAATATTTGTCTTCTGAAGCATTTGCACTACAAGAGCCTGTACGTATGTGGAGGAGAAGGGTAAGAGCATTAAGAAATTATCAGGATTTTAGCATTTTCTCATAGCAAGGATTCAGGGCAACAATGACTCAGGCTACACCTAACACTTTCTGAATGTGAACTTTGGTGCTTTTCCTCATAAAGATGAAAAGAGGAATGACATTATCTGATGCTTCAAACAAGGCGCCAGCTTAGAAATGGCTACAGTTTTGCACTGTGAGTACAGCAGATCCCCTGCACATTTATGTAGATATATACCTCTGTATACTCTATAACTCACTGGAAGCAGTTTGTGGTCTCTTCAGCCTGAGACCCTTGAGGAACATCTCACATGATTTATATGTTTGAGCTTTTGAATGTAAAGCTTATTATGTAAGTTTATATAAAGATGTACAGCAGAAAGACGGTGAGTTTGGCTCATAGTTCTCTGTTCTGCTGCAGACTTCGCAGATATATGCGCTATCAAGAACAGTTTTAGCTTAAAATATTGGTTGTTTTCAGTTAAACTCTCAGACAAGCTGCATTTGAGTTTATCAAAGTCACTGAGCATGTCCAATGAATCAAAAATGATATGTATGCATTTGGCATTCACAGACAAATGGAAATATGCAAATAAAAATATTTATCCATCGCTAATGGAAAGTCAGTTCTGATACTCCGTAAAGCTAAAATTTTAAGAGTGAAAAAAAGCCCCAAAACATAGCAGCACATAGTCTGAAGTTCCCAAAGCCTTGTTCTGTAGAAGTAGTCATGTATCTTAGCAACAAAGATAACAACCATAAACTAAGACTTTTGGAAACTCATCTTCAAAATATTCGTTTTTGCCATAGCTCTCTGTTCCCATCATGCTGGCTGACCCCTTTCAGAGATCATGACTAGGAAAGAGATCCTGAGAAAAAAAACTTCTGTAATTTTTTTTCATTTTCCTTCTCCCATTTTCCTAATAGTCACTACTAAAAAATGCCCTTTCCTTGCAAGCTAGAGCTCA
>NW_010587888.1:0-72451 GCF_000705375.1 Tinamus guttatus
GGGGGCAGCAAAGCACTGTGCCTCCTCAAGCTCAGTCTTGCCCTGGGGAACCCAACTTCATCCCAGCAAACCGCGTTCATTTATTTCCATGTGTGCGAAGTGTACTAGCGCTGACTCACACATTTATGATTTTTCTGCCCCATCCCCTTCCCTGCCAGGACACTACAGGGTTTGCTGCCTCTCACCACTATCAAAGACAGCTAAAGAAAAAAAATATATATGTGACTTTATAACAGTATAATAAATATATATATTTATTAATAAAATGTGTGGTGAAGAGCGCGGCACATTTTTGCTGTCACCTGCCCCTTCCCCCACATCTCCTCATCCCTGCCCTCATCCCCACCCTCACCCCCTCATCCCTGCCCTCACCCCCTGCCCTTATGTCCTGCCCTCATCCCCAGCCCTCTCCCCTCATCCCCTTCCCTCACCAACCACAGCACTTTAGCCATATTGATAACTCCGAGGGAAGCACAGGGCCTACTGTTATTAATAACGGTGGTGCGTTCCCTCAGCACTCCCATCTCTGCTCGCCCCTGCACCCCCTGCATGTGCTCCCCCGTGTCTCTCCACAGAGCAATCTCCCTTGCCAGTTCCCCCCGACTAGAGGTTTTGCTCCGGGTCCCCCCAGCACAGCACAGCTTCCTAGTCACCCCTACCTGCACCTTGAGGGAGACAAACCCCCTCCCCCTGACCGTCTCTGCTTCTTGCAAATCTATAACATTGAAACACAGCAAGTACATGCATGGCCCACTTAGGTGGGAAAAGAACACATCTGCCAGGGAAGAAAAGTCTTTTTAAGACACAAGGTAGCATTCGGCATTTGGTATACATAGTCCCTTTCATGTGAACAATCCTCAGTGTTTCCACGGCTTAACCATAAACAGGTAAGGTTTCCCCTGCCACTGAAACACGGTCACCTCTGCAGCAAACTGTAGCATCATCTGTAAGTTTTAAGGAGAAGAAGCTGTTTCCAGGTGTAAGGGCAGACCCAGAGCTCACTCTGGGTGCTGGGGTACAGTCGCTGCCTGGAAGAGTACCCAAGGCAAAGACACCCTCCTTGTCCCCTTGTGCACGCACCTGGGCAAGGTTTCTTTCAGGTGTAGCCATGAGTGCGCTAAACATTCACGGACACCTAAAATGTCATTAATCAGCACGAGTAGGACGAAGGCAGTGTAGAAGTTAGCTCCCCCTCTCCAGAAAGCCCGGGCCAAGTCGTGAACACAAGTCTAAGCACGACTCCAAAAACCCACCCCTTGGACATATTCCACTTCTCATGATGGATGAACTGTAACATAATCAAAAGGTGAGAAGGCCCATCTCACAGATCTCAGCAAAATGGGTGGTAAAACCTGTAAAATGTGCCTTTTCTTTTTTCTATTCTGTGACTTTTTTTTTTTTTTCCTGTCTGCCCTTGTGCCAGGGTGGGCAGCCACCTCGCTCATGCTCTGCATGGATCTGGAGACTAGCACATCTTAGAGGAGGCGAAGAATGGCGAATCTGAAGTTGAATTGTCTTAATGAATTCTGTACTTTTCCTAGGATGACGTCAGACTGCCCTTTTCTGCTGAATTGTAGTAAAAATAAATACAGCTAGAATGTGTGGGCATGGTTTGGAAAAGGATTAAGGGGAAGTTTTAACACTGGTCTCACTGAAGTGGAAATGATTTCTGATAGCCAGCTGGAACCTGGTAGAGGCACTAGACTGAAGTCGTGAGTTCATGCAGCTGGAGTTTTTTTCATAATGTGAAATTGCTAGTCTTTCATTTACTACTGCAAAGCCAGATCTTAAACTCTTACTTATATGATTAGTCCCTTTGGACAATATCCTTATTTCTCTTATACCAGAATGAGTCAGAAGCAGAAGAGGGGATATCTACGAGGCAAGGTCTTCTCATTAAGAGGTCCCTCCAGGATGAAAAAATAAAACTCAGCTATGGTAATGTCCTCTAGCCTGGAGCTAGGAGGCATGGACCAACACAGAAATAGGCTACGCATCAGGCACTTCTCTTCAGCAGAACTAGCACAGCCCTCCAGAGTCCTCTATTAGCTCCTTCTTCAAACGAAGTTTCAGCTTAAGTACCTGGTGCTAATCATCCAGATCATTAATTTTTTGGGTCCAATTTATCTCAAAACCTGCTTCCACCTCCCCATAAAACAACACAGCATTGACTGATACTCAGAAACATCTGGCACAGAGAGGCAGGGTTGAAATCTGCGCATGCAGATTCAATAGCCTGGCTCCTTCATTCAAGGCCACAGTCAGGTGCCCAGGACATGTTGCATGCTTGCCAGTTTGCAGCCTGATTCTCATCTGGAGTGAACCAACTCGTACCCTGTGGGACAAAACTCAGAAGCCAGGCCAGACGTGGTGCCAAGCAAGCAAGCAGGGCCTCCCCAAAGGGATCTGACCCTGTGCACAGTCCTACAGCTCCATCCCAGCTGTCCTCACACTCTTAAAGCTTCCCATGAGCCACATCCATAACCCCTTGGAGTCAGGCAGTAAAACAGTTATTCTGGAATGCTGCAACACAGTTCTCTCACTATTATCTGTGCTTCATATTGCTCCTACTACCAGCAACAGTAATGGTGAAGATGAACAGGCCAGTATGTTACATAGCGCAGACTGAGAGAGCTTACTGCAGACAGAGCAAATCTGGAGCAGCATGGATGCAAGACGCGCACTGCACTTGGGCTAGGGTCTCCTTGAAATGGGGATGCCCTTTGCAGCGCAGCATAACCACTACTAAGAGGAGGCGAAGGGAGAGTGTGTCAGATGGGACACAAGCCTTGGGAGGCTAGGTGTGGAGGCTTGTTCAAAGACAATAGTACCTTGTTAGCAGATAGTTAACCACAAGGGTGTCAGTCTTTGCAGCAGATGGGGGACAGAGCCGAGAAAGACGAGGACTGAGGAACACCTCCCCCTGCCTCGTGTGCGACGTGTCTTGCCAGAAGAAAAGAAACAAAGCCAGACAACCGCGCAGGTGGCCAGATGCTGATTGGTTGTGCGCTTTGCAACACTTGTGTTAAGAAAGTATAAAAAGAAGTCGGTTTGGAAATAAAGTTGTCTCACTCTGCACCCCAGACTGAGTCCGTTTCTTCACAAGGTGCAACAGCTAGGCTAAGAGCAGAGTGACAAGGAGGGCACATCTACTTCAAGCAGTCTGATACAGAGATGCCTGAGGTTGTGAAGTCCTGAGCTAATTCAGCCATATGGTGAAGCATAGGTTTGCCAGCTCTGATCCAGGTGCTCTCCAGCCAGTTCAGCCTGCTGGCAGGATTTATTAAAACGAGGGCGGTGGGAAGGCTAGTGATACAAACCTACTTCTGGAGGTGAGGGAGATTCTTTTTGCCAGCACGAATGCCTCTCTGCAGTGCCCGTCCTGCATATCTAGTACTGTAGTTATCTCACAAACAGACCATGTGAGGTTCCTTGAACCTAGTGGACGAGACTGCCGTATTTTGAGTTCAGAGTCTGCACCTTTATCAACAGCCCCTGTAGTAGCAGCTGTAGAGCAAAAAGGAAGGGAAGAAAAGAGAGAAGGAGGTAAATGAGGAGGAGAGAAGTAACCAAGGTCACAGATACCCAATGTGAGCTGCTGTGGCTCAAAAAAAAAAAAAAAAAAAACCTGTCTGCTTCCCAGACTGTGTTCATGCTGTACAAATATCCACGACAAATCAGGGAGATGGGGAAAAGACTCTGGAGCAAGAGCTTGCAGGGGCATGTACAGTGCGCTTACCCAGGGACCTGGGGCTCCAGAAACCAGGTCAGAAATCCACCAGCAGAAATATTATGCTGGGAAGGAATCCACCAATTACTTCTCCTAGCTCCTGCAAACAGGCTTTTTAACAAAGCACCGCCCGCTCTCCCGTTGTGTGCAAATGCGCTGTGCGTGCCACCAGGCTCATTAAACAGCAACCTTCCCCACACACCCTGTGGAAACACGGGCAGGCAAGCTCAGCCCCTGCGCACACAGGAGCACCCTTGCCCCACTGCGCTGCAATGGGGACCTGCGCTGTGCCCCATGCCACAGCCAGGCTGGTTCCACAGAGCAGGCCCTGCTCACCCATTGCCCACCCGGATGGAGCAGCTGCCCCAAACCGTGTCCACATCCCCCTGTGGAGACCTCACGGGCATCAGCTCTGGGGACTTCCTGGCACGACCTCCCCGCGCGCTGCCTAATTGACAGCTGAGGTCTGTGTAACACCTCGTGCCCCCAGGCAACTATGTTTGTCAACCTGGACGGCTCCATGCAAGTCCTATAAAACACAGGCAAAGTTATGTCCCGTGCAGCGTGCTCCGGTGTGCAGCGCAGTGATGTCGTCTGCACCTGGACACCTCTGGGACCTGTTACTGTTACCAAGGGTGGGATAAAAAGTACTTTGTTTCTTGACTACATTTTTGAAAACTGAGAAGACTGTTCAGGGATTTCTGAGGCTTGAGTTGATTAGCAGTTAATGATGTGTGTCTTGAAGAAAAAGTAAGATTAAATATTGGGCTCGTTTTGGAGAACGTCATTTTAAGACTGAAATTTACAGTTATTTTGTTGGTATTTCATGAAGTGTTTAGGTCTGCTGAACTCTTAGTTACAGCTGCTCAATATTTTGAACACTGATTTTACACAGATATGAGTAAGAAAAAAAAAGAAAAAAAGAAAAACTGAGTGTATGAAGGCAGATAAGTGCGTTGTAAGTGCATGCAAATTTTTAGGGAATGCTATTGGAAAATAGAAATCTGATGGAATAGGAGTGACTTTAGGGAAATTTACAGAGCTGTGCTCCAGAACTGCACGTTTATCCCTGGGCCATCCAAGGACTTGCTGTCTCTGCAGTCTGCGCCTTCCAGCCTGGGCAATGTGCTGTAGCAAAACAGCCTGTCATTTGTCTGCCTGGCCTGTCCCCTCCAACCTATCCATCCTCTCTGCGACCCTTCTCAGCTGTAATTCCCTTCAAACACCTTATACTCACTTTTGAAGCTCCACACAGCACTGGCCTGTCCTGCATGTCGTATTTCTGAGATGCGTTGCCCATCCATGGCCTCCACCCTTTGGGATGCCTGAACTCAACTGCCCTGATAGTCACCCTTGGGCTGTTTCTGTCCACAGCCCTTGGAACTGGTGCAGCTTTCCTCAGGGAAGTGATGGCTCTCTTAGTTACATATTTTATGCCTTCCTTCCTGAAGACCTACTTCTGCCCCATTGCCTCTGGGAAATCTGATCAATACATACATTGATTTAGAAGAAAGAAGAGACGAGAGGTGTTGTTCGCTAAATCTCATGGCTCACCAAAGAAAAGCCAGGGCTTCTCTCCCTTTTTTTCCATAACAAAATGAAGATGTGATTACAAAGACGTACGGTAACAGCAAAGATGTGGTAGAACAGGCTTCAGTCCCCGCTGACAAGTCTCTGGAGGGCACATAATTGGGTTGCCGAGCTGTTCCAAAGCTCGGTAAGTAGATTCAATGAAGTACAGATATGCCCAGTCATGCTACGCTCATAACTTTATTTTTCTGTGAGACATGCTGTAAGATCTACACCGAGCACATTATCCTTAGCAGATAATGAGAGTACAGTGCATAGAATGAGGGCATTATTTTTCCCTCACGAACTGTGAGAACAGTGATATTACACGTACAAAATAATAATTGTTTGCCAACTTGTGAAATGTAGCCAAATAGGCTAAGTTTGCAAAAAAAAAAAAAAAAAAAAAAAACCTGTAATTGGCTATTAAGCATTTCTGATTAATTTATCAGCTGACTGATAAATACACACTGCCACATTTGTATAGAGATCTCTTCAAAAGCAAGCCCTTTATGAATATGGGAAAATAATTTATACTGCAAAAGTGTGGTATACTTTGCAATATCAAGTTAAACAAAAAGCTAAAGGTGGAGGAGGCTGAAAGAAATGAAGAAAAACACCTCTCAGAACTTCAGAATCTGCACATACAAAACCTTTCTTGTTTGCTATATATGAAGCAATATGTATTGATAAAACTTGTGCTTCCAATTCTATACACACAAATGCACACACAGATACAGCAAAATAGCTCAGTAGAAACTCTTTGTTATTGCTGTTTTTGTTGGTACAGAGTTTGCACAGATTTTGTTACCAGGATAGCTGTGAAAACCTTCTGACTTTCTTTCCCCTCTCTCATTTTCCAGTTGCTGAGCTGGATGTCTGGGTTGCAAGCGGTAAGATAATTCACATTAAATTGGTTCTGCTTCCTGGCCTGACTGAGCCCACTCTGTTTGGTCAGAAGGATTAGCAAAAGTCCGTTTAAGTAATTTTTCAGAGGAAACAGGATGCACTGCATGTGAGCCTTCTGAGGCAGGCTAGCAGAAGCACAGGAGCTCTGGTAATGGCATAGCTAATAGGTATGGCACATCTTCCAAGCATGTTCAAAATATGGATGGCTTTGGCTCTGTTTTTTCAATTGACAAACACCTTGTAAAATAATGTTTTATTTTCCCTGATATCCCGTCGAAGTCAATGCGTCTTACTCTAGAATAATTTGCAGTGTAAACAATCTCTTGAATTGTGTTTTAGCACTGGTTTTCTAAAAAAGTTCTAAAGGTCATGTTCCTTCTTACCGTGGAACTATATCTGGTGCATATCCAGATGCACAAATAACTAAAGAATAAAAATTCCTTCTCTGGCAGCTGGAACAAAGTGTCTTAAGCAAAATCATGTGTTTGAATTTACATCCAGACGCAGGCCTTACTAGTGCAGGTCTGGAAATTTCTCCTACAGTCAGATGTAAGCTGCAAGCCCTGTATTTTAAACAGAGCATTGGGCTTAATTTGGATTGCTTTGTCCACGCAAAAAAATTATAGATATTTGGAAACATCACCCTTGGATCTTTCCTACCATAAAGTCTGAATCCACATGCATCAGCCCATATAATTAGTCTAATTTGGCCTTCTTGGATCCTTCCTTCTTTAAGCAGAGCTTTCTCTGGAGCTAGTGATGGGATATTTTTTCCAACATCTTAGACTTGAAAAGCTGTTGCACACCTTAGAAGCTGAAAAGCCTTTTGAAAGAACAAGCAAGTGGAGTTACCTCAAATTTTATCAAAAATTTCCCTCCTTTTGGATTAAAAAAATGGTTGATGACTTACTATTGATTTCCTCTGAACACGTTTATAGGCTGAAAGTTTTACACCATAGTCTGACGGAATATCAAGACTGTGGGTTCTTCTAGTTGACGACTCTTTGGTTGTGTTGCCTGTTTCCTGTGTCATATGGTAAGTGGTTTTTTTTTTTTTTGGATGAATAAAACATCTTATACAAGAAAAAAACAAACGCCACAAGTGAATGAGGTGCTTCTGGCACAAACACTTGGAGGGCTACTCATTCATTCTTAAAATTCATGCCACTTTCCCATACAAGAATTGGCAACAGTTCAAATCCCTATAAATAATATAAAACATAATGTAGAATTAAAAGCAAATGAACACTTTTTTCTTTCTTTTTCTGGTTGCAGAGCATCTACAAATCAAGTTCTTAAAAATATATATTTTCATCCATTTCTATTAGCAGTGCTTGCTGTAAAATAAAACCTACTTAAACAGACGTCTGTGTGTTACCCTTCCGGGATTTTTTTATAACCCTTAACTCCTGCATTTCTACTTCTTTTGTGGACTGAAGTCAGACCATCAGTGATATTTTCATGGAGCTGTTTGTGCTCTAATTAAGCAGTAAGGAGCAGAGCCCATCCTGGGGATTAGGAGTGACTTGGAGTGTTGATGCAAAGCTGAGAGCCATTAGTGACACCTGGCCATTAATTCCCCAGGAGATGCTAGTACCAAACTCATGCCTGTTTCTAACAGTCCTTGCTATTTTTAATGGGGAAAAATACAATTTTTGCCTTCTGAAAATGACAGAGGGCAAGCTAAGATTATTGCAGCCCTTTTATCTTGAAGATATCAGGAATGAAAGGAATGACCATGAAAAATGGGAAAATATCCTCTTGTTTATCAATGTACATACACACATACATAATAGATAGATTCCAACTAAAAAATCTGAGAGATTTTCATGCAGTAATTTTCAGAGGTATCAATATCCAACAAAACTCAAATTGCATGAGAAGACCAGTGATGTTTCTCTGTCTTTTTAAATCACTCTCATTATTTTTGCTTCATGACCCCATAGAATGATGGTATGAGAAGCTTATCCAGTTAAAGTATTTCTGCTTTACTTGGCTGAGGGAGAATCGTGGGGGTGCCCATTTAAGTATTTTTACATTCCTGATGGAAATACATTAACCATTCCTATCCCTCCCCCTCTCTCTCCTCCTTGCTATTACAGCATCTTCATGTGAGGGAGCCTTGCATTGCTTCTGGGAGAATGCCTTCACTAAATTCTTACAGGATATTAATGGACATTCATGTATAGTATTGCCATATGAACATTTCAATGACCTAGATAAATGTGCATAATTTCCTTTGTGCGTAATGGGCATGACTGTTTAATTATGACAAGTTGTGACTTTTGTAGTTTATCTCAGCCCCCCAGGGAGTCCTTGAAAATGAAATTTCCTATTCCCTGGTATGCAGGGAGTGCACTTTTACAATAACCATACACTAGGATATCATAATCCTTGTTGCTTCACCCTTTTTCTTCTCGCTTAGTGTATATAGAAGTGCACAAACACTGAAACTGTAGTTTGTGTGAGGCAGTGGTTATGTACAGAAAGAAGAAGGCTACAAATAAAGAAAAGTTTAATGAGACAGGCTTCAAGACAGCAATCATGATGTTTTTTTTCTCTAGTCACTTAAATTACTGACCTCACATTAATTCTGAGGTTAACTCCACTGGTTAAACGATTCACTATTAATCAATAACGTTGTTAATCAAATCACTGAGAGCATAGGACAAAGAACACTGGATAGTCAGATAATTTCTTGGGCTAACCAAAGGTCTCAAAAAGTACTGTGTTTGCCACAAGAAAATGAGCAATAAGCTAACTAATTTGCCTTTCATGTGTAAATGATATCTATGTTTGTAACAGCATTAAACCTGCAATATCTTAATTTTTGCAGGTCTCTCCAGTCATTTTTGGCCTTTCTTCCAAATATGTTATTTTGCCCCACTCTCTCTTTTTCATGCATATGCATGCAAGTAAGGGTAGAAAGGGTTTGCAATGGAGAGATTTCTAATGAAAGATTGATGGCCAGTGATTGTGAAGCCAAATCACTCACTATGCTTGTTTTGCACTACATGATTTCCTGCTGTTGTTTCTACTTTCAGTAGATAATAAAAACTGTTACAAAACCCTCTTAACAAGAAAACAAAACACAGATGGCATGTTGAATGTAAAGCATCTGGGGATGGCAATCTACTGTGGCCTTAAAGCTGTTTTGTTCCATCCTAATTTTCTTAAGAAGCAAGAAAGGGGCAACAGGAAGCACTATGCAAGTTGCGGGCATTAATTTTGCCAGCTACCAAGAAGCTGTTTCTACATTGGGAAGCAACAGGATCTTTGGAGGGCTAGTGGCTTTCAGTGAAGTTGAGGGCTAGGGCTAATGAGCAGTGTTATCCCTTATCTCCTGAGGCCTCTGCTGGGAAAGCCATCTCTACAATGTTCATTCCTTAGATGACTAGCCAACCGTTTGAGAACCTGGATGAATATTTCTAAAAGAAAGAAAGTCTGGTTATTATTTGGGCTATAAATTCTGAAAATGAAATAATATTCAAGGCTTAAAAAGCAGATGCTGCTTTGCAGAAGACTTTTAAAACATCCCATTGAGAAATACTTATGTCTTGCATCATATTTTAAGTCTTTCTTCTCTATTCTTTGGAAATACAGATAGGGAACCAAATATAGAAATCAATTACACGCTTTATGTCTGGCATAACTTCACTGACCTCTTTTGTGTTAGCTAACCTGTCCTTACAGTCCAATGACAATTAGGTTCAGTTTCAAAACAAAGTAATAAACACATTCATTTATTCCTGTGGGTCCATCTTGGGGCATAACACCTATTTGAGGATTATTGTCTGTTTGTGAAAACATGAAAACAGTTGATGCTCCTCTCTTTGTGGAAGGTAAAAAGCATGGAGCATATCTGGGAAAAGATTTCTACAAAAATGATTGTGCCTTGGCCCTCTGCCCTGAACCAAAAAAGACTTGAAACTGAATATTTGTTTGTTCCCATTGACAGACACAAGTCTCCTCTCATCAGACATATAGATCATATTTTCACTGTTTCTCTTGCCCCTGCATGAGGTGTGCCGAGGTGTTGAACTTCGCTGCTTACCAGTTCTTGATGTTAAGCTGCAGGAGCAGTGGTCTCACAGTCCTACAGTGGCCCTATTTAGAGTCAGCAATGCTATCTAGGTACAGCAAATTGCAGTGTGATCAGGGTTTGGTTCACTTGTGCACTGTGGCTCTGAGTTTCCTCATGAGATGGCAAGTGCTGCTTACATGGAACGCAACAAGCGCAACCATATCCTGGTGGTTGCAGCATCCTGCGAACACTGACAAGTCCAGACCATGCCCTCTCTGATGCATGTACTCCTGCTGCTTCCGATGGGGTGCAATGTTGCCAGAAATGACTTTTTTGTTTGTTTGTTATTGGTAGACAAAACATTTGGTAGCCTGATATCACAGAAGGAAGCTCAAGTGAGCAACAAAAGGGACTTTTATCGCGTATGCAGCCATGCAGAAGGGTCAATGAAGGGTTCAGTAGGCACCACTTGGCCTCAGTACTTTAGGAGTTGGGTCTGGATGGGGATGAACAGAGGTTGGTGATAAACTAGGAGAGGTGAGAGAGAGGTCTAGTCCTTCTTCTGCAAGGCAAATTTGGGCAAGAAGTGCTTGTCAAAGAGTTCAGGTCCTGTTCGTGCATCCTTTAGATGTTTGCCTGTGCAGGGATTTCTCATGAGCTGGGGAGAGGCACTGCTGCAATGCACAGAGCAGTTTGCCTAGGATATGGTGCTAGAAATTACAGTTATTTGGATACCTTAGCCCTAGTACATATTCAGTTCAACTTAATTTTGATAGCTTTTTAAACCTAGGAACTTTTCTTTTATGAGAATTTAGTGCTTGGTCTTAACTTTGCCTTCCAAAGCTCTGTGCATGTGTGTTTGTGCACGCTTGACAGGGATAACTGTAGACTGGCTGAGGAAAACGATAGTGTGTGAACATGCATTATCCTCCTGGCTGAGAAGTGACTTGCCCCTGAGGCCACACAGGCCTGAGCAGTTTAGAGAGTGAGCTACCTGGAAAATAGGCACTGGGGGGCTACAGAGACCAAGAGGGATAACAGGAAGAGGCTGAATGCCTAGATGTGGGCAGGGAAGCAAACAACTGAGCACTAGCACAAAGCAGGCTTGTCTTCCGCAGAGGGAGAAAAGCGCACGCCAGGTCAACCCTCCACCCAGCCTCAGAAGGCTGCCACAGCATCCATAAGGAGTTATCAGTTCAGATACTCTGAATACTTAAATGGGGATGTTTTATTTACTTGAGCTGAAAATAAAAAAAAAGGTGATACGAACATGAAGGGTATATACCAAAAAAAGAGAGGGGGGACTGGTGCCTCTCAAAAAATAAGAGCCAGTGGTCCCGGTATTATATAAAGCACTCGGCGTAAAATGTGAACGCAAGTTGAAAGGGATAGACATGCCAGCACTACTCTGAAGGTCCATTTGGTACCCTTATGCAGTATTTAAGCCAATTCTGGCTTAATGCTAATTCTTTTCTCAGTAGCTTCCCAGACAATAGAAAGCCAGCGAGTAATCAAAGAACTGGACAATAGGTTACATATAACCTACCATAAGCAAATAAGTAAGAAAAGAGAAGTACAGTATTTCCGCCCATAGACAGCTGGACTGATGCTGAGTCTGATGCGCTGCAATTACATGGGAATAGTGATGACGCTTGGATAGCAGAAGCAGAGGAGCTCTTTGTCAGTAAGGCTGAGCGTATTTTCAGACAATCACGGAATAGATGAGGCTAAAAGGCTAAAAGGAGATCATCTAGTCCAGCCCTCCTACTTGAAGGGCAAGGTTTGATGCTGGTTGATATTTCTCCTCTTGCAGGGTTTTACCCTCTAAAAATATATGTGAGGTGAGAAAAAGAGAGAAAATAAAACTAAAAAAAAAAAATTCGAAAAATACATTAATTTGTCTTTCTTATCACCAGAAGGATGAGAAGTAGATAGAGACCATTTTGTAGTCTGAGAAACATGTGCTTAAAATTCCTCTGAGAGTGAAAATTTAGCCTTTCCTTGAAATATTTTAAACTGTACTTATTCCTAGCAAATTGTGTCCAGTGAATTGCCTTCAGTGAATGAAAGAGTAGCACAACGTTGAATACAGGACAGAACTTTTCCTGTGTTCAAGAGCTTTTCTTGCAGACAATGCATCCTTTTCTCATTTCCTTCCTGGATAATAATGTCCTACATAAGTGGCTCCTTGAGGTGCTGTTGAAGTTATTTTTAAGTAATAACCATGTATTGTACGTTGTCTATCTGAGAGCCAGTGTTAAGGAAAGACCACCCAGACCATTCGTGGTGTGGTTCTGCAATGAGGCTAGATTAACATTGCTGGGGGCTTAGAATGCTTGAACGCCCTGATTGCTGTAATTTTAAACTAACCGTGGTGGTGGTGCATTAATAGGACTCTGGATTTTTCACATTTCATCTACCCTATCTAATTGAAAGCAAAATACACCTTTCATCACCTCCTTTCATGTTCAGACTGTTGTGATCCACTGTGTGCATCTAGATGACTTTTACAGGTGAAATTCCTCCCATTGATTTTTTTCCCAATGCAAAGATGTCACTGTTTACTTCAGGCATTAACAGTGGTTACCTGGGATATTATTTTCCACCATAAGTTTTACTTTCCCAGTCACAGCAGAGTGACTTTCACAGACACACTCCTCAACTACTGAATCATTGCCTCAGGCCCCTCCAAAATCTGCAGGTCACCGTGGCTGCTCACAGAGGCTACAGGGTCCTCTGAGACTGGTCCTCCCTCCCAGCTGAAGCACCCCAACAGGCTCCCCTGCCACTGCACTCTACATATTCAGTCTCATGACACCTCCTTATATGTTCTCATATCTCATATCCCATCCTGTGAGTGAGCAGGGAAAGGTGGGAGCTCTGCCTGGCTGTAAGAGGAACCACTAGCTGAAAGTCAGCAGCACATGTCCTGAAGACAGTATGTTTGCTCTAGCTGCATCCTTGGGTTCCACTAAGTAGCTACTGAAATGTATGATGCATTCAGCTTTTTTTTTTTTTTCATAATTGTGTTAATAAAAGGTATTTACCCTTCGTTATTTTCAGTCTCCAGAGGATTACTGAAGACAGGATATAATTAATCCAGATGGTCATATGAATCCAGGGAGGTTGTGTGCAACCACTGTCTTTACTAAAAGTAATTGCATGCAGTCCAACCTCTGTGGTGTTTTAAGAGGAGCATGTCTAATTCATGAAAGGGAAGAACTGGTTATTATCTGTATTATCTGCAGCACTCTGGCTTAATTAAGAGTGTTAAAGGAAGATAAAAGGTAGGAAAGAAATGCAGGAAGATGAAATGATTTGCCCAAGGTCACAGAATGAAGATTAGCACCTGAGTCTTCAGAGTCCCAGTCTAGTGCCTGGCCCATTAGATCAGATGGTCTCCCAAATCACCCTTCCCAAAGATCAAATACCTTGAACATCCATATAAGCCTTTCAAGGAGAAAAAAAAAGTATATATATATACATATATTTCAGACCAGTCTGATAAAATTATAGCAATGCACAAGACATCACTGTCTCCATTCATTAAAAACAGTATTTATTGAGAAGCAGCCTTAAAAGGGAAAGTACCTTTATGGCATCTCAGCAGATAAGGAACACTTCTATTTAGCCAGTAGAGTTGAGTCTTTTGCTGACATTTAGATGCTTTGAGGAGGACACTCAGTTAGACGTTAGAAGGCCCCGGTCAGTCATGCAGATGTGGGCACCTCTTCACCTCCAACACAGCCCCCTTCAATGTGCCTCCCAGGCACCCCTGCCTCCCCCAGTCAGAGCAGCAGTTTGGGTGCAGCTTTCTCCTGACACGCTTTTAAACCAGCCATGAGTTATGCCCTGCCAGGCTGGACCTCTCCGCCCCGGCTTTACAGCATGGTGTAGGCGGGACCTTGGTTTCCATTCTCTTGGCTCTATCAAGGGAAGCAAGGCCTTGAAATCTGGGCTCCTCTAATCCCAGAGCTGTGCATGCCCTCACACCTTTGTTGTTGCCAGCTCTTCTGAGGCGGCTGTCGCTGTGGCTGTGCATGAGGTACGACCTCAGAGCGCGATGGCCGCTTTTGCAGTGAAGGTCTCTGCAAGGTGGTTCCAACCTGTGGTGGTGTGTGGCACCTCAGCGGGATAGGCTAGTCTGTCTGCAGCCTGGACGGAAACTTTGAAGTCAGTGGAAAGGATCCATCAAGCTTTATTAAGCTGTTTTTTTGTTGAAGAACTGTGAGAAATCACAGGATTCACATAATCTAGTTTTAGTGGATGGCTCAAGGAAGTGAGTGGCAAGGTACTTTATACCATAAGGGAAGATAGGTGTCTCCAGGAGCTCAGTCATGATGTTTCTGGCTCCTTAACAATTTTTTTTTTTTTTTTTTTTTTTTTTTGTGCTTAGGCGGCTGTCTATTTCAGGGGAGGGGAAGAAGGCGGGTGATGGGAAACTTCATTTGAAGCAGCCATCTCATACCTAATGGGCTGGGTAAGCTAATTCCCTGCCCTGCTATACCAGCAAGCCCCTGGCTTTTCTGTCTAATGCCTCGCTGTCACAGTACATCTGAAGAGCCCCCAAGAGCCTGATAATGCTAAACTGGCTGACTACACTGAACAGTCCTTACTTTACAATCCTTATTCTGTATGATCTGGATTCAATTCCCATTAAAATAACTGCTAGTTTGACTTTAGTGGTCAAGTTTGAGTTCAACAAGACTGTAGTGCAAAACCGTATGTCAGAGCTTGCACCTGTTTTTGAGTACTTGATAAATGTCATCTTCCTAAAAGACTGGATTTTTTCAATACAAATTAAAAAAAAACTTTGAAATTGACTGTGACAAGCTGAACACTCTAGGGATTGTACTGACCTTCAGAAGGTAATGCAGGAATTACGCTTCTCATTAGACACTTTCTTCCATTAAAGACACTTTTTGTCACTTCTCTCTTCCTGAAACATATCCTACTTTGCAAAGCCGGAAACATATCCCACTTCTTTCAGATGATCCACATATATACCCAGCTTTTAATATTTTCCTACAATCCAGTGTTTCCTAGATCAGCAGAAACTGGCCTTGATAACCCAGCAGACTTCCCCTAGGAATCACTTTTTAAAGCTATCTCTAAAGAAATCCTCCTCTGTCAAAATGTTGTAAACACAATTAGAAATGATGGTGATGGTAGGCAAACAATACACAAGTATTGATCTTGCCTAGGAATTTGCTTTTCCTCAGATGTGCTTGGCTGATTCTTTGCCAAAGGTCCATTGTATTCCCATGTCTCTGGATTGTTTCTCATGTGTTTCTATTCCTAGCACTAATTTCTTCAAGGCATTTGAAATGGGAGTGTTTGACAGTCTTGTGTCAGACAATCTTCAAAATCTCTATTTCCATGACAAAATGCTTAATTTATCAGAATAGCACATACATAAATCTTTAAAGTTATTTCATCTATCTGTCATGTCTTGTCTAATAGCTTTTACCTTCTTTTATACATATACTAATATCTGTTGTGTTTTTACTTTACACAGCTCTGCTGTAACCAACAGCATTCAAGGCATCCAGGTACCAACCAGCAGGCTCCTAATGACGTTCTTCAGCCATGAACCAAGCACCAAACTCTTTCTGCAAGAGGAATGGAGAGCAAAGGATCCAGAAGAGAAGCTCTTCAGAGCTGCTATGCAGGCAGCCAGACATAAACTGAATGCAAAGAAGAAATTGGAGCTACAGATTTCTTCTAGACTGTGCATATGACTGTCTCAGATCAGGGAAAGGACTGACTGCCATTAAAACAGCATTCAGGTCCCCCATCTCGCTAATCTGGAATAAGGGCTTAAACCCAGCTCTTCAGCATCTTTCTTAAGTGCCCTTAAATACAATGTATGGACAGCTTTCCTCTGGAACACTTCATCTGGCTTAAGTCATACCCGGAGAGAGAGATGCTAGCACAGAAGAAAAAACTAAGGATAAAAGGCAAACCATCATACCTCTCCTAAGGATGAAACATGTCAAACCCACCCAGTGGCTCTCTTTGGTAGCATCACTGGCATAGCAGATGTGCAACAGCTGTGACTGATGTGGAATTTATAGGGTTTTTTTGGAATATCACGCCGATAAGAATATTAAGGAGACATGGGCTAAATGATGCCCTTGCAGTGGGGATGCATATCTGTTTCAAAAACTTATTTTAAGTTGATAGATAGTACTGAACAAAGACAAATGGAAAATACTGCACTTACAGGAGAAAAAAAATCAAAACCATGGTGTGTGATCTGTGCATTATAGTGTGATGTTGTTATGGGAAAAAAAAAGCCCTCTTAGCTGTGACAGTCCTGCTAGTACTTGACAGAGGAGGTCATTACAGCTTTCTGTGGCAATGCCTCAGATGGATTACAGTTTCTGCGCTCAGGGGCTTCAGGTAGAAAGGTATGGGTACCTTAAGGAGAACACAGAGGATGAAAATGACAGTTGTGAGACATCTGGGAAACCCTGCATGGACTCATGGATGGACAGAAGGAAGGAAGGAAGGACGGAAGGAAGGACGGAAGGACGGAAGGAAGGAAGGAAGGAAGGAAGGAAGGAAGGAAGGAAGGAAGGAAGGAAGGAAGGAAGGAAGGAAAGAAGGAAAGAAGGAAAGAAGGAAAGAAGGAAAGGATTTTGTTGTTCTCTGAATGGAAAGGAAGATAGGGATGTCTAAAGAGACATCAAATGTGTATAAGCTTGCTAAAGTTAGCATGTTGTTCATTTCTTCATCATGACCAAAGGCCAGACAAGAAATTATCTTAAATTGCAACAGGAGAGATTTAGGTTAAATGTAATGATTGCTGAGAACCAGCATGGGCTACTGAGACTGACTGTGGAGGTTTTTAGGGCTGCACAAGGCAAACATCTATCAGTAATGTAAGTATGCTCACTCCTGCCTAAGGACAGGAAGATGGATTAAAATTAGCTGGCCTCTTGAGGTTTAAGCTAAGCCTACTTTTATATGACTCTAGAAAATCAAAAGCAGGCAGTTTTCAAAGGAGAAGTCATCTCAAACAGGTATCTCTGAGGATGCTTGCTACTGCACTGTTGTTATTGGCTGGTAATATTTTGGGCTAATTGGTTGCATCTGTAATTATTTACACAAGCCAGGCAGGCATACAAAGCAGCACGTGATGGGGATTTTTTTTTCAGTGTAGGCTTTGTTTTAAACCAATCAATTAATTTGGTATCTAATCTCTGTTCCCCTACTTTCCTGGGATTAGTTTAGATATTGTTAATATTTAAACGTGTTAATAAAGAATTTGAAATAAAAAGTAGAATATACATTTTGTTATAAATCTATTTGTTTTGCAGAAATGTACTTTGACATTTTGGCAGTTATTAAACAGCCTTTCCCAGGTATCATATCTAGTGCAATATTAAAGGAGAGCTTTTACTGAAATAAGAAATAAAAGTATGCAGAAGTTTGGAAACCAACTGTATTTTAGGATAAGCCTCCTTCCTCATAATGTTACTTGGTGTTTTATTTGAGAAATAGTTGGGGTTTTTTGGGTTTTTTTTTGTTTGTTTGTTTTGTTTTTCCCCTTAAACAGTAAAACTTGTCTCTCTTTTTTCTTTTTTATTTAGGGGAAGAGGAGAAGAGATGGCAGAAATTTTCCTGAATGGTTTCTACGAACATTTATAGAGGATACAAATTTTCAATGATTCTGTCTAATTTTTGAAGGGATGGTTTTCTCAGGTTCCAGAGCTCTGTAGCTCAGCTAATGAAAAGTAATTAAGTCATAACCAGTGACTGGATAACCATAACCTGATAATCTCTAAGAAATGCAAAAATGCATTCAATATGTGTTCTCTCATGACTGTTCTTGGAGCATTATAGATCCAGGAACAGCATTCTAGCTAAAAAAATGTCCTACCAGATGCAATGGGATATTATTGATAATAAATACATTGGGAAATAGATGGAGTGACTGAGTACTTTCTACTGGGACTGAGGGCACTTTTTGAAGCAATCACTGCTCCATCACATCTCACCAGTGCCTCTATACCCCAGGCACCAAGTGTGGTAGTTTCAAACTGTTGTTAACAACTCAAGTCAGAGAGCATGAATGAGCAACTTAAGCCTAGATTTCCCTTCCTCTTTCCTTCTAGTAGAGCCTTTCATTTAGGTCCTTCTGCCTCTGCTTTTAACAGTGCCGTGGGCAGAATGTTGTCTGGAGAGGAGACGCTTAAGAGTAGGTGTGCACAAACTGAAACACAGAAAGCGTCTGAAACCTGAGGAGAAACTTCTTTCCTGTGAGGGTGACAGAGCCCTGGAACAGGCTGCCCACAGAGGCTGTGGAGTCTCCTTCTCTGGAGATCTTCCAAACCCGCCTGGATGCCACCCTGTGCCACGTGCTCTAGGTGTCTCTGCTGGAGCAGGGGGGTTGGGCTAGATCATCTGCATAGGTCCCCTCCAACTTCAACCCTTTTGTGATTTTGTGGTTGCAGTTGGTGGCAAGGTGAGGTGAGAGTCATCTGGCTAAACACAGCTGCGGAGTAGCCCTGGCGTCCAGCTGCACTCCAGAAAGGTACCCCTGGCAATGGGACATGTGTCTGAGCCCTGTATGGACACCCGGACACCCCAGGGAGTCCCAAATGACGCTAGATACCAGGTCTTAAGACCTAGTCAATAATCCAGAGAGCTATTCAGCCAAGGTGCCCAACTAATTTGGTTGAGCCGCATTGCTCCCTGCCCTCCATCCACTAGGTCCCCGCTGATGAACGTGGGAGTTAGGCAACCAGCCCAGATGGGGAGACCAACAGTTCGAGGCTGTAATCTGGACCTGAATCCTGATCATAGGGTGTTCATCTTTCCCCAGCCTCTGAAATTCCCCCGTTCCTACGTCTGTTCTTGGAGATAATCACTAAACGGTTTGCGGCTGCTCCAGCAGCTCCTTACAGACTTTGAGCAGTGCTTGTCCAACCCTGCTACCTGCTGCCTTGAAGATATCTAAGTAATCCAAATATTCTTCGAGTTTTTTGGGAGGGATTTTAAAATAAAGGCAGAAATTGCTCTGCTGGTAGTCTTTCAAAGAAGCAGGAGCCTGCTTATAAGTAGCAGACAAACAACAAAAAGATGCCTTTTAAAATGAAAATTAAAGCCAAGACAATTACATACCCACAGCTTTTTTTCAAATTAATCTTAGCTAAGTTTCCACTATGGCTTTCCACATTCCTCCAGCCATTTGTTTTTGCTTCTTAAAAGGATCCACGTTGTTTCTCTTCATTATTTAGCCATTGCTGTTCTCCAGAACAGAATGACTATGCTTCAGGTTTTGGCAGGAGCAGTCCCTTTTCTGTGCTTTGCATGAGCTTTGTGAAGGACTTTGGGGAACTTTCCACTGAAAAGCATCATTAAAACCCAAGCTTAGTCTTCTCGTGGTGGGGAATAACAAGTTGGGCTGTCAGCTCATCCTGTTAGCAGGTGCCAAGCTCCTGCAGGGAAAATACTGATGGATTTTGCTGCTTCAGTGCAGCAGATGGGACGTGTTCGCTGGGCTCCACATATAGGGGCAGCACGCGAGGCTTTCTCCAGCTCTTGAGCAAGGGGAGCAGGGGGGCTTGGGCTGCAAGTAGGGAAGGTTAGCAAGGTTTATACTGACGCCGTGTATACGGTATAGGTTATAAAGGCCCAGCCCCCAGGAAAGGGGGATTTTTGGCCTTCCTTGGCACTTTGTAGCTCTGTTTCAAAGCAAGCTGAGCGAGCCATCTGCTTGCTGGCTGCTCCGGCACCGCACGGCACTCGTCCCTCCTCCACCTCTGTTTAATTGTTTGTGGCGTGCTGGGCTTGTCCTGCCTCGCTGTGTGAGCGCACGAACCCGGGGCCAGGGTTTAAAACACTCGCAGGTGTTGCTTTGCTGCGCTGAGTAAAAAAAAAGAAAAAAAATAGCAACAACAAGGTTTGAAGCAGGGCCTTGGCTTCGACAGCATCCTTGGTCATGTGTAGCACTGCAACTGGGCCAGGGGTGCTGTGCAAGCAGGGCTGGGTCATGTGTGAGGACTCCTACTGCCTAAATGACTCCTGTGCTGTTGGCATGATGGACAGAAACAGCCAGATGTTTGGAGGGAGAGGCTGGCCAGGGAAGCTGGAGCTTTCCTCAGCAGGAGACGTGCATTGGTGAGTGCTGTGCGGGTGTGCAAGGCTCCCTTGCTGCCCCTGCGGACCACCTGGCTCCCATGTGCAGGGCTGGTGAGCTGGGTGCCTTGCAGGGAGTCCAGAGCCACAGGGCACAGCAGTAAGTGCAGGAATCCCTGGCGTGGTTGAGCCCCAGGAAGCATCCGTGCACTCAGGGAGCCTTTGGGCTCAGCGTGGCGCCTTACGGGTCCCTGAGGGCATCCCTGCCACTGTCCTGCTCCCTGCAGCTCCCAGGGCATGAGGGTGCTCCACACAGGGCCAGACCCTGGTGAGCACCAAGGGGCAGGGAGTCCCTGACAGCATCCTGCATGCCACGGTGCTGAGACACTTCCAAGGTGCTTTTCCTGCTTCCTTTCAGTCTCCATGCCCCTTCCCTTCATCCTGTTTCCATTCTTCTGTTTCTTCTCCTCCTCAGGGAGGCCCTGACTACTTCTGCATCTCCTTTTCTTTGTACTATCTTAAGAGTGCCTGATACCTTCTCATTTCCCCAGGCAACCCTCCCACTTCGATGTGGCAATACTGCCGTGTCCTGCCTCTCCCTGTCTCTGTGCAGCAGGGAGGCAGGAAGGCACTTGCAGAGGTTCCCTCCTCCCCTCCATAATAAGTAAAATGCAGAAAGCAGCTTAAAGAATCTCCCTTAGTGTGATATTTCTTGATGTAAGCTGTTCTTTCTGAAGTAGGCTTTACAGTATTAAAAAAAACAACAACTTTGATTTCAGCCATATGATCATTACCTCCATCTCCCAATGAATGCTAAGAAGAGACTCTGCAACTTCCCTAAATAAATATAAGCAGCCAGAAATAAACCTAGCAAAGGTAATGAGCTGGATTGGGTCACTAAGAGAAGATCCTACAAAATGTTTTTTTCCTTCAGCTAGTTAGGTTTTGTTGTTTTTTCATCAGAAAAATTATAGTATAGTCTCCTCCAATAAGCCTAAGAAAGTACATGTCTTGTACATGTCTGAGGGATGCCCTTGCTGTTCAGGTCTCCTTTGCCCAGCAGTTCATGCTCCTCTGACTACCTCATTTCTTCACACAGATGGAGGAGCCAGCAACATTTCCACATCCTTGGCTATTTCACTTTCAGCAGCCATTTCCTCGTTTTTCTTCATGAGGAAGCACTTTTCTCACTCCGCACTTCCATTAAGAAAATGTACAAGCCTAATAGTTACTAAAAAGAAAGTGACTAAAGCAATTCTAATGTTTTTATGGACTCATTAAAGGTCTTGCTAATTTTCCCACATATCGGAAAAAATCTAATTTTTTACTTGTGACATAACCAGGAGCCATACCCCAGTTTCCAGAGGTGAAACAGTAGCGCGTTAACCTCCCATTTGGCTCAGAGCGATCACTCTTGTGAGCTTGCCCATCCACAAACCAAGGAGGGGATTTCACGGGCACCCTCGCACCTCTCAGGGAGCTGCTTTCGTTTCACAGAATGCTTAAGGTTGGAAGGGACCTCTAGAGGTCATCTAGTCCAACCCCCCTGCACACGCAGGGTCACACTCACGGTTTCTCCGTGCACACCACACACATTCTGCACACACACGCTTTGAGCTATTTCTCCTTGCAGCTCAGCTAGGAGCCAGCTGCCTTGCAGAGGAGCAGGCTAGCAAAGCTCTAGTGTGCTGCCCACAGTGGCCTGACTTTTACCTTTTGTTTTCTTTTACTGCAAAGCACTCGCCCTCAGATTAGCACTGCAAGGTCACAACGGCCAAGGACAGACCTGAAGTCAGGGGGCATTTTCACACACTGCCCGTCGGTATCTGTACCCCATTCTCAGCCATCGGGCATCCTCTGCCCTCAGTTCCATGGCCACTTCACTGCGTGCCCTCATGGGTGAGCCACTGCTGCACTGAGTTGCACCCTGTCCCGGGAGCCCGGCTGCACAGGCGCCTCCTTCCGCAAAGCCCGGCAGGGAGCGGGGCGCCCTGCATTTCCCATGCCAAGGCGACAGGCAATAAGGAAACTTCTAATGGATTCAGTTGCAATGGCCAGTGTCTAAAGTGAAGCAATAAAACAACAAAAGCATGAAAGCGAGGGTACACTGAGTGATTTACGGGGCACTGTATCTGCTGTCTCCTTATCAGAGATCCAGCGCAAGTGGGTGATATTTAGTGACATGGTGGTGGTATGAATGTTAAGCATAGTATTTCATAAAGCCCCCGAATTCTCTTGACAGTCAGGCATGAGTTATTTCAGGAGCGTGTGGTACGTCTGCCTAATCCTGGCGCACCTCCTAACAATGATACTTCATAAATTCTTGGTTTATAAATTCACTTCCAAAGGAGGTAAAAAAAAAAAAAAAAAGCATCAGTCTATGTTGTCATGGAAATAGTTGGGAAGTTAGATGATCAAAGCAATTTAACTGGGATGGGAAAATGCAAGCCCATTCCTCTTGCTTTTGCCTCTCAAATTCTTCTGATCTAGACATAAAGGTAGAAGCTACATTGAAGCCTGAGGCAAAGACATTTACTTTCTGGACAGATGCATTTCACTAGCTGAGAAAACCACATCTAACCTAATCCAAGGCATCCTAGTGAATCAGCTGTAGTGCAGCACTGCATCTTCCTTTGGATGTCATTTTTCAACCGCTGATCATTAAAGTCCTGTGCGCTCGGTCTCAGAAATAAAATGTATTTTATATATATACACATATACATATATAAAAAAGAGCTCAAGATTAAAAGTGAGACAAGGACAAGCAAAGATAAAATGAAGAATAAATGTTAGAGGAGGTGAGTGCAGAGAAGCATATTCCATTATGCTATTATAGAGGTTTTTAATTTCCTGAAAACCTTTTATTTAAGACAGGCAGGGACATGAGGAGAAGGCATTATCTGGCCCTTTATCAACCTTGATTTTGCTCACCCTTATCAGAATGTTTCCTTTTTTTTCCCTTTTTTTTCTTTTTTTTTTTTCCAATAGCTCAGTAGCTATTTTCTAAAATCACACTTTTGTTCAGTATAATATAAATTGTGTTGTTTCGGTGTTTCTTAATTCAGGTAAATTTTAAAATAAAAACATCCTCTCTAAATAATGAATTAAAACACCTAATTCTGAAACGGTCAAAACCAAGCACCAAGAAAATATCAGGAAACTTCTTATTCCATTTTTCTCCATTTATCCATTGAATTTAAGGCCAGTGAGTGAATAGGTCTCACTGGAAACTGAAATTTGTATTTGTCAAATGTGCTATTCATCAAAACAATCATCCCTATTTCTCTTGTAGGTATTTAATACTCACCGAGTTGCCGTTAAGCTGCTTCAGTGATAAATCTAATCTTTCATCCCCTTTTATGGAGGCTCCTTAGGGGCTACTGAGATTCAAAAATATTTTTTTAAGATTGCTATTGCATGGCTTTCTTGAGGCATAGCAAGATGCGGATGTTGGGCTCAATGGTATGAACACATTTACCTGGGAGCCCCGTTACAGCAGACACCGAGAGCAGCCCTCTCCCCAGGCACCTTTGGCTGTGGCTTTGCAGCTCAGGAGCACTGGGGAGCATTTTGCAGGTGGGAAGATGCCCCACACGCTCTTCTGGGTGACCAGAGGGAACCGTCCCACCTCTGACCCTGGTCACAGACTTGGAAACATCTGGGCATGAAGGAAAACAGAGAGTTCGTGCTGGTTTGAATGTCCTCAAAACTGAGGCTTGGGCACTAACAGGCTTGATATTAGGGATGCTCAGGGCCACTATTCGAATCTGTGTCTTTCCTGTGGCATAGCTTTGGCAGCATGGCATGTTTTTTTTACAGCATTTTTCCATGTGCTTCTGTGCAGAGACGCTGCTGGGGAGGGGGTGGGTGTGTGAGGGGAATGTGCTTTTTGCAGGGCCGAGTAGCACTGGCCAGGCTGCAGCCTGCCCTGGGGATGCTGCACGGCACAGCCGGGGTGCCCAGGCACCGCACCGGGACCCCCTGGCCCTGCGAGACGCGGTCACTCGGGAAGGGAGAGCCACACGACTACAGCTGTCCCATCGCCCATCACCTGTCCTGCAGACATGGCACTGACCCGCTCCCGCGACAGTCACCATTTACCAGCGTGTGACGGTTAAATCATGATAACTCCTTCAGCTCATCGTTCAGCTATTTTTTTTATTCTTTTTTTTTTTTTTTTGTGGAAAGCTCTCAGTTCTGCTGAAGTTCAAGCAGGTTTCTTCGCAGCCCGTACTTTTGCACCGGGCTTAATAAATAATTAATATACAGTTTTCATCAATGCTTGCTTTTCACACGGGGCTTTTTGTGTTATCCAGGCTGCTATGGCGTAATCAAATAACAGCGAGCTGATTGCGTTTCCTCCCCTCTGTGATTTATGTCTATGAGCAAATAAGGAAAGAGAATCATTCTTGAAACGCTGTCCTTGAAGTCTTGTTCTACAATAGTTTTCTTTTTTTCTTTCTTTCTTTCTTTCTTTCCTTTTTTTTTTTTTTTTAAACTGCCACATGAAATACATAAATTGAAGTATATCTTCAAAGTGTTTCGGGTGGGGGGGGTTTGTTTGCCACATGACTCATGCCGACTTTAATGGGAGTCACATGCGAAACTCCCATGCACCACTTTGAAATTTCTAAAGGGCTTTGCAGAAGAGCCCCAGGCGAAAAGCTACTTTTGTTTTTTCCCATCGGAGTGCCCACACTGTTCAAATCATGGTCCTCGAGCACGGTTTGGGGCAAAGTGTATGGAAAGGGGAGGGGGCAAAAACAGGGCAAATGCAACACCTCCCTGCTTCCCACATGCCTTACTGGCCGATGCTGCACCCCTTCCCTTACCAGCATCTATCACGATTAAAGCCAATTACCTTCCCTCTGTTTGGTGGGATTACACACATTTTCAGCAGGGTCTGTCTTTCTCCCCTGGTAGTTTCTGCTTAAGCTTCTCATTACAGAGCCTTAAAACCATTGCGATTATCTAGGCATCTGAAAATATTCCCACCCTGGGGAAAGAGCTGTCTTTGGGAAAAGGCAGATCAAATACAAAGAAAAATTTCACAGACAAAAAACAGAAAGAAGTGCCCTCCAAAACACAAGCAGCATTTTCTTTTTCAGACAAGAAAACCTCCTGCCCTTCCCCACCCTCCTCGCCACCCTCTACCCCTGGAACAGGTCATGTATTAGCCTGCTGTCAGGTCAAATGGCTGAACATGATTTAGAGGGATAAAAAACATGCTGGAGCAAACTAAGAGCAGATTGTTCCCAGCACACACAAGCTAATCCTCGCCTAGGACCAGGCAGCCTGGACACCGCAGATATGAGGATCTCTCCAGGTTTCTTTGAAGTATGGGCAAGTATATTAAAGCAAGGGGAAAGCACCGGCTCCTTCAGGTGGTGATTTGTGTTTATTGGCTGTGATTTTTATGACTTGGGGAAAGAGGCAGAAAAGCCGGTGTATGGTAATTGAAATGTATGGGGCTGGTGTAAGAGACCGTTTCGCGATCAAGGCAAGGTGACAGAGCCCTTTCAGAGTACTGTTTTTCAGCCTTTGCTAACGTTGCTGCATAAAGGGTCCCGGCGCTAATGCTGCCTTTAATGGGGTAAGTGCGAAGCTGTGAATCATCCGTGTGGTGATTATAAATAGCAATATATCTGCAGGCACTCAGAGCCAGGACCCCATAGTGGTTTAAAACACCAGCTCGTGAAAGCCTTTTGGTGCTGCTGGCAGGGTGAGGGCTGGGTTGGGCTGCCCGCGGCGACTCCGATGACCCTGCGGCCCCATCCCAGGTCAGGATGGCCACCAAGGCTGGACAAGGTCCCCTTGCTGTTGTCAAGCCACACTTGCGTTTGAGTGACACGTGCCCCGAGCCAGGAAAGGAAAAGCATGTGGGGTGTAATTCCACATAGGCTCTTCAGTGTATTCACCAAGCCACTCGTGCAAGCTCAAGCTGCTGGACCAGGTCCCCACAATGCACCCACACCATGACCACAGGGCTACCACCTCCATGGCTTTCTCTGGACACAGGTGTTTGTCCTTTGGGAAAAGCCATGTGGATAGAACCTGAGGATACCTTTTCAGCAGCCCATGTGGTTTTACGGCCCTGCTGGACATCTGGACATGCCGGACAGATGGCCACACCATGTGTGTGAACTGCCTTCGTGGTGCTCCTGCCCGGCCTGCAGGGACTCACTCCTTGGGCAGCGCGGAGGTGCCGGGGCAGCTCTGCCCTCCCACTTACCTTGTCCTCTGTTCTCTGCCTGCTTCTCTCCCCTCAGCAACACGAGAGCAGTGCCTCTTCCCTCAAAGTTCAGAGAGGGTTTCTCAAGCCAGTGTAATGTGTCTGTGCTGGCAAGGGAATCCTGGCTCGCTAAAAGGGGGAAAGAGAGAGAGAGAGAAAGAGGTACAGCTTCCTCCTCCTCAGGACAGCCACAACCAGCAGCCGGGGCGCTTGCCAGGGAGGAAAGAGGTTTCCGTCTGAAAAGGATGTTCTGGGTGTCACTGTTCCCGCGTGATGTTTTAGAACCGTCACTGTGGCCTAGACAAACTCTGAGCAGACTCTGAAGATCAAGTGCAAAAAGCCAAGGGGGCAGCAAGTTGGGCTGTTTTCTCCTTTAATCCTGCAAGAGGATGGCCTTACAATACAAAAACAGGAGGGGAGCTGTTCCTCAGATCCAAGATCCGCAGGTCCTGCACTGCCCCAACCATCTGTGCACCTCTGCCGCAGGCCAAGTCGGGGGCATGAGCAGATCTCAGATGGAAAAGGGTTGAGGGGACCAGACTGCATTGCTCCCCTGGGACCTCCTTGCATATGGGCCCAGCAGCTTCTGCACGGGCACTGCAGCCAGCCAGAGTTTTCCCAACAGGCTGCTTTTCCCGAGCTCTCAGCCTCCTCCTCTGTAGGAATGCCTCAATTACAGTAGCCCCTTAATATTTTAAGCATATGCGTAGCATCCAGCGAGCCTCTACTGCAGCAGGAGCCAAGATCTTATGTAAATGGTGTCTTTTCAGTCCTACAGCTGAGCCTTGCAGAGGTATCAGCCAGTATAGGCAGCATTTGTTTGGGCACTTGCTTTTTTTTTGGTTATTTATTTCTTCATATAGCTTTCTGGGAAACTAGCCTGACCTTGACGGTCACTCAGAAAATGTAGTTGCATAGTTTCTTTTCACAGCACTCAGATTTTGTTTAAACCAACTCTTTTGTAGGAAACATTGACTATTATTTCCACTACATTTTTCTTTATAGGAAAATGTTGAAACATTGTATTTTGAAAAATTGTGACAGTGCTTCTGTTATGCTAAAGTCTTGCACTCCAAGGATTTTTTTTTATATACTAAAATGTGCAAAATACTTAGCTATCCAAAACAAAATCATCAATGGTATCCAAGGAAAATGGTTTGAATATTTCAAAAATTCTATAGACAATTTCCAAATTTAATATTTTTTGAAATAAAATGTTGACATTTTGTCTCTTTTTTTTTTCCAAATCAAAACTTTCACCATAACAGTCCAATGAGGTCAAACAAAATGCAGCACAGTAGTTTTATAGCACCTGAAAGCCCAGAGAACTTCAGCTCATTCGCTGTATCCTGCATATGTGTGAGAAGAGTACGGGCATAGCTCGATATTAATTCATAAGATAACATAGCCAGATTTAGGCAATAAGAGTTAATGAAAGAGGACTGTAACTCAGCAAAGGGAAACACAGGCCTGTTGTATTGCTTATTTTGTGGAATACATGGAACAGATCAATACATTTAACAGACAGTGTTATCAGTCCATCCTTTGTTCTCTTTTAGGTCCTTTGGCCAAAAGGATAAATTGCCTTTCTTGTTTGCACTTTGTTGAGGAAAAATAAATGGAAATTATTTCAGGTTGATCTGACTCTGTTTTTAAATTCTTCCTTAGGTCATCTGATGCAGCAAAAGGCAATTATTCATACCAGAGTATCATAAACCCAAAGTGGTTAGCAACATCCTCCCCTTTAGAGATGCTACCTAATTTCTGCTTCCATTGAAAGTGTTTTGATGTCTCAGTATGAATCAGGAACCTATCCTATCCAAAGCTACATCATGACTGATGTTAATGACCAATGTACATTAACACTGAATAACTGGGCAAAAAATCATTAGTTTTCTGTTGATCATACCTAGTTCCCTCCAAAGAGGTACCCATGTGTTAGAGAAGAGGTTCATTGGCTTAGTTAAGATGTTTATTACTGTCACGTCTGTCAGGAAGGATAAGGGAGAAGGGATAGCTAAATCGCTGTTAGAGAATTTGTGTGTAGATAGTTGCATATAGGTTTTCTTTTATTTTTAAACATTGATGGGAGAATGAGCTCCAATAAGATATACAGTCCCGTAGCTGTACACATGTGCTGTTATAATGCAGCCATTCATTCAAAAAGGCTGGCAATGGTTAAGGTGGCAGATTTATTGTGTGTACCGCAGGTTAAGGATCATAGGTCATTTTGCAAATATCCTTTTCAGGTGTCTGTAAATTCCTGTAAAAACACACACAAAGTACAAGAACATTCAGAAGAGTTATTTTTTTATTACCTTCCTGATTCAGAGCCCAAATGAAAACAAGATAAATGTATCATTACTGGGGATACTGGGAGCGTGCTAACGGCTCAAGGTAGGAGTCCTCTGCTCTCCTGAAAGGCTGCAACACCTGAAGTTATCTCTTCCCCACACTTAGACCTGTATTTCATTTCACAAAATGCCATAACAGACCATAAACTTTCCTGCCATGGAGCAAAGTCTGCTTTTAACTCTGTTTCAAAATATGGATCTCCACCGTGGGGCAACATAACCAACCTAACCACCCTTTAAAAGGCCGCCCTGACCCCACTTCCCATACATACAGTACTTAATGAGAGCCTTAACTGTAATCAGCCTTAATTTTAGATGATTTATTAGCGCTTATGCAGACTATGAGACAGTAGCTAAAGTGAGGGCAGGCGTTCAGGGCAAGCATGCCCTGAGCCCGCTGGCGTCCTGCACACAGGGGCTGCCTCCTGAGGGCTCTCAGGAACACCCTGCCGCAGCCCCGCGGCTGCCCCCGATCTCTTGCAGGTGCCACGCAAACCTGCTTGGGTGCCCTGCCAGCCTGGTGGTGGCAGGCGTGCACCTTGCGGTACGGGTGCTCTCCGGCTTCACCACCTCGGGACTGAAGATGCTGCAGTCTTAAGGCCCTCCCTGCCCTGAGGAGGCAATGGCACAAAGTTGAATTCTCTGCACTCCTCTGAGGCTTCTGAATATGGAGGGAACTCCTCAAATGCCTCTGGAGACAACCTGCCCCTTGTCTTACGTCACCTTGGCATGACGGATAGGCAGGTACCACGGATGCATTCCCAGGAGCTCCACAGATCCGCACGCTGGCTGACTGCTGTTGCAATGCCCAGCATAGTTCCTGCTGCAATCCCCGCTGAGATTCCCTCTGCAATCCCCACCCTTGGCAATCCCCACTGTGATTCATGCTGCCATCCCTGCTGTGTTTGGCATTGCCATTCCTGATGCGACTCCCACTACAATTCTCACTGCAATTCCCACTGTGATCCCGCTGTGACCACCGCAGGGGACCTCAGGGCTGGCGTCCCGCCAGGCAGCTACAGAGCGCAGAGGTTATTGCAGCTTTGGCGGGCCCTGTGGCAGCAACCGGTCCTGAGAGATGAAAGGGACTCACATGACTTTTTTTTTTTTTTTTTTAATGTAGGATTTGGCAGGCAAACTAGCCAGGGGCATTAGTGGCATAACATGAATAATAGTTTCTGACAGAAGGAGGTCACGCAGCCCATTTCAGCCTGTCCACCTACGTGGCAGAAAGAAACATGGCGAGGCAGGAACACTAAGTTCTTGTCTAAGTTTTCTGACCGTTCACTGTGCTACTGTAGATGCTTTGGCAGCCTTTCTAGCTTCATTGCATGTTAATTAATGTAGCTGGTAAGATTTTTTTTTTTTTAACCAAAAAAGAGGATTTTGCTGACAAGGTGCCTCAGCTGCCTTCCAATATAGTTTTTGGCTGTAATTGTGGAAAGACTCCTGCTTCTGTAAAAACAATGTTGTCTTAACAGTTTCATTTAAGTCATTGGCATGGTTCGTCATTCACCAGAAACAATGGTTTTGGCAGATGGATTCTTCTGATAAATAGTTTGACAAATTAATTCACTCACGGAAGAAAAAAATGAGGTGTCTTGGTCACTTCAAAACCAAATCATATGTTCCGAAAATGGTTGAGTTTCACTTTCTGAGCCCCTCCTTGTAATAAGCCTACAAGGCATTTTTTTTTCCCTGTCTGCTCGGATCTCAATTGCATTCCACCAAGCTCCGTGGAGAAACTTCACCTGCTCTAAGAAGGTATTTGTTTTATCCTGGTGAAGCAGAACCTAGGCTGCTACCAGCTGCTGTGTTTGTACCCATAGGCTTAGGCAGTAGACATATTCACAGTGACACCGGTGATTTGTTATCTGGAAAATAACGTTTTGATTAGCAGAACTGATATTTTTGCCAGGTTCCTTGAGCAGGGCCCTCCTGCCTTGACCCAGCACCTGGTAGGCACCGCGCACCCAAGGTGGGCTCTGCCTTCAGGAGGCCCACGGGTAAGGTGGGTCTTGACTCGCTACTGCCACGGAACATTTCTAGCCTACTCCATACTGTGCTGCATGCAGAGAAGTGATGTGGAGCTCCTTTTTATGAAGATCTGTGGGCGGCCTTCATCGCTGCACTTATTGTTCATGCTATGTCTTTCATGAGCCTGTTTTGCTCTTACTTCAATTTAATTTGGCCTCTTCATTATATGAAGCAGTATTAAATAACCGTGCACCTACCAGTTACATTGTATTTGCTTGTTGATTAACTGGGGTTTTATAACAATAAGTAACACCACACAATACTTGACTCTTTGCATGTAATGTAGTCAAATGCTTCCTTTCTAAAGTAAAGAGCTGCAGGTGTGCTCCAGGGCTCATTATTCAACATATATATCAAGAAAGATGGAGAGATTTTTGGTTCATTTGTTTTTAATTTTCATTAAAAAAAAAAAAAACTCATTTGTTTCTAATTTTCATTAAAAAAAAAACCCCTAATTTGAAGACATGCCCCAGGCATTTTTCTTAATAATTCAAGTACCTCTAAAGGTTTAAAGCCTAATAGAAAAACATCCTCTCATTTCTCAGGCCCTGTTGTCTGGGATGCAGAAAAAACGGTGCACATCCCACCTTCCATGAGGCCATCCCTGAGCACCCTATGCCTGTGCAAGAGAGGAAAGGGATGTGACTTGGAGGTAGCAAGGCGGCAGTTTGGTATCCCTCACACAAGCAAAACTTCCTTTCCTGCTGCCCTAAGTCGTATACTTCTTTGCAGTGCAGGTTTGTAGGTTTTTTGACAGTAATTCGTTCTGGTATAAATAGCAGCACAAAATGCAGGATGGCGGAAAACTGTGTAAGCGGATAAACTCCCTTCAACCCTTATCATTTGAACACTATATTGCCCAGACTAAACATACTGCTAATGCTAGCATTGGAACGATTGCACTCCATTCAAAGTGAATCCTTCTCTTTAAGGGAAGATTTGGGCCAAAGCCAAGCTTTAAGATGTCAAATTCTGTAGCTGTTTGCACTTCTAATGCAATTGGAAGATCACATTAAAATGATGTTTTTGAAATAACCTGCAAGGAGGTTAGGTGCTCCTTGCAATCCAAAATCCCTAGATTCCTTTGGAAATCACCCTGTATTTGCTGTCCCAGTTTCCACACTCCAGCAAAACCATGTTTCATTCTCTTCTTTGCAACCATTCCTTATTTAATTTGTGAAAAAAGGAGAGCCCGATTTAGTTCCACTTTGTTTAGAAGTGATGCAGCAATTTTTCAGCGTTTTCTCTGTGCCGTGTCCTTGAATTCACTTTGTCTGATCAGCAGACGTTTTTCATCCCAACTGTACTTCTGGCACAGCCAAGTCAGACTGGGGATGAGCAAAGCCAATGGAAGATCATGTCTGCATCAAGCAAAATGCCTGGCACCCTAGCTACAAATAAGGACGTGCCAGAAATCCCAGCTTAAGTGCGAATTTTGTGCTAAGGCAGTGAGGTCACTCTGACCTTCAGAAAGATTACTTCATGCATTTTTACTTCAATAGGTGTCAGCAACTGCATTGAGATAGCTTGGTTTGTGCTTGTCCAAAAAGGGCAAGAGAAATTAGACACTTTGCTTTGGTTCGTACTTTAAATAAGAAAAACAAACAAACAAACAAACAAAAACCTCCTGCTTGCTTTTTATTTCCTCAGCCTAACACAAACCCGCTTTTATGTTATCTTTATGGTCCTGTAATGAAATTCAAACTCAGAACAGAGCACAGCATGCTCAGTAGAGGAGCAGTAACTAAAAGCCCTCCACCCACAACCTTGCAAGACCACCCTTTCAGGGCTGCCTCTTGCTTCCATCTAACCTGTTTTCACCCCACCAAGGCACATCGCTGCACATGCCCAAGCAGTCCTCAGCTCTGCCCCGGCCTCACGGCCTCCAAGAGGCAGCCCCACAAGGCCAAGGAGCTGCAGCCCCACTGCTCAGGGTTCTCCATGCTTAATTACAGGGTGGACTGGGCATGAAAATCAAACCCTGTAAAAGGAAAAAGAAGACTTCATCAAAAAAAGGAGCCCAGCAGCAAGTTCAGCCTTGTGAATCAGCCTGGATCGCTGCTTGCTTCGCAAAGCCAAGCTGCAAATATCTGCCTCTCCCTGGCCTGCAAATACAATAACCCAAATGGGGACGAGTGCACCAGAACGATTACAGAAAGCAAACAAGAAATACTTCTATCAACCACAGCAGGAACAACTGAACCTCTTATTAACTCCTTAACTCTTTCTGAGCTACTTGACTTTCCCTTAATACTCTGCTTCCAAAATTACCTGCCCCCTATTCAGAAGCTTTGCCACTCAGCAGTAACTCTGTTCAATAGTGTGCAAACACCATCAAAATATGTTAATATGAGATGTAGTACATCCTATAAAAAGGATTGCTATAAATAACTCTCCGAATTCTTCAAAGTCACATAAGTCATGGTTTCTTCTGTTTTTGCACTGTTGCGAATTCATATAGCAGAATTTTTCTGGCATGGACATTTGTGGAAACTGAATTTTAAGAATGTGCCTGAGGACTAGAGAAAAATGAATCTTACATTTGGCAGGGATGGCAGTTCACACTGGAATATGGATGTGCCAAGAATCTGGAGATCAGAAACAATATGCTACGATTTCTGCCTAATCATGACCAGCTTGCAGCTTTCAAAAATTAAGCACCTGCAGAACAGTGTTTGGAATCAGTCAAGCCACTGCAGTAAAGATCTGAAATATAATTCAGATAGTTAAGTATATTTGAAGGAATTACATTCCACTCTCTCAGTATCCACTGGTAGGAACAGGAGACTCAGTCCATCATTCAAATTATTCATTGTCACCCCTCCACTCTTCTCAAATCCAATGGATCTGTTTCTGCTGGAAATAGTGCTCTCTGGCTGCCTCCCTTCCTAATGTGCAGCTGGATTCACCCACTGCAGAATCATTTTTGTCAGTACTCAACACACTATAATTCCCCTGTATCTTCTGACTGACTTTTGGAGCTGAAATTTAAACTAGGGGCATCTTTTGCAAACACACACAAAGATAACTTGCACCCTCAGGTTTTTAAAAAAGATGTACAGTCTAAATTTAGTCATCTAATATACAGAAGAGAGATGGATGAAGGCATTGAAACTGTAACGTGGCATTTTCCAGCGCTGTAGTCACTACCGCAACTTCAACTTGCAATTATCAAAAACCAGCTGGTCTGTGAAATAGCTCCCTTGTATCGGCCCAGTTTTCTGTAGGTTGTTGAACTCAGTCCAAGTTTTAGTAAGGTGCAATTTGACTCTTTTAGCAACAAGATTGTCTGGGCAGCCAGTTCTGAGGGAGTTCAAAGGCTCCGCACTTCTGGCCAGGGCTGGCAGAAAAACGCAAGGAATTCGCTACCTCCAGTTGTCGGGAAGGAGATCTGCAGGACCTTGGCCTGCACAGTTTCTATATCAGAAATGTTTCTTAAGAGAAAAAATATGCATAATCTTCTCCTCCCCCTGCTGATTCCTCATCAACCTTAAAAAAGGAAAATAGATCTTCCTTATTGCAATGGCACAAGCAGAGAATTGCCTGCAAGCAGAGCCCTGGTCACAGCAGTGGGTCTTGAGTCAGGGTGGAGGTGAGGGCAGGCTCAGGACAAGCACTATCACCAGTACATTTCTGCTCACTTTTTCTCATTTCTCTCTTATCCCAGCAGCTATTCCCTGTGTTGCTGAAGTGAAGGCTGCCCTTAGCTCAGCTGGCTCAGTATTACCCTTTACCATACAGGTATCTCTGCTAACTCTCTGCCCACGGACCATATATATTCAGAAAGAGAAGTCTCTTTTATATTGTTTTTATAATACAAGTTTCACACCAGCTTTTCAGCAGTTGATGACCAAGACCAATATATATTCACAAAAATAATACTCGTACTCAACTACCTCTAATTTCCTTTCCACTTGCTTTTAGCAGAGCACCTAAGAACTTCCTTTTCCTAAAATTAACCCCAATGCCTCTTTCCTTCCTCATGGGGAGTTTCCACTTCCTGATATCTTTCTCCCAATCTCCCTATACATCTCTTCCATAACGTTTTCATCTTTGGCACTGGGCTACCTCATGAGCTTCTCACTCAGGACATGTGCCTGTGGTTCTGTGACAAAAAAAAAGAGGTTCTGTTCCTCTGTGGATGATGATGACGATGATAAATAACAGCACAATGAGCCAAGAATCAATCCCCCTGCCTCCCAGGGTGATGGGTCAAGAGCATGGTGCCCTATACTCTCTTCCTTTTTTAGTCCTAGCTCAGGAAACTTCTGATTGTTTTGCCCCTCACAGCTTCTGGCTAGACCTTGTCATCATGGTAACTGTCCCCAGTTTGCTGTCCTCACGTGCCTGGTGAAGCACTGCTAGAGCAGGCACTGAGGAGGTGGAAGACAGGAGCCACGCGGAGAAGGGCTTGTGGGCTTTTCACAGCTGAAAACGTCTCTTAGATGCCTCCTGCACCATATTGTATTATAGAAAAGTGATTCTTTGCTACCTGGCCAGAAGGTCATTGCATGGCCTATGCTCTTCTAGCCTTACTTCATAACGCATTCAGTTTTCCACAACACCTGGCCCGTTACCATGCACTAGCCAAAGAAAATAGAGGCAACATAGGAGCTCTCCCTCATGGCCCTTCTGTAGCCATCAATGGCTGCTGTGTTCATAGAGTAAGCAACACCTGGAGGAAAAACATCCTGCCAGAGGGAGGATTGCTCTCTCCATAATATTCTCAACAGGCTCCTCCATCGGAGAGGAAGGATGCCATATCTCAGTGCACTTCAGCTGTGCACTTTATGATCCCTGTGTTCCTGACTCCATTTATTGTTCACCCATGGCCTCCTCACCTGAAGCCCTGCTGATAAACTAATAGGCTAATATAGAGTTTGTTTGTTTGTTTTTCTGACAGTCAAACTACTAAATAAATTTATGAACACTAGAGGACAACATGTACATAGAGGAGGATGGTGTTGAAGAACTGGCACTGTTGTGCAGAAACAATGATACCACAAGGGAAGTCAGGCAAAAATGAGAAGGATCGGGCTGTTACATGTGCTGCTGTTCACTGCCTGCATGCACCTCCATCCTTCAGGAGCACATTTGTAAGGGAAAGATGGCTTTTTTTTCAGAGCTCTGGACCCTCCTCCTGGGACATCAACAACTGCAGAGGTTTCTTTGGTCTCCTTGGGATTTATAGGTTAGTTGGAAGGGGACGTCCCACATGCGCAGTTCTTCTTGGAGGCTGAGGCAGGGGATGAAGCTGTGACCCCCTCTGCTCTCTGTCCCCTAGTGTCACAAGCCAGACCTCTGTCCAAGCTCTCAAGAGAGGTGGCCTAGGATAAATTCCTCACTCCCTCACCATTCCTTCCTGGGCAGCTGTTGGAGCCATCCTGAGCCTTCCTCAGGTGCAGACCTTTCCCTTCTGGCAACATCTCTATTTAAATTTTACTTTCAGAACAGTTTGTTTTACCAGTTCCCATTCAGGAGAAGTATTTGACAGCACTTATCTGTCTCTCATCTGTATCTTGACCTTCCTGCTGGCCAAATACCATAGAGAGGGGTTATGAGAGCTGCACCGGAGGAGAAACACCAAAATTGCACAGTCCAAAACCCCTGAAATAAAAGCAGAGAAACAGAAGAGTCTGCATGCACAGAACTTGCCAACAAATCCCTGGCAGTCCCTTGCCACCTTTATCGCCCCAAATGTTTCTTTGAAGTTATAACCTTGCTCCTTTCACTCTTCCACTCAACAGTAGTCTTATTTCTATGACACTAACATTATATTGCTTTATATTTAGGACACTGAGTTCACAGAAAATGCTTTGTACCATGACGAAGTTATCTCCACTTGACTGAAAGCTTTCTGCAACTGTGCATTGCATTCAGTGCTTGGAGTTGCTGATCCATTATTTGGAAAAGGGCTAAATCCCACATTTTGCTTTTGGGCTGACTCTTCAGCAAAAAGAGAGTGATGGTATGAAAGGATGAATATTTCCATTATTATTATTGTTGTTGTTTGTTGTTGTTTTTACTAGTTGTGACATGCAAAGCTTATGCAGCTAACACCGCTTGCCATGACTCAGTTATTTCTTCACTGATGCTGTTAGAGGGACAAGTGTCTATTTGGGCTATTCGATTACATGAAAAGGCAGAGCACTTTTTGACTTTTCTGTTCCAGGCACAGTGATACAATGCCAGGTGCTGTAGCTTATTTTCCATCTCTTTCTTTTGCCTGCAGAAGCAAAATAGCTCAGATCTGCAAAAGTCACAGGTAGGACATTCATCAAAACCCCAGCAGGGATCCAAAAGTAGTTCCTGAAGCAGGAAATGGTTAGAACAGTATACAAGATCATTATTTTACCTATGCACTCGGTGAAACTACCTACAGACAAGAACATAAAAAATAGAAAAAGGAAAATAGCATTAGGTAATCAAAACCTAATGTTCATACCAATATTCCGTAAAAACATATGTTCACTTGTTTTCAGCTGCTGTTCATTTCTCCTCAAAGTCTAGGTGTTCAGTGAATGAAAAATATTCAGTTTGTGTTATATATTAATATATACACATGTGTATACATGTGTGTTTAAATGTATTCTATGCGTGTACACAAGGCTGAGATCTTTTACAAATGTATCTTTGCAAAGACTACTAGATACATTGGAGAGAAATGAAATGTTTTCTTTGAATGATCATAAAACGTGTCCCTAAAATGTTACTGCTTATTTTATTTTCCCACCCTGCCCCACAGTTCACTTTAGACTGAAACTAATTTAAATTACTTTGTAGCTCCCAGCAATAAAAGGAATTTAGTAATTTGCAGTTCATTTGCCCTTGCTATTCTTAGAAACGGTATTTGAGATTGTCCAATTCTTTGCACTGGGAAACGTGCACAGTGCAAGTAGCAGTCATGTCATGCCTGGTAGATTTTGCCAAGGAAACTCTTGGTTTTTGCAGCTTTGAAATTCTGGGATAATTGACAAGTGCTCCATTCCCACAGAATAGCTGCGATCCTCATCACAGCCCGGCTCTGGATGAGTTTAGTGAACGCTGCGTTTCCCAAGGGGAGGCTGAGCTCACTTAATTAGGGAAGTGCCTTTATCCCAGCCTCGGCAAAGGATTGAGAAAACGGCTCTGAGGCAAAGGTACGGGGAACTGACTGTACCCCGGTGGCTCTTCCTCAGGCTGGAGCTTCTGGGATTGAAGGAAGAAGAGAAAATCCTTTGGGGTAGAAAAGAAAAAGGGAGAAAAAAAAAAAAAAGAAAAGAGTTCAATTTCTAACCTTCCCACATGATGACAAAATGTAACCTGGTCACCAGTGTCCCAGCGGGGTCCCCGCTCTGGAACTGCTCGCTGCTTTCCCGGAGGCACAGGGGTTCCTTGTCACTGCCCGCTTTCCCGGGACCAGGGCATGGATACGGCTGTGTGGTGGGAATAGGACTGCGGTTGGCATCAGAGACATGCCCACAGTTGCCCATTGCTTGAGGCCTTCCATGCCTACGCCCTACGGCAGCCCCATATAGGGGGCTGCAGGATGCCAGTCTGCAAATGCAAATGTTTATACAAACGCAAATAAATCCATGCAAATAAATAAGTCTGCTCCAGCAGGGAGCTTTGCTAACAAGCCTGCATGCGCTGCGAGGAGAGAAGTGGAGGTGAAAGTTCTCACCTCGGATTGACATTTGTGTCTTTCCACCCCTCTGCACCTCGATCTCATCGCTCCACATCTGCCCGCTCTACTCATGCCACCCCTGGGGCAGACACTGCATCTGTCAGGAGAGCATCTCGGCACTGTCAGCTCCGCTCTGCATAGGACCCGAGCCATCCCAGCTGGAGCCCGATGCCTTCACCGCAGTAATAAATCACTGTTATTGGGCAGTGTGGGAATGACAAGGGAGGAAAACACCTTAGCTGAGAAATCAAAATTCAGTGCTAATAAAAGGGAGGAGATAAAGCAGCATCGTACAAATGATATCTTGATGCTAACGGCTGCAAATGAACAAGTAATATCATACATAAAACAACTTCAGAGGCAAAACATCTCTCTGGACACTTCTTCCCCATATGCTGTAGGTTCTTCTTCTCATGCCCTTTGGACAGTCAGTGTAGAAGCATGGAGGAAAGCACACAAGTGCAGTGGGGTACTATGATTTCAAGGTTTTCTTTTAAACTGAAGAGCTGTGCTCCCTCAAGATTCCCAGAAGAGTTTCTGGAATTAAAAACCTAATTCTGATAACTTCTCCAAAGCAAATACGCATGTTTTCTCTCCTTTTGTCTTAAGTATATTTCCACCTTAATTGTTTCCAAACCTCACCTCTCAGCAAGCGTCTGATGGTGCTTGTGTCATAGAATCATTATGGTTGGAAAAGACCTTCAAGATCCTCGAGTCCAACCATATATTTGACTCTGGTATCAAGGGATCAAGCCTAGTGACAGCAGAAGCGCAGGGCACTTTGGGCATTTCATTCACACCCTGCTCAGCCTGTCACGCACTCTAGAACTCTGCTTGATTTCTCATTGTGAAGGGAAAGAAATTTCTCCTTGTGAATTTTTGTCCCTGTTTTCAATTAGATCTGTAATCTGACAGCTTTCCAAGTCATACAGTAATGATAAGCTGCACATGAGAATTTGTAAGAATAAGGCTTGGTCTTGGAAATAGGACGTTTCCATATCTTGCTAAATACACACACAGGGAAAGGAAGGAGGAAGGAGGGAGGGAATAAAAAAACATCTATGCCTTGAATTGAACCGCTGTCTTAAAGGTGTTTTTCCAGAGAAAGAACCACTCTACAACAATTAAGTTCATTGTATTGCACCTGTACTGCCCACAGCAGCAGTTTCTGAGTGATGTCCCTCAATTTACTGAAAATCAAACGCTCCTCCCTTCCCACGTAGTAATGATAGTTAGGGACCAAGATTCCAAATAAGCAAGAGACAGCATTAAAACAACCGCTGCGGATTGCTTTAATTTAATTTTCCCCCAAACAGCTCAGCAGCAACATATGGCTCTCAGTGAGATCCTCCTATTACACAGTTTGGCAGCTGGGCTGACCGAGACATGAGAAGGTTGGGTGACTTGCAAAGGGCACAGGGTGAGTCAGCATCCCTGTTTAGGGGAGAAAAGCCAAACTTCAGACGTGGTTCCCTTCTTATATTGCTCTTGACTCTGAGGGCAGAGTCTGTGGGAAGGTTCCCAGCTTCAGAAACTAGAAAAAGGCTCTTTCCATGGATAGAAGAGAACTCCAGGCACCAAAGTGAGAGCAGTTCACAAGCGCCGCTCTTTCCATAATAAGCAATAATTGTACCAGTTCATGACAAGCTTGTGACAAGGATTTTGTGGGATGTTTTCTAGGTTTGTAGAGTTATAGAGTTTAACAGATCCTGAAGGAACCATTAAATCAACCCATGTAGCTTGCTGTATGTTGTTAGTCACTGCACTCGCAAATTTTACAATAAATATGAAGATTCAAAGGCCTCAGACTTGAGGAACAAAACTTGTGTCACTGGTGAAGGGCACCCAATGCCAACTTGTCTAAGGTCCTCCCAGCAGCAAGGGACTGCCCAGGTGCCACATACCTCACGTGACAGCCCAGGTAGAACAGGGAGCTTGGTTTTCAGTTTGGTAGAATAGGGATCTCTTTGTGCATCCTTGAAAAAGTCCTCCTTGGCCTGTCATGTTGTCCCTGCTTGTGTTTATAGGCCTGTTTACAGCTATGTTGCCTAAGCAAAAGAGATGCTCAGTCAGACATCTTATCTGACTCCTGTGCTTTCATACAAATGGAAATAGATTAAAAAGTACCATGTGCGGTCATCTGCTTAGATTACATGCTCAGCTTATCCTAGTAATGTGCCTTGGCAGATATATATCTGGTCTCCTTTATCTGGATGGTTTCTTGTTGCATGGCAAAGTATCTCAGCAAGTGCATTTTACACTGTCCTGCCATTTCCTTCACTAGTAAATTTACTTTTTATTAATGTTCCTCTTTGCTGCCCTGAGCACATACAGTTCAGTGATTCCCATCAGAAGTAAAACACTGTGCAACTGTTAAAAAAACGATGCCTAAAAATAAGTAGGTAGTAAAGATTCAAGGGTGAAATTGCACAGAGAAGGTAACATGACTGAGGGGTCAGCGACTTGCAATGCCATGCCACCTAAGTTTTGTTCCTCTCTTTGATTCATTGTGTGCAACCTCATGGAAAAATCACTTAAGAGATTATTTTCCCTGTTACGCAGATGGGAAAGATGTAAATGTTTTGGCCTCTTCAGACAAGTGCTGGCTAGTGCCTTTTCTTTATTTATGATGACTTGCACAACATATCATGCACATCTCGGTGCTCTGAGTTTTTGCCAACAGGCACACGGGTACTTACACTTTTAAAAAATAAAACATCACAGTGAACAGTATAGGTAGATCTTTGACAGTAAAAGGGAAACCCACACACGAGACCTGTAGCGGGAAGAGTATCTACTGCATTAACTTAATTAAGGTGCTTAGAATCAAAGGGTAAGATGGGATTCGGTTTCCCACTTAGATATCTAGAACTTGTTCAGTGTAAGCCTGAACTTAAAGCTCCTATGGTAGTTAGCGAGCATCTAGCAAATCTATGAAACAGCCTAGAGATGAATTTAGATGGCAAAATGTAGGTGTCCTCTGCATGGGCCTCTGGCATTGTCATGATGTGCAGTTGCCAGAACATCTAGCACTAGCTGAGGTGGCCAGGGTCACTAGAAAACCCTACAGACAGTGTGCAAGGGGCTGCAGGTCTCCTGGTGGCCTGTGCCATGCCTGATGACTTCATGCAGGTCCTTTGGGTGCCCTACAGCATCTCCACTAGCATGGGGTGCCTGTGCTCAGGTAGCCAGGTCCTATACTCAATTCCTAATGACCATGTGGGAGGTTGGACACCAGCCCATGGGGAAATACCTAAAGCAGTGTCTGAGTCCAGGTCCTCTACATTCCCTGAAAGTGCCAGTGGCAAAGACAAGGCAGCTGAGACTGGAGAGGTGACATAATACTCTGAATTGCCAAGCTCAGTGCAAGCCAGTGGTCCTTTGCCAGGCACCCGGAGCAGCTGGAGGTGCCATTAGATGTCCCACCCGGTCCAGGTTGCACTGCTCTCCTGAGGTTCCGTGTCATACCTACCAGCCCCTGCAGATACTTTGGGGTGTCTTCAGTGGCACTAGGGACCTGTGTGGGGGCAGACATGTCAAAACCCATCGTCTCTGTAAACTGTTGCACAGTCCTAGCCTCCTCAGGTGCCTGACATTAATATTAGAAATATTGCCTAAGCCACCACATTTTGATTTTAAGGAGCAAGATTTCAAAAGACCATCAAACTTGCATTCAGAGACTGCCATTTGACCTCTATAAACAATAATTCTCTGTTGGCATATTATAAGTTATATGGAAACTGTTCATAAAGTGCCTTTCCTCGCAAATTGATTCCTTACTCAGCAATCTGCATTGCAACTGAGAGATCGAGTATTGCAAAGCTTTGTCTGGCACTCACAAACTGTGGTTTCCGCTGCTATACTAATTGTACCGTCTTTTTTTTTTTTTTTCTTTTTTTTTTGTAAATTGGTAATAAAGTGTTACCACAGGAAAAGCAAATCTACTTGTCATCTGTGTAATTTCTGCATTTACTTGAGCTTGGGCAATCAGGATCAGTAAGGGCAGCTTCCCTTTCCTACTGCAATTAACTCTCAGGTTTTAATGAGATAGTGTTTGGACTCAGTCAGCACAAGGTTATGAGGATTAAAAGACTTAGAAGGCATTTGTGGTCTTAGTTGCTGCTGCTGTTATTTAAAAGCTTGTTTTAATATCACTTTAGATAAATGCTGTGCTTGGGCTCTTTTTTTTGGCTGAGAAAGGACAGAGAAATTGTGCTGCTTTCAAATCTGGAGGTTGTCAGCTTGGCCTCCCGTTAAATTCGCTTGCACTTTCTCTTTCTTGTGGTTTCCTCCTATATAGTGCTGAAATACAGCATTTTGTTACCTATTAAAGTGTCACTCTCAGTGATATTGTGAAGCTATTAAATTCTGCCAGATCATCCTTTGTGAACAGGGGGATGTTGACAGAGCCACAGCCCGGTCTTTCAGCTATTATCTGGTATTCAGCGTCCTCCAATTAGTATGCACAATAAATCTCGTCCAAGACCCCCCACTGCTTTATGTCATTTCTGTATTAACCTCACTGCTTGCCAATGTGTTCCTATTATTAAGCCATTTAAAGACTTCCCTTCATTTGCTTACCAGCCCTAGGTTTCGTTTTCCATCTTGCAGATATTTGCATACATTTCCAAAGGTTCATTTGATATGACTTCAGTTGTTGTTTTTTTATTAATTAAAGATTATTTCCAATACACTTTCTTTATTCCATTCACGTTATGTATGTTATCCACCTTATCTCTATGAGATTATAATGACGGGGTTGAGAGCAGATTGACTAGTTCCATCTCTATATGACGAAGAACTTCTTTACTGTGAGGGTAACAGAGCCCTGGAACAGGCTGCCCAGAGAGGCTGTGGAGTCTCCTTCTCTGGAGATCTTCAAACCCCAAGTGGATGCCACCCTGTGCCACGTGCTCTAGGTGACCCTGCTGGAGCAGGGTGTTGGACTAGGTGATCTCTAGAGGTCCCTTCCAACCTTAACCATCCTGTGTGATTCTGCAACTATCGTTTCATGTGTTCAAAAAGCCAACCATTTAAGTCTGCCTGGGTAACTTCCAGGGTAACATTGAGTTTTCAGGCACTTTTCTGTTGGTCAATGAAAGATGTAAAATTGTTAATGTATTGCATTGTATGATCCCATTGGCAGTTCCTACGCTGTGGGGTCTGGCAAGCTATTGAATCAGGAGGGTGTGTCTTTTGCTAAAGATCATCTAAGATGGAAGGCTTTTAGCTGGATGGGAAAACTTGGAGGCAGGGGCTACGGATCTGAAGATAATATAAAGGATCTCAAACTGAAGAAAACTGAAAATTCCTCATCAAATTCGCTCTGGAATTGTGATAATTCAGAAAAACATGGATGGAGATACCAGCTTCTGCAGATAGGTTGTGTTTTGGTGGTGAGGACCCAGGCATTGCTCTACACCAAGGCTGAGGGAGCCAGGATTGCTCAGCTTGGGGAAGAGACAGTTTTGAGGGGAGCCCAGCAGCAGTCAGCAGTGCCTACAGGGAGGGCATCAGGGATCTGGAGATGGGGTCTTTTCAGTGGCACACAACACAAGGATGAGGGACAACAGACTTGAACTGAAATGAGAGAGTAAGAATGGCTCTAAGGAGAAGCTTCTTCTCCCATGAGGGCAGTCAAGTAGTTGCCACACAAGGTTACTTAGCAGGGGTGAGGAGCAGGGTGAATCCTGCCAGCTTCCTTGCCATGACCCTTCCAAAAAAAGGACCTTCCTCGAGGAGGGGTATTGGGCAGAAAAAGCAGCAAGCTTTGTCTTCTCCCTTCTCAGAGGTCCTTCTCTGAGGTTATGCGCCTTTCCAATACATTATACATTAAAAAAAGCCCTGAACAACACAAAAGAGAGAAAATAATTGGAAAATAAATGCTGCAGCAAGTTCCCTCTGAGTTCTGAGCACATTAATGCAAAAATGTTCAAAAATATTAAACTAAGGGAAACCCCAAGGAAAAGTATATAATGTATAAATTATGTATCTGCTTCCTTTTTTTATCCTCCCTGGTATAGGAATGAGGAACCAAGCCTATTTAGAAAATCCTCCACTTATATCCTTGCAAGGCAGGCTGGGTATTGCACCATTGCTGTATATCTAATTTGTCAAACCACTACGCTTCACTGTCTGGAGCTCAATAAATACCTTTTGTTCCTCTTATCAGTAAAAATGCTGATTTTAGTACTGAATAAACTATTCCTAGGGTTGGGAGCACCATATAACATCAGAAGAAACCCTTTTATGTGGATTTCTATGATCTAATCTAACCTCTCACTTACGAGGTGATTTTGAATTCTTGTCTCAAAAGTACAAAGGTGGAGAGTGGGCGGCCTGGCTTTGTTTGTGCTCCTGCTTCTCGTGCCCAGTAAGGGTTTGTTTTCCTTTTGAAGCCTCTAGGAAAAGAGAGTGAAGTTTGTTTTCCAAGGCTGGGGTGGGAAACGTGCTGCTCACTAGAAAAAAGACATGGAGGTGCTGGAGCTTGTCCAAAGAAGGGCAACGAAGCTGGTGAAGGGGCTGGAGCACAGACCTTACAAGGAGCGGCTGAAGGAGCTGGGGTTATTTAGTCTGCAGGAGATTCAGCGGAGACCTTATCACTCTCTACAAATACCTTGAAGGAAGTTGTAGTGAGGTGGGAATCAATCTCTTCCCCAGAGTAACTATCGAAAAAAGGGCAAGAGGAAATGGCCTCAAGTTGCACGAGAGGAGGTTCAGGTTAGATATGAGGGAAATTTTCCACACGGAACGAGTGGTTTGTTTCATCTCTGCTTCCTTTACACTACAAATGAGGAGTCTCTGCAGATGGTGTGGCAGAGGGAGACCCAATTCCCGCATCCTGCAAGCCAGGAGGTCCCACAGCCACAGCTCCAAAACCGCTGCAATAGCATCAGTTTTACTAGCATGGCCAGCCTTCAGATCCACAGAGAGGCAAATCAAATAAACCTTGTTTTTCTGTTTTCTTTCCTGGCCTGCTAACTGGGACAACAACGTAGAAGCTTGTAAATCTGGAGCTCCCTTGCCAACTAGAAGAAAAGGAATCTTGGCTTCTGGAAACCGAGAAGGTGTTGTGCATTAACCAACAGTCGGCGGAAATAAGGCGCTTCTCAAGGCAGACATGATCATTGCTTTCCCCCTCATCCGCCTCCCTGCAGCATGAGCTGTGCTCTCTTCAGCTATTAAAAGGCAATTCTGACGAGCACAAGTGGGCAATGTCTGATATGATAGAGGAGAAAAAAGGGGGAAGTGGGCAATTGTGAAGGATTTAAATAACGCTCCATTTGGAAGTCTTTCCAAGTGGTTTTGACCACCCCTGGTTGAAAGGGTAGTTTATGCTATGACTGCATTCCTAAGGAGCAGCATATCTCTCTTCTTGGAAAGGATGGCTGGATTTTACTGAATGGGGACTCCTTCCAGGCATCCCTGTGCTCCATGCAGGGAAGGGAGAAGCAACTGTTTGCCCTTCCCCTTCAGCTCATGCTCCTTCTTTTTTTTTTTTTTTATTCTAGATGATTGTAAAATAGCATTTCTACTGACTGTGGTAATCTCTTTGAGAAGCAGATGTTTCTTAAAGGAAGTGGAAGCAGCTTAAACATCTATGATGGGCTGAGTCCTAATTCCTTGACCAAGAGCTGAAATTATCTTTACATAACTTTGAAGAGGACATGGTATTTGTCTCCCTGTGGAGGCAGTGCTCTGCAGTAAGCCTCTGAGTAGGGCTGAGTCTTTGAAAGAATTTATATCCCCTTAGGGACAATGCCTCTGGTTTATCTATTTAAAAGGAAAAAAAAAAAGTCATTTCACAGAATTAATTGATTATGGAAGTGGTTTAAAGTATTGAAGATACTAGGTTTGGTGACCAATAAGAGCTTACTGAGATTATTACAAGTCAGCTTTAGTGACCTGCTTTTCTTCATTTTGCTTCTAGTGACGGCTTGGGATGTAACGGCAAATAGAAGCGATATGTTACAATCCCATTATGACAAAAATACATCTCAAGCAAGCACGTTTACAAAAAATGACTCCTAAATGTATAGGAAGCTATAGGTATTTCAGGAAAAAAAAAAAAAAAAAAAAACAGTCCTTGGCATTTATGTGCTTTGAAGTTATTGTCCTTTTGCAGACGTTTGTGCACATTGCCTCCATCAAACACTTGTAAGGCTTGTTCTCGGCAGAGCAAGCATCCTGGCAACATAAATCCCTGTCTGTGCAGGATGAAACCCGTTTGATCTGTCTCAGTCAGACATATGAAGTGGAGCAATCTCTGGTTGTGAAGCAGAACTTAAATAAAATGAAGAGCGTTTGTTGTTTTGTAACCAATTTAAACACGTGAACTCACACATAGCATGGGAAAAAAACATCATAGGAAAGAGGATATTCAGCAGACATATTTGTCTCCCCACCTGGCTTTGCCACCCTCCCTGCATGCAGTGGGGTTGCCGCAAGGTGATGCCCTGGTGCGATCGGCCTTTGGGAAGCTCAGTCGTGGTGTGGGGGCTGAGCACCTTTTTCTGCCACTTGGCAGTATTTAGGACAGCCCTCTTTCCTGGGGAGCTGTGCCTGGGCAACTGGCTGTGCTGGGAACCTCAACTCTGCTGTTTTTCCATGCTGGAAGATTTTTGAGTGGGTACGCTATGATTAATAGCACCTAGACATGGCCAATAATTTTCTGATTTGAAAAGGGAAAATAAATCCACCTTTAGTACCACTTTTTCTTTTGCTTTGCTGTGGGTGTGCTGTTTTCTTGACCAGATATGTGCTCCAGATCCAAGCTCACTGGATTGCTATCACTGGATAGAGCAGACTGCAGCAGAGCGCCTCAGAAACCAGCCTGAAACATAAAGCTCTATCCTCTACCCTCTGTGCTGGCATCTCAAAGGCAAAATAGGCAGCCTGGAGGTCTCGGTTCTTAACTATACCCCAAATATATGGGGTGGCCCTGTTTGCAGTGCACCAGGCAGGTCTCTGCGCCCAGCAGGCCTGATGCAGCCCGACGGAGGCACCGGGAGGCAGCTGCACACATCTGGATCCCATTCGGACACAGGGAAGCAGCCCTGTATCCCATCATTTAAACACATCCATAAAGCAGCAAGATGACAGCACTCAGGAGTGATCCTCTCCTCGCAGCTGAGAGCGCTGTCTCTTATAAACTCCTCGGGGCAAGGAAGAGACTTTGCTGAGTCCTTTTGTGTCTGAGGCTATGAAATCCCACCGGGGGCTAAGAAATCTCTTTCCCTCTAAGCACACAATATATTTCTTTGGCCTGAACTTTCTCATTTAAACACATAGCGGCTTGTACGTAAAAAGAAGAAGAAAAAATTCAGCCCGAGCACCCCCCTACACACACATCTCTTCCCTGGAGAGAAGATGAGAGGAAGAGCAAACCACATGTGACAGATGTTAGTCACGTCGCTTACTGCACCGCTGGCAGCCTCTCAGAAACCACGGCGAAAGGACAGTTGGGGAGGCCGTACAAGATTACCGCGCTAATAGTTTCAGATTCTCCGCAAAGATACGATTACGGACTGTTAGCATGTACACAAATTGTGGTTGTTTTTCCTTTTGCTGTTAGCGTCAAGGGAAATCGATTTAACAGACTATTAAAATCCTATTTATTTGCAGAAAACCCATTTTTAAATAGCAATTAGCTGTTTTATTGAGCAATATACAAGTCATTTATATTTTAGTTATTTATGTGGTGTGCAGTACAGGGCTAGAATTTCATAATTTCCTAACTTGGGTGATTTTCTGCGCAAGGGTATATTTTGGTTTCAGCTGCTGTGTCAGGCTAATGCTGCTGTTGCTATGGCAATGGTGATGTTTGAGTCTGCTTTGTCACCTTTGTCCTGCTATTTTCCCTTTTTTTTAAACACACATTCATGCTGCCGAGGCCTGGCAAGCAGGTGGAGGGTTTGCTGTGGGATCTCAGCCCCATCCCTTGCTTATTTATTTATAATACATTATAAAAGAGTGGTGGCAATTTCATAGACGAATAAAGTTTAAAGCAGCAGAGCCCATCAGATCTTCTGCAGCCAGTCTTCCATATAAATGTCGCCTACTTATCCTGTGACAGTCTGTAAATCCTGGTCGGTAAAGCAAGTCTTTGAGAAGAGCATCCCATCTTGGTTAGAAGACACCAGACACCATCAATCCATCATTGCCTCATGCAAATTAATCCAAAGGCTGGGATGCCCTTCACGGTTAGGAAAAAGTCTGCCAAATTTTTATTTGAAATTATGGGACTTCAGCCCCCAGCCATTCACTCTTGCTTTTTCTTTCTCAGCCATGGCGTTTTTGGGGAGCCCGTATCTGCCCCCGAGAAAGGGCTGGCACTTGGGAAGCCCCGGCCCCTCTTGGAAACACTGCAGCAGCCAACACTGTGATTGATTTTTGGTGCTGTGACTCAGTTTTCTTGATATTGCAAAGTGCATCAAGCACGGAGCAAGGCGCAGGCTCCTCAGCCATCTCTTTCGGAATCCCCGAATCCAAGCTTTTTTCAAAACATGAATCTCCAGTGTCGTTACTGAGTGCTGTCCTTGACCGCCAGCGGATGCTAAACACTTACTTCATCGTTCCCCGCTTGGCCCCTATGTACGTGAGAAGTAAATAAGGCCTGACCTCTCGGATCATTTCTGTAATTTGCGGAGAAGAGCGGGGAGAAGGGCTTCGAGCTTGCTGGATTACTCAGCTCCCCACGAGAGCGCCAAGAGCAGTGCACAGCATGCGCGCACACACACATGCACACACACATATATATATATGCACATATACATGCACACTAATAGCTCTGCTAGCGAACGGCATAAGCTCACTGTGTTCCCAAGGTGGGCACAGAGGGGACGTGAGGTGCCCGCAGGGGCTGCAGCCTGCAGATGGGTGTTTCCATCCAGGCTATCCCAAACTTCCCAGCATTCACTTTAGGCAAATTGAGCCAAAGGGCAATTAGCCCCGAGTCCCCAGGGAGCAGCCTCCATCTCCTGCATGCACACGATGCTGTGAAACCATCTGGGGAAGCAACGAGGAGGGTAGTTCTGCCCCTCGCTGTGTCTGCAGCACACGGGCAGCGCAGCTCCACAGCCCTCGCCGCTTGCTGTGCCTGCACCAGTGGCACCAGTGGTGCTTGGTTTTTTGGCACCAAAATGATGTTACTGCAGTAATTTGAGATAGCCCATGAGGAAATGTTGCACAACTGCGAAAGCACAGAGGCATGGATAGGGTTGCTGGCTGACACTCAGCCCTAGTGGGACCAAGGCCACGCTCCACAGTCGTCCCTGGCTCTTCCTAAAATGCAGTTGTCAGTTTTTAAGCAGTGTTTGTCCCTCACAGAGCTTTAAAATTCCCCTTGAAGATGGGGAAGGACACAATATCATTGTGAACTTCTTCCTGTTTTCCAGCATAGTCTGCTTCCAAAACCATAAGAATTGAAAGGAAGGTAGGCAGAGGTGGACCCTACTTTTTCAAGAAAGTGGAAACCAGAGATTGCTGAGAATTAAAAACTCTAAACCATTACCTCTATCACTGCACAAATGCCAAATATATCAACTATGTTTTGTCTTCGCTGCCATTTCTGGGTAAATGCCAGGATCATGATCATGGGGCTATTAAAGCAGCTGCAGCCTCGTTCCACACTGGCCTGCCCACATCTGAAAGCAAACATCACCTTTAGGAAAACACAAGATCTCTTCAAATCTGCCAGAGAGATTTTTTTCCCTAGTGTGGTTGCAACTGAGCCCTAGGATAGGAGAATAGGGGAGCATTTGATTTCTGCACAGGGCAGGGCCAGCAGGACCAAGGCCGCCTTGGTCTGCACGGTGGGCTCTTTCTGCGGAGGTTAGATGTGGTGTCGTCTGTTTCCCTCTGCTTTTTGTTTGTGGTGTTTTTATTTGTATTTTGCAGAAGGCTTGGGAGGCTTGGGAGGCTCTCGTGTTTCTTTCTCTTCTCCTCCAAAGTCAGGCTGCAACTTGACCTCCTGATTGTGCAGCTTGGGTGCTCTCAGGGAAGCGCTGAGTGGTAAATGAGGCTCCAAATGCAGGAAGAGATTACTGTATTTTTCTTTTCCTTTTTAAAAATGTTGAATAGATGAAAATAGATGGTAATCAACAAACCTGTGGCTAGAGGAAAAATCCCTTTAACTCACATTTTACTTCAATTACATTCAGGACAAAGAAACACATTGCACCATGTGCATGAATAGATGCTTTATTATTCAAAACAAGCTTCAAAGAGCATTACGTCCCCTATAGAAAATATGCAATCAGTGTTTAATTCAATGGTAGGATGCAAATTTAAATTCCCATAAGGGAAAGACTGTTAATGCCATTTAAATTGGTTGTAAATTACAGATAATACGCTTGAGACCCGAATACAGATTAGCAGAGTGTAGCTTTATGAATCCAGCCCTACTTTGAACTTATTGTATATTTATCTATGGACAATAAGACAATGAGGGCTTGTTTACACCTACATTGTATTATATGTCCCTGTACATAGGCAGAAAAAAAGAACATTTTGAATTTAAGATGTGACAGATAATCATTCCACTGTTGGAGGGTTGGTTATGTGGAGATGCTCTTTGGGTGCAACCATATCTGCGCTCCTATCTGTCTGTTCCATGTCTCAAGTCCTCGAATCACTCAAAATTTAGCCTGGAGGAATCTCCGTTTCCCTATTTCATTAGCAGCTGATGGAAAGTCCTGCTTACAAGTCCCCCATTATGCATGTTGTAGGCACAACAGCCCTTTGCAATGTCTTTGCTGAGTTTGATATCATGGTTATTTAGCGTCCCTGAGTACAGTGTGTCACTTCCAAATGCGTAGCATCAGAGGGATAAGACAAGGGGAGAACTTTTCTCTAGGTCAGAACTTGTGTTTTATTTTCTACTTTTTCCCCCAGAAAAGAAACAAGCTCTCTCATTAAAAACAACTGACACACGTTAAGATGAGGCTGTTTAAAATGAGCTGTGTGCATCATATGCTGCCACGTCTGTTTGCTGTTACTCTGCAGCTCATTTCTTCTCCATTCTTTTCCTGCATTTGTATAAGACAATAACTTATAGACCCAAGAATTTTTATTTTGTGAAAAGCAATGGACTAGTCATTTGAGAAGCAGCTCTGCAAACCACTAGTGGTTTGAACAAGCTTTTCCAGTATGGATCCCATTAATGCCACACCAGCAACCATTTTGCTGGGCTCTGTCATGAGAAATTTTGGCGCATGTTTCTGCACACTCTTCAGGTCAAGAGCACGTTTTGTGTGTCCCCATGTGTATACATATTGCATCAGTATATTCTCTATTATAGAATATTATATACCGAGTAAAACTATTTTGTGTAGCAAAAACACCGTACTCTGTATTTTTTTTTTCCATGGCAGTACTGCTTATCTACTGAGGTCAATGGAAATGCAGCTGTTGATGTATAACTCTTGTTTTACAGAACATTTTTTACTTGGAATGGATGTGTGCGAGTGCGGTGGAGGGGGCAGGAGCTCAAATGTTTTCATTGTTTCCAGGCCTTTCGGCTCCATCTTGGGAAATGTCCATTTCAGCATTACTCGGAGTTTACACAGCTGATGGCGTAGTCATCCCAAGGTGACCGTGGAAGGAAAACCATATATCCATCTCAGTTTCCTCTTACAGTTTTTGGGCCTATCTGGTTGTCTAATACAGATGAAGAGTAGACTGGTAGGAGCATCCATCCATGTGTCTTAGTAGTAGTGCTGGGAAGTGGTCTGTCATCAACACCAGTACACCTACTACAACATGTTCCTGCTCACTCTGCTTCTTGGCACCAGGGTCTGGCACTGAATTGCCCCACAGCTATTGCCCCACTGCTCACAACTGCAGCACGTACAACATTGAAGAGGAACGAGAGGACTCTGGGGTCTGCATCAGCATGACTTTTAGCCTGCCCTTCTGCTGCTATTTGGAGATAATAAATGATCCCAACAAAAAGCATCTGCAGTGAGACCATAACTGTTCCATACAGCAGCATTTCTCAGGGCTTCTCAGTCTGGCTTAAGGACTAGAGTGTATGCCAACATCTGGGCAGTACCCTTGAGTGGTTATAGCCACACTCTGCAAAAAAGGAGTACACCTAGCTGTTATTCTGAGTGTGTCTAGCATTAGCTTCCAAGACCTGGGCTTCATCATGGTTTTGTGACATATTAAGGATCTCATTGCCATCAGAAAGCCCTTCTTAAGCAGGACTCAGAGTTTCTTATCAAGCCTCGTCTTGAATTTCTCTCATGTAAACTAATTAGCTCTCGCTTCGGCAGGCTCCACTACGAAAGCATGTAGCTTGCTCCTATACCCCTCCAAGCAATCCTGACTGTTTCCGATGTCTGGACACCAGGACAGGACTCAGCATTACGGTAATGCTCTCACAGACGGATAATTTCATTGTATGCAGGGATGATACCATATCTCTATTTCTACTTGCTTAGATGTTCTTGAAACCCGCTTAGTTCCTCCAGCTAAATCATTACACTGGAAGCAACATATTCCATTATTTATCTCGTCTGCCTCCAGTTATTTATCTCCTGTGACTTCAGAGCCTGCTTATCGTCAGTGCTTTCCAGCATATAATGCCCCGTCCTACATTTCTGATCCACTTCTTCTATTTTTGAATTCATAGCTGTGACTACGCATATATGAAAAGTGTGTGTGGTTCATCTCAGCACTCTTCACCAAAGACACGGGTCTTTCCAGGTTCTAAAAGCTAGATTAGATAACATTAGATCAAGACAAGCTTTCCACTTCAACCGCTGCCTATAGGATTGTCCTTCCCTACTTGCAATTTCTTGTTCAGCCTATCAGTTAACTAGTGATGTGGGTTGCATTGTTTTTGCATAGCACTCTTTTTTCCCAGAAATTCAGGTAATTTATGACAGTACAGTCATCTGTATCCTTCTGATTTCTGACATCATCAAAAATATTACATCAAGTATATTTGACGAAACCTGGTTTCCATAAAGTGTTGTTGACTGTCATTAATCATGCTCTTATCTTTTATTTGTTTTCTGATTGTGTCCCCCATCAGCCTTTCCCATGACTTTGCCTGGGTTCAATGCCAAGATAACTGGGTTAGTATCTCTTGCATCATTCCCTTGGCTTTTTAAAATATTAGGCTAGAATTGGTCTTGGTCTTCTTTTCATTTGTTTTTATTCCTCTCTCCCTCTCCTATCTTTTGGGGATTTCCCCAGTGATTAAAGACAGTTCAGAGGACTTTTCTGCCTGTTCTTTTGTTGCTTTTGCGCTCTAATTACTTAGGCCTGCAGATCTTTCTTATAGTTTCCTGATAACAGCGGTTAGGATTTCAGATCCATATTTGCTATGTAGAGGGAAGGAATTGTCTCCCTGCTGAAGCTCAGACATTGACCTAGGTTTTGTTCTGGGTTGTTCCACTGCTTTTCTGGGTTGAATGTGCACAAATCTTCAATATTCGTGGGCCAGCTCTGCCTTCACTTCATACTTCGCCTGCTAACTTGTACCAAATACTATGCACAGAGGCATAAATTACCAAATCAGAGTGACATCTACTGCTGCACATTCAGTGCTGCCGTCTCAAACCCAACTGTGCTCTGTTTGAAGTAATTTGGTTTTGAAATGGTCATGATTAGCAATATAAGTGGGCTCAGGATTTTAGGATGCAGTTTTTGAAGATTCCTGCCATCATTAAGCAACAACTTTCTTGGGATCCCCTGGCGTGCAATGTGGTAAGTTAAATTAGTTGGTTAACAAGAAGTGGGTGTGTGTGTCTTCATTTCAGTGTCCAAAAGTCAATGTAATTGCAAGAAGGAAGAGAGCGAGTCATGTCCAACCTACCCTGGACTTTTCCCTGCAATGAGCTTGGTCCTGCCTTACGTGCCTCTGTGACTCCTACTGCCAGAGATGCCTGTACCTTGTAGCCTCAAGGTCATAGAAGCATCTCCTCCTGAATCTGGCCAACTTAACCACTTTAATTACTTGACTATCTTATTTAATTAAAGCCTGTGAATGCCACTAGCATGTCACAGTAGGACTGCTTACAGACATGACAGGCAGGAGTCCCACTCTGTCCTTCACCCTGAGCCTCAGCCCCTCTCACCGCTTTTAATCATGATGTTCTCACAGAACCACAGAACCACAGAGCAGCTGAGGTTCGAAGGGACATCTCAGCTTATTTGAACCAATTTCCTCCTTTGTCTTGTCAGCTGCAGCTTCCAGTTTGCCGCCTTCTTTTGACTGATGACTAAAATGTCTTCAAAAGCAAACCCAGGGCAGCCTTCAGCTGCCTGGGGGTGCTGCCACCCCTGCCTTGCCCCCTCCTCCTGTCTCAGCTCACACAGGACAGGCGCCCAGCCCGTCCCCGTGTCCTCGCTCGCTCACATATGCACATTGCTTCAGTGCCAAGCAGACTAGAGTACTGTGTAGCAGGGGCAGGTGCCAAAGCACCTCTTATAAATGCAACAGACTAGAGCAATGTGGGCCAGAGAAGGGTTAAATGAAGGCTGAAAATCTCCCTGGCTCACAGTCTGGTAGCCTATTTCACCATGCACAGGGCCGTCTAGCATTTATGACTTTGAACAGAGAGCCAAGTTTGCTCTCTGAGCTTCTATATGAAATAGTGTGATAACATATCAAGCGGCTAATGTCAAGAGACTTTGGGCTATATTCATAAATGCTTCAGTGAATCGGTAAAGACACAATAAATTATTGCTTCAGAAGTTTCTTCATTCACCTGCTCCAGGCAAATGGGAAAAGGACAATCAATATTTCTTTTTGAAATGCCAGAAATCCTAAACATATGAAATTTCTTGACAGTCCCTACATTTGCACTGGGATTTTATGAGGTTGCATCAGTTGACCTTCCCCCTTTTAGAGTTCAAGCAAGCTAAAAGAAAAAAAGAAAAAAAAAGAATTGTAATAAATATAGTCACAGATGGATTTAAGCACAATACCACAAGCCAAGGGGAGTTCAGCAATGCAGAAAATGGGCCGTATTCTAAAGGCAGTTCATTCTGAATTTCCAGGGAAGAAACTGATAAAATTTCCCATTGAAATGGGAATGTAATGGGGCTCAATGAAACAGTTTTGCTTAGCGAAAGCCTCTGATTCTGCGCCAGCGCTTTCACAAAGCGTTTCTAGATTAGAGAACAGGAAGCTTTTGTTTGTTTGTCACCGCTAAGAGCGGAGATTTAAGGAGGAAAGGCGAAGGAGACGGCCGCGGCACTGCCCCGCGGCACCTGCAAGCCGGTTGTCGATGCCGCCACAGCGTGAGGCTCCTCGCAGCCTGTCCAGCCATTTGTCATGTAGAAGGGTGGGCTCTTGTCTTCATTGCCTTTCAGTTTAGGACGTCACTGACCTTCTTCTTTTCCATCTTTCACTCTGCTTTTGTTCCTGGCATGCCCCTTTCCCATTCAGGCACTTCCAAACATTTCTCCATGCACCGGAAAAGTGACTTTCAGGCTTCACAAAGCTATCGGTTCCCTTTCCTCTGAGTTTCTCCTGAAAACTTCCTGCAGCCACGATACCTGCAAATCTCTGCCATCTGGGGCTAGTTAGGCAAATACGAGCTGTGACTTCTGGTTTTTGGCAAACTCTGCTCCTTTTATCATTCCCCCACCTTCCTTACCCATTTCTCAGCCTGCTTTGCCCACTCATCCCTTGCACTCAGTTTACATAAAGGTTTCAAAATGATGGGTTCTTTTTTTTCCCATCTAAATTGCAAAACCCCCAGTGCGAAGCCATTGCCATCACCTGCTCCTCTAGCTGATGCTAGTGCAAGGAAGCAGCACAGGAATTTGCCCTTTGGCTCCTTAGGGAGCACAGCCAGGGCCCTTGCGGCCCATGTGCCGGTCACATGCGGTGACAAAGAAGTGGCTTTCTGGAGATGGACTCGCAGCAATTCAGTAGTTAAATACTCAGCTCGCTGCTAAGTCCAGTCACCCTCTGGCTGCTTAAAAATGCTGCTTCGTGCTTCGATTGGTATTTTAACAGCGCTTGGTGCTTCATGGAGAATTCCAAATGTGAGCACTTAGGCATTCCCAGTCTGCTTATCGGGCTGGCACGGTCCAGACGTGGTTCTCATGGAGACGCAGCATAACCTACCTCAGGGAGACGCAGCGGGTCAAAGCACTGCAGGTCTCCTGGGCAGAAATACCGTGTGTCCGTAAATAACTTCCAGTTTATGAAACTGGCTGGTCAGTGCAAGGAACAGGAAAGCCATTTGCCGACCGCGTCTCATGCCTATCCCTAAATATATAACACGCACCACATATGTGGAGGTGAGACCTATGTGATAAATTGCAGAGCAATGTGCTAAATGAATTTGTGTTGCACCTCCAACGGCTTCCCCTGCCCTCTGACTTTTATTCCATCTCTCAGGATTTACTCAAACATTCCTCTGAACAGCCACTATTTAAAAACAATCAAAAAACCCTTAACCCAGAAGCCCACCACTACCAAAAAAAGAGCCACCTGCTAAAAGATTTTTTTTTTCCTTCTTCCAGATGTGGGGATTTCCGCAAAATGTAACCTGTCCAGAAAGCAGGATGAGCAAGATGTAGTCCTTGACCAGTTAATAGCTTTTTTTATACGAAACATCACCATGAGCCTCAGGCTTTCCATTCAGCAGCTGCAAATGGGACTGCAAACTGCTTACAAAGTCCTTCTTCTTGCTGTGGCAGCCTTTCAGCACAAGCATGGTAGAATATGGGAAACCAGAGAATCAGACCGTGCAATGTTCAAATGTAATCCTTCAGAGAGAGAAATGAAAGGGTCATGTCCCTGGGAAAGAGAGCATTCCTATTTCCTAGGGACACTCATTTTCGACCTGGAAGAGCTTCCAGGAAAGGACTTATGGAAAAGAAACCTTTCTTTTTGAAAATGCAATTTTAGCTCTTTTCAGGGGAGCTTTTTGGACTTCTGCGGCCATGGTTAACTGGATCCATAGCAAGTGAAACGTTTGCTTTGTCAGTAAAAGGATACAGAAGCTGAATAGTATTTTTAAGCTTTTCTAACCTAGGTTTGTCTGTTTTTCCCTAACATGTTTGGCCTCTGCTGCATCACCATCATCTGGTATGTACACATTTTATTTACATTAATGCAGCACAACCCATATAATTTACTTGGATGAAGTCAAATTGATTCAATTTTGTGCTTTTGATTCTATTGCTAGGAGCTAATTCTCTTTTAGCTCATGCATTAGGGCCTGGTGCTCTCAGGATCAGAACATCTCAGAGGCCATGATTTACCATTTAGCAATGACCATGAAGAATTAGGTAGCAGTGAATTTGTGGCAATGCATTAAAAAAAGGATAGCATTTAAGCATGTAGCATTATTCATTCAAAGAACCAGCAGCAAACTATAATGTGAATCATCTGTGTTCTCAAACCTGTTGCAGCTTACTTCACCCATTGCTAGTGACCGCACATATAGGCTGTTGTCAATTATTTCTATCTGCATCGCATAGAAACAGTCCAGGAGCACTTCCGACCATCAAAGCCAAAGGATTCCTTGAAATTCAGCAGTTATGTTTATTAGCTGTTCTGAGTTCAGTCCTTGGAGGCCTGTGGCCATGGATGATGGCCATGACCCAAACACACAAAAGCTGTCGAATCGAAGGGAACTTGGTGGCATCTAGCGGACTTACCCAGGGACATATATGTTTTAAGTGAACATGAAGAGCATTGTCCTCACCCATACAGACAAAGGAAGGCTGAATCCATGTGATTTCCGTAGCACTGGGGATGTTCATGTCCTCAGAGAATGGGTGAGATTTACTTCAAGCTTCTTTAATAAAAGAAAATGATGATAAACCATTCTCCAGGCAAGAGCTGTAAATACCACTGTGTATATTGGCTTTTAAAACAGAGACATTAGCCAGAATATCTCAGACTGTGTAATTCAGGCTCTTTTATCATTTCATCTTCCAGTAACGATAGGAAAGGAAGTGATGTCTGGAAAATAAATTTCACATGGAGAAGAAAATCCCTCACTTAAAATATCCTTAATACTCAAACAGTGCAATAGAAATGCCAGTTTTATAATTTTTCCAAAAATGGACTTAGAAACACAGTACCTCTTGCAAAACGGCTAAGTTTTTGAAAGCACCTAAGCCTTTATGTGATTCAGAGCTTTCCCTTCTTCAGCATAATAGGAAGCAAAAATATTATAGTCTAATAATCCCAGGATATTTTTCATGACACGTTGATGTGTAGCAATGGTCTAAGCAGTGGGTTATTAAACATAAATTACAGTAATGCCTATTTCCCAGTAGAATAGAGGATGCAGACTTCACAGATTTCTAAGGTTAAAATATAACAATGATTTTGACCGATCTTCAAGATCTTGTATGGAGGCAGACACTTATACTTCACCTTCATGTGCGATATAGCTATTGAACGAAATTAAATGGCAACACAGATGCAGTCAATATGCGATGTATGGGATTCAGTGACCTTATGGAAGCACTGAGGAAATCCAACTTCACAACTGTTCATAGTCTGTTCGTTGTTCATGGAAGGTTATGATCAATAGGTGAGGTTATACGGAAAACAGGTAGTCTGAATGAAAAGGAATGTGCCCTTGCCATGCAATCTATAGCTAATATGCAATCATCAAACTGGAAACTTGCTTTCAACCTGGCATGTGGGAAACAGGATGTTACAGAAAATGAGAAGTAAAACAACTCAGCATTTTTTTTTTAACCTAAATAGAGAATAGGACAGCCTTAGTGGAAATCTCGTTAGGACTCAGACTGTCTTCATTTTGTGGCTGTAGCATACCTAGGTAAAGGTGCCTGGCCAGGCCCACATAACCAAGGCTCTCTGCTCCCAACTAGCCCTGTGCTGGCCTCAGTCCCCACTCTTGATCAATCTCTGTTGGCCATATCTGACCCAGCAGACCAACCTGGGCATCATCTTGATGGTGCCAGATGCCTGAACCACTGATGAAGTGTAAGAAAGCTTGAAAATCTGCTTGTTCATGCAGCAAAAGTGGCTCTGAGGAGTTTTATCTCCTAGTCCCTCTATCCTACTATGAAGATGACCCTTGAGGGATGGTTCCACAGTGTGTGCTGCTGTCTGTATGGATCCATAGGTATATACAGACATACATCGCAGTGTTGAAACTACACTATGCAGTAGATCATATGCATGTGTTCCTCACATGAGAAACTCATCCAGAAGCTGCTGCTGGTTAACCAAGAGCAAGGAAATTTTCTTCACAACTGGGTAACAAGAAAGACACGGCATCACCTCTGGGTGATGCTGGGCACTAGCATTAATATTTCCTCAGCTCGACTGGAAATATCTTTCCTAAGTCATCTTGGAACAGCGTCTGCACTTTGTACTGCTGCATTACTGCGACTAACAGTCCCAGGTTTTTCTGCCCTGTGCATAATTTCTGACACATGAGCTTCTAGCTCATGTCAGAAATGCTTGTTCAGTCCCTGAGTGTGAGACCTTGCATTCAATATATTGAATTTCATTTGCTTTCTATTACTCTGGCTTTTAAGGTCACTCAGCTTTTCCTGCTGGGTGGCAGCTCTGCACCTTGGCCAGCTTGCACAGCTAGAGGGATGCTCTCCTGACTCCTGCCAACGCTGTGCTGTGAGGACCAGTTCAGTAGCTCCCCATGGCTCATGCGTTTCTCCCACTCCACGGTTTCACTTGTAGCCCGCAGAGCAACCAGTTCTGGCTGCGCTTTTGGAGTGTGGATTTGTACAAAAATCAGTTCTATGGCTTGCAAGGACTCTGCCTGCAACTGCATCTGGTGGGGAGCAACAAGCAGGTAGAGGAGGCAGCCAATGAAAATGCCATCCTACATCCAGTTAAGGTGAAATGGACTTGGAGGACTTCAGGAAGGTTTATTTCTCTGAGAGTATTCCAGAAATAAGGTCAGGACACAGTTTATAGGCAACCCTGGCTCTCTGCCTTTGTGTGCCATGCTCTGCTCATCGACTGTGGCCTTTGCTGCAGAGTGATTCTGGAGCCACATAAGGGAATGCCAGGGTATTTTGGCCAGCCTCCCTCAGCACAGGTGTAAAAATCCTGATTTAAGACTAATTATGGCAAAGTAATTATTTCTGAGCCATGATGGCAGGCAGACTCCATTAGCTCTAAATAGGATGTAAGTAGTGGGGGGAGAAGACCTTCTGGCAGGAGAATCAAAGCTAGACGAGGCCTAGGGAACCCTAGACATAAGCAAAATAAATAGGAATCTTTTCAAGCTGAGGATTAGGCTATGTTATTGCTTCTCCGTTTCCAATAACCTCGAACCCTGGGAAAAAAGGAGCAGCAGAATGTTGGGCTTTTTGTGTTCAGCTGTGGATGGGAAAGCCGCTACTTTCTCTTCATCGGGGCAATTTTCTCCAAGCTGTTTTTAACGGTTATATCCAGCACCGATTCCTGGGTAGCTGCATCCGCAGCCTTTTACGGTAGGCAGAGGAGGCTGAGCAGCACATTTCATGTGCTTACCAGAAACCGATCAGACACAATTTCCTTTGGATTGCCAAAGGAAATCCTGCTTGATTTTTGCCTTGTTTATTCCATGCACAGCCTTATGGTGAGCGTTTCATGCCTTTCAGTTTCCTCCCCAGTAAACAGACATGGACTGCTCGGTAGCTGCATTTTCAAGAGTTAAATGTAAAGACATGCAAGAGGATTTCTGACTCATTAATAATGTTTTACAGTGTTATCTCCAAAAAATATTTACAGCTTTTCTTAAACGTTGCAACTAACTTGCTGATTTAATATACATTTGTCCCGTGGGTTTTTCACCCATTAAGATAGATTAAGTGACTATTTTAATGTACAATAGCAGATTTTGCCTTGTGGTTTAGCGGCTGGCTGTGGTTGACTGATACCCAGCCCTCTGAATCCCTGCTGAGCATCTAAGCTCTATGAGCTGCAGTGAATGCATTTAATCTACATAAAAAGAACACAAATTGCATGTTAGCCTTTTTGAGCCTAGTAATCAGTTTTACAGTTTACTTCATACATTTCTCTGCAGTCCTAGTGGCTCCAAGGAGGTTCCAAGGATTCTTCTTTTCTTTCTGCCTCTTCCTGTCTCACGTGAAAGAAAAGTGTTTGCATTTTGATTGTGCTCATTCCGTGACCCCTATAATTTAGCCATTGTTCATATTTAGTGCCGACTGGAGTCCTGTGGGGCAGCTGATAACAATAATTTGTAATAAAGCATATGCAAGCCCTATTTTTTTATTCTTGTTTTGCCTAATAATGTGAAATTAAATTTGTTAATTAAAACAGATGAAACCAAATAGGATTCTGGGGCTGCAAAAATACATGGATTATCCTGGCCTCACATTTAGGATGATTATAATATTTGGCATGTATATAGTTCTTCAAAGCAGCATAGCAGTTAATCTTTAGCCTACCACCCCTCTGAAGTGTGTTGTTATTCCTCAATTTGCAGATGAGGATGCCCAAGCAGAGAGGTTAACTTCAGAATTATCCCAAGCCTCTACAGGCACAAGTGGTTTGCTGCAGACTCCCACGGAGGTGTGATTTTGGATAATCAGGAGATTATCGTGGAAGCCTCTAGGTCCCTCAGGTTTTCCTGGGTGAAGGATTTGCAGGTGACATCCCAAAGCACACCAAGAGGCTACAGGTTTAGTGGGAGCTCTCCAAAAAAGACAGCCAATCGTCTTGGGCACATCCTGCCAGCCCAGTCATGGTGGCATCTTGTGTGGAGCGCAAGGTGCAAGTTTAGCTGCTCATGTGCCGGTGGTTGTCATGCAGCATGCAGATGAGAAACATCCCCAAATTACTACAGTTCCAAGTACAAGACCTCCAAAACAGGCCTTAAGCCTCAAAAAAAAAAAAAAAAAAAAAAACACAAGCCAACAGCAACAACAACAAAAACTGAAAACTAGGGGGAAAAAACATCAAAGATACTCTTTATACCAAACAGTTTTCTGTCAAAAGCAGTTGCAGCTAGATGTTTTGTGGGGTTATGGTGATATCAGTGTTGGCAAATCAGAAAATATTTTAACCACCCATTTCAACCCTGTTCCAACTCATGTGATTTCGATGTCTCTGAGCTGTCCTTTCCATGTACAAACATGTATGGTGCGCAAGCAAAAACAAAAAGGAGGCATTTAGTGGGGGTTTCTTTCCTGGAAAAGGGAAGCACGAGGCACCCCGCTCAAGCGCACAGCCCCGCTCCCTCCCTCCCCCGGTGCGGCAGGCGCTCGAGCTCTGAAATCCCGGCTCCCGACGAGCTCCAGAGATACCGTGCGAGGCCGTGCAAGCACTCGCAGGCCGGCGTTTACGTTGGCTCGGGGTAGTTTTTGAGCTATGACTCACACGCTATAAAAGTCCTCCTGGGCGCTGTGAGAACGAGGCTGCGGCGCTCAGCTGCGTCTGTGGAAAAAGCGAGCGGCGCGCGCGGGCTGGGCGCCCACAGAGCCCCGGATGCACCAAAGGACCCTCTCGGCCCGCAGCGCTCGTGTTTTACCCGGCTGTGGGAGAGGAAAGGCTAACCCCAAGGGCTGCCCCTGTAGCTGGTCTGCAGACCAGGGCCGGTGGCTGAGTGCCAGCACGGCCTGTGCCGCTGCAAGGACCCCGTGGAGGCGTTTTGCTGTCACAAACTGAGCTGCAACTTGGTAATACTTTCCCAACGAGATTAGGCTGGATATTCGTAACGTGCCGCGCTCCCTGGCGGGGCCGTGAGCCGTGGGATAGTCTTGCTGGAGGGGACGGCCATAAATCAGCCCGTGACACGAGCTAATGAGGAACATGATGCAAGGCTAGGAGCTGAGGGTTGCTGATAGCAAACAATGCTGATGTGGCCGGGAACATCGCATACGGCCTGGAAAGTGGCTTGTGGGCCGGAAGAAAGGCAAGAGCAAGCATTAAACAGTCCTTCTTCAAATTTTCCCCCAAATATTTACCTTCTGTAGATAATAAATTCTGCCAGCTCAGAAGGTTGAATGTTCTGGAAAGCTGCGAGGAGGCTGAAAACAGATTACATGTTTTTTCCTTAGAGAAATTCTTCAGGACATCTGGTGGACAGCTATAAAATCTCCCTATATTATGCTTTAATTTCATTTTGGGATTGTTAGGCTGAGCATCTTCTGCTTTAAAACGAGCAAACTTCATGCTTAAAGGACACACAAAATTGAAAGATCTACTAAGAACTGTAACTATGTTTTGGTAAGTTGTCACCCATAACTTGGTTTATTATAAATAATGGAGGAGGGAACATTAAAACATGAGCTCCGACAATTTTCACCAAGAGTCCAACAAAGAAAAAGACTATAAGTGTTGACAAGAATTGTTTGGTGGAGAATGATATTGCATATTCCAGAGCCTGTGAACATCAGCTTTACATAAACTTCTTCCATATGACACGTTAATCAGGAAGGAGAGCTGAGGAATCTGAAAACAATCAGCATTTCCTATTTCAAAATCCCAATGTTTAGTGCAAGCATTTCTTCATATTCCTGTGTATTGGAAGTGCATGCATCATGCTAGTATTATGGATAGAATGGCCTGAAGTGGAAGCAGCTTCTGAGAAAATAGGTAGTGCCAGTAAATTAGAGCCTGGGAGGTTTAAACAAATGCAAGGAGGAAGCCAGCAGTAAGTGAGACTAAAATTGCAGATATATACGCATGTAGTTTAGATAGATAGATGGACAGACAGACAGACACAGTACTATATGTCCTACAAATTAACTGAAAGTATTCACAAATTGAATGTAATAGCCATTTGCAAAAGATGAGCATACATAGCAATATATTCATGTGAATATATTTCATATGTATATGAGTATATAAAAAAATATTTTGCATACCTTTAGAAGCAGATTTTGGAAGGAGGGAATAACTTTCGAAAAGTAAACAATCATATTTGACAGCATATAAGTAGGGTTTTGAATTTCCATTTTGAAATGACACTTTAATTTTCATAAAGGCAAAATACATTTGAAAAAGAAGAGACCGGTTGCCCTATTTACCTTTTGTACAGAGCTTTGGTGGAGGACTATGTTTTGTTTGAAAAATATGTGATGTTCCCAAGGGAACAGAATCCCTAGTAGCCATTGGACTGATCAGAGACCAGATGATCTTTTGCTCTCAAGTTATGCTAATATAAACCTAGGGAGATTCTGCTGGCTTCAAGGACTTGTATTTAAGGTCGCCCTTGGCTAAAAGGGAAAAAAAAAGAAAAAGAAAAAGAAAAGGATGACCAGAGTATTTCTCCTAACTCAGACCAGCGCTCTGGAAGAAATCAGGGCTGGCTCAGGAAATATGGTTGAACTTTTAGAAGTCATTTCACAGCGGCTGAGAAGAGCAGCCCTCTGGAAGGCACCCAGCCCAAGCCAGGAGCAGGGGATAGAGCTGCTCTCATCCATGGGGCAAGGCAGCTATTTCCCCATGTTCTGTGCAAATGCTCACGTGCACTCATGGCCTGCCCCAGCAAAGAGCAGGGCACCACAGCAGCTGCCGCGAGCTTATCCGTGACCCCGCTGGCACAGCGGGCAGTGGTGCACAGATCACACTGTTCTCCACGCCACAGGGGGTGGCACAAGTCGCCAAAGCTCCTGTAAGTCTGTGGCTATCTAGCCCTACATAGAATCATAGAACGCTTAAGGTTGGAAGGGACCCCTAGAGGTCATCTAGTCCAACCCCCCTGCACACGCAGGGTCACCTAGAGCACGTGGCATGAACTAAACCGAGTGAATGCAGCCTCTCCCAAAGTCAGATCCCCGACTCGCTCCTCTGGGCAGCTAGAGGCAAAGAGGGAGGTTTTACTGGAAAGCATGAGGAAAGAAGGAACAACCTTAAAAACAAAAACAAAAGCAGTTAGGAAGCTGAGCTCCACAGCATGAGCAAACAGCTCTGCCAGTGAAGATATATCAGGTTATTATCAGTGTCACACAGCATTTACGAGCTCATGTAAGAGAAACCGCGGTGATGTTTGCATGTGCAGTACCTGGCCTGGAGCCTGAAGATCTTCCCGTGATAGGAGGGAACACAGGATTCCAGTTACGGGTGCTAAGAGGCCATATGGACAAAGGAGAAATAGGAAATGAGCCTCTTATTTCATAAGGAGGATACTTGCCAGAGAGTGAGAAGCTCCTGGAAATCATGGGCACAACGGAAGAGCTTGCAGACAAACCAATGGCTTATTTTCAAGGCTATACACTAACTGCTCTTTGCAGTCAACATTGAGAGGCTTCTAAAAACAAACCTTGGGACAACTCTGGAATGAACACCGAGGAGTCACCAGAACCAAACAGAAATGTGACAGAGACAGCAGTGCAAAGAGGCTGCAGCTCAAATATTGCCATGTGATGTGCTCATGCCATTCCTATTTAAACCAGAAGTGATTTCACCAGTTCACATTAGGGGCAAAACTTGCATTAAACCATGGAGTGCGGCCTTTTCCTAACAATAATGACTTTTTGCCTAAACAAAGAGACATTGTTCTGGGAAGGCTCGGGACACCACGCACCACCCCGGGCGTGGTGTTGGCCTGATGTGTCCGTCATCTCCAGCCCCTAGCAGAGAGGGCACCAGGCAGCACGCGCCCTCGCTGCTCCTCGTGCCAGTGAGCCTGGGATATCGTGGGGACTTCTCTCCCTTGGATTCTCAAAGCCTGCAGGAAACACCAGGGCTTCATCTGACCTCTGCCTGCAGCCGTATTAAAGTGAGTCAAATATTCAGCGTGCGCTGTGTGAGAATACACTGTTAAGACCAATACTCCACATTATCTAAATTTTTTTTTGTCAATTTTTTTCTCTCCATGCTCTTGGGGAATATATATATATTTTAATTACATTCTTTTCTGTGAAATGAGTCTGAGAGATTAATACGAAGTCAAGCAATCTTTTTTACTTAAACTAAGTCCCTCACACATATTAAAAAGAGGAAAAAAAGAACATCCGTCTGCTCTTGGGGAGCGAATATTTACACAGTTCTGGAGCAATAATTTGACTCCAGTGTTTCTCCTGCCAACCAGAAGTGCCAGCATTATACATACTCCTTCAAATAGCACAGTGTATTTGGAGATTTAAGTGCCTCGAAGCTAGACCAATCTCAAAATTAGAGTATTTAATCCCACAAGTAACTGAACACAGCGCTCATGGAGAGCCTTCAGACAACTGCGTGTCTCTGTGCTCTGCAAGATGAGGCTAAGGATCAGAAACAGAAGAGAAAATCTTTTGGTAGCGTGCCTAGCTTCTCCCTACTCACTCCCAGGGCTACCACATGTAGCTCCAACCGATGGTCTTTCTAATCATACATGGCCACAGTGATGAGCCATGTAGCAAATTTGCTATATACCATGCACTTTCCCTCCAAAAAAGTCTAACCTAAGCTTTCCTTTCCTTGACCTTTGGTCAACACTCACTGTCCTACCATAAATAATTCCCCGCCTTTGTTTAAACTGTTAAACTGCAGGTATTTATTGCCTGTGATCATATTCCCAAGGACTTTTCTTGTCATTGCTAATATACTGTTCTGTAGTTCCTCATCGTAAGCTTTACACTCCAGTGTGACCTTCTTCCCTTCCTTCCTTCCTTCCATTCATCCATCCTTCCATCATTCTGTCTCTCCATCCATCTATTTGTTCATCCTTCGTTCTGTTCGTGCTTCATTCTGTTCATCTGTACGTCCTTCCTCCATTCACCCATCCTTCTGGACTTCCACCCCTCCTGACCTGACAGCAAAGACAAGACACATGCAGTGCTCAGACCCACGTGACTGCCCAGGTGCCACCTCCGAGTATTAGGATCAATTCTTCCTCTATACCCTTCAAAGCAGCACTGCAGTATTTCCCCAGGCCTCTTTCTTTTTGCCATCTGCTGCCAAACTTGCATTTCCCGAAGTGCATGACAGCTGCAAGATCCCATGAGAGGAGCCCTTTGCCCCTTGGGCACAAGTGAGACTATGCAAGAACACCTTTCCCTGCAGAACTGACCACAAAAGTTAAAGCAAAATGACTCCTCTCTGAGAGAGCCAAGTAACAACCCTCTAGTGAATGTTTCTTTCGATGGCTTGGCTGGTTTTCTTTTAGCCAGCTTGCGGTGAGTAGGCAAGCAAAGGAGACCATTGAAAGGAGTGTATGAAGAAGTAATGCATTTGCAGATAATTTGCAAGGACACTTGTGTTTCGAATGTTGGGGAAAGAAGGGCTGTTGCAGCAATGCAAAGGGCACGCTTTTTGCGGACAGTGTACAAAACCCACCAGATTGTCATAGTTTTCCCTTGACCAGCAGTGACTGATCCCATGTAACCCTGCTCCCAAACAACACTATTATACCCAGGCTAAGGACAGTCAAATTTCATTAGCTCTTCTGAAAAACATATGGAGGAAACAAAATATTGGAGGATACTCCAGTGACAGTTAATGACATTACTGAAATTACTATAAATATCATCTTTAATCTAATCAAAAACAGTATATCAAAGGCATTAAGGCCGCAGATGCTTACTGTGCCAGGGGGGAACCAAATGAAGCCTTACAGATGTGTCATACTGTGAAGTTATATTTGCATAATAGAAAATGAATGCTGGTCCTGTCTTGGGTTTCTGCTGCTTTTTAAACTGGGAAGATTTGGACGTTACGCTGAGTGAAAATCTTTTTTAGGTAGTCTAGAATTTAGGTAAAGACAAAGGCAAGCAAAAATTTAAATCAGCTGCAGACCAAAGAATCCTAGTGAACAGACGCTTTATCCCTTGCTAATTATTACCTGAACTAGTCTATGATGCATTTAATTAGCTTCATTTCTCTTGAAAACACATTTTGCTGATTATGGGGTGAGAATCAACTAAGTAGCATTAATAATTTAATTAACTGGTTAGCACATTTTCTTCTCTCCTGATTCCTGCTTTTGATTTTCGTGTAGCTGCTTTTAGAGTCTGAATTTTCGGGGCGGGGGGGTTGTCTCTGGGCAACCGGAGGTGGTGATGAGTGAAGCAGCCCCTATCAGCCTGACCTTTGCAATATGATTTTGCTATTGTAGGCAGAGAATGCGTCCGTGCCCTTGCGGGGTCTCGAGCACCTCGGCGAACACTTCTGGGAAATAAGATAACAGGTGTACGGTTATTAAGTGCAGGCACAAGCGCTGCTTACGGCTGGAAAAACGAGCAGAGGCACCTCACCTCCCACGGCTGCGCTCGGGTTTCCTCTGCCGTCGAGATAAGAGCAGGAGATGCTCCCCCGCTTCCGCGCAGCGTTGCTTCCCGAGCCTGAATATTTCCAAAACGCCAGAGCTACAGTGGCCTCAGGCTCCTACCAGGAGGATCCAGGACAGGTTTACTGACTTGGCTGGAATAATTGTCACATTGTGCCCTTTATGACAACCCAGGGCACTAAGTTGCTGGGACTATAAAAATCTCATTAAAACATGGAGTTTCTAGTGGCAGTTTATTTGACATTGTACCAACAGAAACAAGAGAGGCAAGAAACAAAATGTAATTTGTTTGTTATATTTATTTGTTTATTATTTTAAGAGAAGGTGTTTCCAGATTTGGAGAAAGGCAGGGAAGATAGCACAGAAATAGAAAGCAGCTATTTGAAAGGAGATTTTGGAGTTGTCCTAAAAGGATTGCATTGAAAATAGGCATTAGCACAGACAGGGCAGAGATAATGTGGAATGGTCCTAGTAATTTAGCACACATAAACAACATGTAGGGACAGTGGTCATCCCTTTGCTCATAAACCACCGTACCAGCTGCTTTGCACCAAGGTGGACAGCAGAGCTCTGTCTCCATGCGCTGACTGAAGATGGACTTCACTAAACTGCATACTGGATTTTACCTGGCACAGAGCCCATATGTGCTCTATACTGGAGAAAATGGATTTTGCCCTAAAAGATTATGTGCCTGGATTTATTTATGCAGCAATTTGCATGAAGATATTAACTTTAAAATTGGTCCCCAAAAAGCACCAGGAAAAGAGAGAGGTTGGCTGGAGAAAGGATTTTAGTTGAGCCTTAATTTAAAGTGGAAAATAATGTTTTCACTGCTGTATGCCAAGTATATCAGAAGGATTTGAGATTATAATATAGAGTAGGTTAATGGCAGTTTCATAATCTAATCTGCTGCTGAATTCTGATTTTAGCAACCCATCTTTCCTCTTCTGGCTTAGAAGGTCATTGTGTTTTTGTAAATTCACTAGATTCGGAGAGTTCAGAGTTGAAAGCTCAGTGATTTAAATTCACTATGCTGCTAAGTGCCAAGGCTTAAGCGCAGTGAATAATTGCAGCAAGGAGTCTTTTATACATTGCGAATTCTCCCGCTTTCCAGGCCAGCAACTGAAGCCAACCCAGAAACTTTTCCCACCTACCCCTATGGGCTACTGCCCACACGGTCCACCTTATCCTCCTCTTCTGCAGAGTTTTGCACCAGCAGTGCCCCGCTCTGCTCTCAGGCAGCTCCCTGGAGGCAGAAGCTACAGAACACACCAGCAATTTTAAACATAGCTCATTTGCTCCACTTTCAGTAGTGACATAAAACAAGAAAAGCTAAGTGCTGAAAGGCTAACATGGAAAGCGTGGGCCAAGTACTATGGCTTTGAGGGCATCCTCTTATCCGGGGGTAGGAGATGACCTCCCTGTGTCCCCACCAGGCTGTGTACGAGCTCAGCGTGGGCAGCCACCTTCTTGTTGCTTTGCTGGCTGCTGGGGGTGAGCAGGAAGGGTGACAGAGCCCTGGAACAGGCTGCCCAGAGAGGCTGTGGAGTCTCCTCTGGAGATCTTCAAAACCCACTTGGATGCCACCCTGTGCCACGTGCTCTAGGTGTCCCTGCTGGAGCAGGGGGGTTGGACTAGATGATCTCTAGAGGTCCCTTCCAACCTCAACCATTCTGTGATTCTGTGTGATTTGGGGGTGGCCTCAGGCCGTGCAAACCCCAGGTACATGAATCCCCTCGAGTAGGAAAGCACGCTGCCTCGCTTTCCTCCCAGAGCCACGCAGGAATTTCACACATGTTGTGCTCCACATACGGCAGATCTGATGTGTGGCAGCATCCCCTTGTCTTGTTTTTTTTCCAGCCGCGTGAGCGTACATGAAGTGACTGTGCCTTTCGAATGATGCTTTTCAGATGGCGAAACTGAAAATATTGACAGGCGCCACATGGCTTTAGCGCTTTGATATTGATGGGGGCAGACTGGGGAAGGAGGAGGGCAATGCCCGTCTCTTTGGAAGGGAAATATGTAAGGAAGATGAAGAAGAAGCAGTCAGCAACTGGTACGCCTAACCTACAAATGTCAGCTCTACAGAGTGAGTCAGTCTAAAAATAACCTCCAATTGTCTTCAAGCTATTCCAGCAGCACAGAGAAAGTGCAAGTGGTTGGGAAAAATTACCAGCACGGGGAAGAAGGATTCTGCATATACTTTTTACAAAAGCCTATGCTTTTAGAAAAAAAAAAATGATTAAAAAAAAAAAAGGTATTCCAGGCTCTCAGATGTCTCGGTCCAAGTTAATATTGTCTAACTATATTCATTTTATTATTTTACCACTGTTTATTTTACCCCTGAAAAGCCTCACGGGCTGAATTCCAAATATTCCCTGAAATTTTGTCAGTGTAAAACATGGATATGCTTGCAGAACTGCATGAGAATATACCTCCTCATCTAGACCTTCTAGACTTAATATTTTAAATTAGAATATTAACTATCTCTCCCTATAATTTGCATGCTTTCTTTTTAGCAGCTTCCCTGTTCATTTACTCCCAATGAAATATTCCTGTCTCTTTTCAGAGATCATTGAAACACAGATTGTCTATGGCCACACTACATTAATCCAAGATAATATTTCAGAATAATTTTTTAACACATGATCCAGAAATCTGTAGATGTTTACCGTTTTTTCCCTAGCTGAAGCCATTACTCTACAACAGGTGCATAGAGGCTTCCAACATAAGAGCCAGAATAATGCCATTGCCATCCCATCCCTACACACTAACATTTGGTATAGCAAACAAACAAACCCCAAAAGAGAGGATCTGACACATGTGACATTTAAAAGAAGCAAGCTAAAGTGCCTTTGAAGCCAGGAAAATGAAAAATCTCTCCAATGAAATATAGGACTGGTGTTTACCTGCAAATGTTCCTGAGTTAGAACATGTTGCTGGAGATAAGAGGGGCTTTTTTTTTCCATTAATATTGCAGAACAGTGTGGTTACGATCTCACTCCCAGTTGACTAAAATGATTTGTGAGTCCCTCTGGCCTGGAACTAGCAACTTTTCTGAAAATGGAGATTTTAAGCAGTTAAGTCTAGGAAGTACCCCGTTTTGGACATAAAACCTTCTTCTGCCCCATTTCATAGCCCTTTTCTACCAGGTGAGTGGAAAGACCCTCAGTGGAGTTTTTGACATAGTCTCCCATCTGGGCTTAAGTTGCTTAACTTGATTGTTTGGATCTATCCTGGGTTCACTGGAATCAGTTTCAGGCATGGACCCACACCACAGAAACATAGCTAGACTTCATCAGACCACTACATTTGGACTCCAACCATCCAACCTTTTATTGCTGCAGAAGCTCCATATGTGGCTCAAACATGCCAGATGGCCTAAAATATACACTGTCCTAAATACTCCAACATCTCTCCCACTCCGCAAAGCCACCGAACAGCAGACATGCATTAAACACAGAACTGAATACCCTCAGAGATGAGAGCTACTGCTGGCAAAATTGAATACTTTCAGTTCAAGAGATCATTTCTCCAGTTTGTGTGGTAAGCTGATTTGTTTTACTCCACTTATGCCCTTTTTTTTCTAGTTCATTTGAATAACACCTCTCTGAGAGCTCATGGCAGGAGGCTTTGGTGACAGAGAGCCAGGGCTGTTTATGTTTACATCATTGGTCTGAATCCAAGAGAGACTG
>NW_010587888.1:72480-84458 GCF_000705375.1 Tinamus guttatus
ATGCGTGATAGCCTTTACAGTAGTAAAACCAAGCATGGATTAGATATGGAGGTTGTCTGAATCTCCCTCACTAGGGCTGGCCATTCAGCTTGGTGAAGGGCTTCCTCAACAAAATGGAAATGGTCGGTCCTGTTGCTGCCCTTGCTCACGTGCTGTTCAGCGCTCGGGGACCTTTCATCCGAGAGCATTTAGAAACACTAACTTTTGATAAATATTGAAGGAAAACTATTGAAGAGGGGGGAATGAATGCATCCTCCGTTGTTCTTTCTCATGGGGCATTACGCTGTTTATAAACCAACAGATGCCACACAACGTTCAGCATTTCTGGAAGCTCAGACAAAGGCTCAGTTGGAAGGTAGACCTCGTCCATTGCTACTACACTGCCGTAATGGTCCTCCTTGCCAAATCAGAGCTCTATATTTTAATACCTCCTGCTTGCGATTACATTTTGCCCCCTACAAAAATCCCTCAGCTGCAAAGGTGGCACTTAATGCAGTTTACAGCCTTAGACCTGATGAGGTGTGTGTAGTTCATATGCTCCATCTGCCAGCTTCGCTAGTGGAGGTGCAGCGTGTTGAATGCTGCTGTCTTCATTCATGTGATCTTATTTTCCCTTTGCCTCACCTACAACATATGGAACAGCCTCTCGTACAGGTCACTTCTCTGCAAAACCGACCACCTTGGGAATTGCTGCACAATCACAGCAGACGGTAATACAGGATGAGGAAGGTCATACCTAACTAATCAGAACAAATAGACCAAATAGAAAAAAATATCTTAAACTTCATTCAGTGAATCAATGCCTTGAGAGGAGCTAGGTACTCTGCCCGCTCCGAAAATTGTCAGGCTTGTGGCAGAATCCAACACCAGGAATGGGAGGGAGAAGAGGTTTCTCCCGTGCATCGGTTGAAGCCCTTCTGCCCTGGCTTCCTCACCAGTCATGGGGAAAACTGGAGGAGCAAGGGGAAGGGCCATGCTGCCCGTGCTTTCCCCCTCGCGCAGTGATCTTGTGGCAAAACATTTGCTTTCTTGTGCCCCAGACAAAAGGGGTCTGTGCCACAGATGATGGACTTGATCCGTCTCCAGCTACTCTTCATCATATGAGGCAGTAATAAATGCAGAGAGAAGTAACGTGCCTCAGGACAATTTGGGCACTATGCAAAGGTCACTCTCTTCAGACCCTAATTGCTCAGCAAAACTGACATTTAAATTGTATATCATTAAAATCATAACAAATTTATTTACCTCCTCCCTTATTGGGATCGTTTCTTGCATACATTACACATTTGATATAGTACATGCTATTGAGGTCAGAGCGCGTTTGCATCATAAAATAGCATCTTGGGGAATTACGATGACACTCGGTGCTAGGCTCAGGGAATTATTCCTTTACTGACTGCCCTTGCAGGAACTCTTACAAAACCCCAACAACTGGAGAGGCCCAATGTTCTCTGGGCTTTGCGAGAGAGTCTGGGGTCTGCGTTAAGAAAGGCAAACAATACAGTAAATAAAGTATGCAAATAACAGGGTGAACCATTCTGGACCGTGAACAGGGATTTGTAGCAAGAAGCATTATAACAGGGTGTACATGTGCAGCTCCGGTTCAATCTGACATATGTATGTATGTATATTTATATAGGTGCATATTGAGATATCTCTCTGTATATTTCAAAAGAGAGCATTCAAACCTGAATTTTCCAGATCTTAAAAACAGCACTGTTTTTAGGAACTGGATACCCCGCTCATCTAATATACATCTAGTAGCCATTTTCTTTTTCACTCACCATGATTAGACTTCAAACACAGCATTTTATCTTCATCAGCCTTGATTTGCTGCTATCATAGCACCTCTATGTATTTGCTATAAAAGATCAGTTGAAGGCAGACAAGCTAAAAGCATGTTTAAAAGAGAATAATTTTTGGTGTCCCTAGTATTCTCTATTTAATTTTCTGCATTCATTTCTTTGATATATACAGTTATTTACTTACCTTCTCAATGCACTTCAGGACACTTGGAGCTGTGTACCATAAAAGAGAAAAAAATATCTTGTAACTATAATCATGACAGTCCGTGCCAGAGCCAGAGGCTGAAGGAGGTCTAGCTTCCCTTCTTAACTGAAGATGAAAAAAACCTCACTAGCTCTTTCTCTGTGTGCTTAGCTCATCGTTTCCTTTTTTCTAGGAAGAAAGGTCTTCTTTTCAGAGACTTTGGAGCAGAGAGGACTCATATGCTTTCCTAAAACCCATGAAGAAAATGTTTATTTTCTGCTTTATTGCTTTATTTGATGCTTTATTGCTGAACCAATGTCTACTGGACTCTTTCCGTTCATCGATTTTTTTTTTTTTTAATTTAGGCTGGGAGAATATTTCTGCTGAATAATGAATTTGACAAAAAATGTAGTTTAGAACAAACAGCTTCCAAAATTGACTTATCACTGTTTACGTGATAAACAGTGTTGGCTGGAAAAGAAACAGGAAATATTTGTAAGAACCTAGCTGAGACATTCCATGTTTTTCTTCGGAAATGCTATCTTTGTTTCACATATGGCATATTTTTTTTCAAAGGCTGCAAAGAGGGGTTTGGGTTGGTTAGACTCTGTAGTCAAAGTCTTTTTGTTTGTTTGTTTTGAGATTGGTCACTGAAACAAATGATTATACAAAAGTTTATTCCTCTTTTTCCATCCTATCTTCTCTATCCGTATCATCTCTGCTTGCTTTTTGCTGCCTGCCTTCATAATTTTAAATCCCCCTCTCTGGCACTGATTCAGCTGAACAGACTCTAAACTATTAATCTCTGCATTTATTGTAAGCAAAAGATGCTGTCAATGGCTGGCAGCAACCTCTTACATGAAAGCTTATGCAAAATATAGCAGACAGGTATGCTGCTGTGCTTTCATGTATTGGTCTCAAAACACACTATAAAGGAGACTAGAAGTAAAATCTGTAGCCTGTGTGAGATTTGCCAGTAGGCCAAGGGGTTTTTTCCTATTCCCTATGGGGAGGGAACAGTGAAGAGTCAAAAGGGACTGCTGTATCTCATCCGTAACAGACCCTTCAAAGAGTAACCCTTTCACCTGCAGCAAACGTTGCTGCCTGCTAAATCTATAGTATATCTCACATCTCTATGAGCCATTGGGACTCCTTCCAATTGAAGCAAACCAAGTCATTGGAGTTGCATTTGTTGGTCTGTTCCTCATCCTGGCACATATATATACACACATACATACATGGGAGGATGTGCCCATCTCAGACTAGCTCCCATCCTTGTTTTCCTGGCTGGTGCCCAGTCCTGAGAGCTCTCATTGAGCACAAAGACCAGCCTCCACCTCCCCTTGAGTTGGCGGCATGGCCAGGGCGGCTGTGGGTGGGAAGGCTGGCACACAAACTGGGACCGCTCTCCCTTCCCACCTGTCACACTCCTGGCAAGACCCAACCGTTCAGCAGAGGCCAGCTGGTCGCTCCGGCAGGGTGCTGGAGATGGGACCACAAGACCAGCTCCCTGCAAGATATGGATGTGGCGTGTGCTGCCGAGCTTTGAAGATGGTGGTCCTGTTGGGATTGGCTGGTCGCAGCTGGCTTGTCTTCTGGTTTTGTTCTCCAATAAGGTTAGCTCCCGGAAAATCTGCCTACTTGACCTGTCTGTCTTCCTGAATCTCTTCTGAATTGCCTCATTTCCTCTCTGGTAGTGTGAGAGAGGTGGCCTCAAATCTCTCTTCCCATTGTGCTTTTAAGTGACTTTCCATTTATTTAATCTATCACTAAAATTCAATGCAAAGACTTCCTTTCAGAAAAAAAAGAAAAAAAAATCAAGGAACAGAGCACTCCTTTCCTTTTGTGATGTTGCCTGATTTTATCAACCATGGCCAGATACTTTGTTTTGCCATTACAAGTCAGGAACTCAAACCCCCAAACCAAACACATACAGGAGTTTCCCTGGGACATTGTTCTGCTTTTGAGGGGATTTTTTTTTTCATCTGCACAGCAGGACTAAGTGGCATAGTGGTGGATAGTGGAAATAAACTCTTGAGCAGTGGAAGGGCCATCATTAACGCTGACAAAAGTAGCTTGTGAGGCTGAGCCATGATCAAATAAATGAGAATTGGTAGAAGAAGAAATTATGTTTGTGAACAATTTATGAATGTGAGGCCCAAGTTATCACTTTTGGGAATCAATTAACGTTGTGATACTCTGTATATAAATGGGCTCAAACTGAGTATTCCCCTTTGATTCAAGCAGGGGATGCTCTTGTCCTGAATTGTTAATTCTGTTTGCATGGGGCAAGGCACTTCCCCTAATCTTCCTCTAGTGTTTAACTCCATGACTCACTGTCATGGCCCCCCACCCTGTATAGCGCCTTCACCCCAACACCTCTCCATCCAAAGTGCCTGGCATGCCAACCTCACTCCTAAAAGGACAAAGATACAAAGAAACAAAAGAAAATGGGTTTGGACTGTTCATTTCAAGAGGGAATTTGTTGTGTTATTCTTTCCGGCTCCAGAGCCAAAATGTACACTGACTACTAGGACCCTACTTTCACCTTCATCAATTAATTAATCTTTCCATATTGGCAGCTGAACAACACTTCCTGAACAGAAAAATAAATGCTAATTTCCAAAGGTAATTAACAGTCACTGAATGAGACCAAAGGGCTTTCATCAAAATTACCAATCAGCTCAAATTTGAAGAGATTCTCTCCTCCTCATTGCTTCTTCATCTCATGCAAATTAGTGCCTAATAGAGTCTCAGACATATTCATATCCTGTCAAATTCCCATCCTCCCAAAGAACTGTCCTTTTCAAATGTTAATATAGAGGGCGTATGATGTGCAATCGTTGCTATTTTGGATTGAACAGCTGGCTGCATCGCACCAGGGGTAGCTGTGGGAACTTAAGTAAGGGATGTGAGCGTGTGTGTAAGCGCATGTGTGCATGTATTGGTAAACGCCTACTCTTCAACAAATGATACCCTGTCTCTTAAATAATGTTTTTCTAATGGCTCCTTGCAAGCTCATTTTTAGCTCATCACAGCTCCTGGAGAAGAAAGCGCTACAGCTTTACAACACACAAGAATATGTTCAAATCCCCAAGAGCCAGTTTTGCAACCCTTTTCTCAATCAAGGCCCTGCTCAGCAGATGATTGGGACCATCGTCAGCATGGGAGCACTGGTGACCCTCAGCAGAAGCTAAGTGTTTACAAAAGTCTCTTCAGGCTCTCCTCACCGTAGCCAAATGCTGGATAGCTTCAGGGATTGCTTGCTATTACAGATATTCTCAACAGTGGTCAACTCACACACATCAGGGTGCATCTGTATACAGACATGTCTTCTCAGTACAGATCAGGCAATGCAGTCTGAGAAGAGATAGTAGAAGGCCTCCCATATCATGGTGGAAAAAAAGGTTCTCTCTTCTTGTTTTGTTAATTATTTTAGGCCTGAGTCAAAGATCCATGGGGTTAGTATGGAGATTTCCATTGGCTCCAGCAAGCTAGGTACTATAATCCTGTCAACCTCGCGTAATGTTGTGGTCATGTTCAACAAGCAGAATTTCTACTGAATCTTTTTTGCCTGCTGTATCAGCGCCCTTCTGGAGACAGCACTAGATGGGCTCAGAGCATGACCTCAGTTAACAATATATACTACATGAAAGCTAATAATTCTGGTTAAAGCATATTCAAAATAGGATGCTTGAAGCAAAACTAATGCATTATTCACTGCTTATTGGGAATACAAGAACACAGAGATAGACATCTGAGCCTTGGGCCTTTTCTGAGATGTACTGTACACTGGCTTAGTGTGCTTATAGCATTACAGAGCTCTCATGGCCATAGATTTTTCATTACTAACGCTATTTAAAATCCTGCCCAGTGATCAAATAAAAAACAAAAAATGTATGAGTGTTCAGCTTTACTTTCTAGTCATATACAGCAATAAGAGATGTTTACAATGCCATATTCATTTCCTTCTTGTAAAATAAGCCCTCTCTACCTGGAAATTAAATCAAACAAGTATTTGGGAAAAGTCACAGGGTGAAAAAAGTGCAATAAATGCCAATTTCTTGTAGGTAGCTCAAGACAGTTCTGAACAAAGGGCCAACCTGATCAATTCTGAGACAAAATGCAGACCCTGTTAACATAACTCTTCTCAATATAGAATTAAAGACAGTAAGAGGAGAAAAATATGGTATTTTGTATACTTGCAATGCATAAACACAGATCTTTGTAAAAGATTTCAACAGGCATCGTTACAACAGCGTGTAGGAAACCACATTGGGATTCATCTGGTTGTATGTAGATAGCCTGAATCAGGTACCTGAATCTGAACTAATTGCCTTTTATTCCTTTTATGGTCAACAGGGAAACAAAGACACTTTGAGGGAGTGATTTATCTCTTCCTAAAGTAGATGCCCAAGAAAGGTCAAATGAACTGCATCCTAAAAGTGCCTATTTCTCTCCACTGACCATAAAGGATGAAAAGAATGACTAGCTCAGATGCAAATTAATACATGGCAGACATTACACCCTGTGGGTGGGTGAGGAGATGGAGGACATTAAAATGTATCCCTGGATCCCCATCTGACACAGTGAAAAGAATCATAAAATAAAGATAGAGAACTGTTCTTCCCCAAGGATAGATTTCCAGATTTTCATCAGATGAGAATTTTTGTTCTGAAGTATTTTTCTGTACACCAGCTGAAACAGTATTGTATGTCTAGGCCTGCCCTATGGTATCATATCAGTCACATAAGCAAACTTACTTTGCAATTGCTTCTACAAAGGATCTCACACAATTTTGGACATCAGCACTTCCAACAGGCAAGCCTGATTAACAGCATTGCCGAAGGCTTGCTGGATCCAGAAGCAGCTTGACTAGATCCCAGTGGTAGTTTTACAAGGTATGTCTTGCCTAAATAGTTTTGAGGTCAAGTTCTGATCTTGGCTGATCTTTAAGTGCAACTGCAAGTTGGCTTCAATAGTGTATTTTCTATGCAGCAATCTCTCTTTAAGATGTTAACAACACCTCTTGAGGGATTGACACGGGTCCCACTTATTCCCTGCTGGAAAACAGACTGAACTATAAAAGCAACGCAATTATATGCACTACTTTTATTCAAAATTCTCACTAGCTTCCCCATGATTTATCCTTTTAAAAAGCTACACACTAATGAGGCTGGTTTGCCTGTGATACCATTGTTCATCTCAATGATTGCTTTCAGGATAATCAAATTATGATATGATTTCTAAGGAACATTCATGCGTTCCATTGAAAAGAGAAATAATTGTGAGAGGAACCATTACCTGAAATCAGGGTCCTTGACTTCAATAGCCTTGAGCTTGTATTTTCAAGGTTGAACCCCGAAACAATGTCTTAAAAGCCAGCACTTCACTTTCACATGATCTCAGAAAAAGGCATTTTTAAAATATGAAAGGAAAGACAAAATACAGTCACATATGCGAGCATGTAATCTTATCATAAGGTAAGTTTAAACGTACAGTTACGCCAGGCTGATACTCACTAGATCAAAAATCAGAAGGTACTTTGGTCACATTACCAGCAACAAAGCCGTGCTGGATGATTTATTATAATGTCACTAAGACCTCTTGATATATTTAGAAAGTGGTAATGGTAAAGGTTATAATTCCTTTGAGGGACAATAGTGATGAAATAAACCATGAGGGTCAAGTGGATTATGACCTCATGAAAACTCGAGTAATGGAGACGGCACTTGGTAAACTTCCTTATAATAGATAATGCCTTACAGAATTTTAAAGCTGGTTAGTACTCAGTTCAGCCCTGCTATGGGCTTCCAGCTGTCTAGCTGTTATTAGAGAAAATCTGGAATTACTGCTGTCACTACAAATCTTGCTTCTGCTCCGAATTTCCATTTTACATACTACGAGCCCTCTTGCGATGCTCTGAAGTTCGCCACAGAGAGTACACAGGCACCTGCCTGTGAATACGCTCTATCTAAAATTTATAGCATAGGTGCTTATACAGAATTTGTGAATCCAATTTAGAGTTTGTAATGCATCCTGGATTGTTATATTAATAATCACACCAGACAGCATTTATTTTGCTGCTGCATAGTATTGTCATGGGATCAAAGTATTTCTGAGATTTCTGTTTTACCTGCTTTGCAAAAGGAAATACTAATAGTTGCTGGTTTGCTTATCTGCATAGGCAATATATAAAGTGCATGCAAATTCTGCATAAACAATTACGTTTACCATCCGACCTTACAATGCAGCGTATTTATACGGGAGTTCACTGGTGATGTATGCTTGAATGCCAATGTAGAAACCTAACGGCAAATGGTGACCACCTTTATGTGCCTAAGTATGTTCTAGTTCACGAGTGCTATAAAGCAGTAAATGGGATCATTCCTATAGTGATTTGTGTCCATGAGTCACTCGACTAAGGCTACTCATGAACATAGTTTGGACTCCTTCATTTGCATTCGTACTGTAGCTTGCCTCATGCTCTCATCCTACCCGAACAGAGCAAGCCTTTCTTCTTGTGCTATATCAAAATTTAAGCTATTAAACTGGCAGGTTCTGAAGAAATTGTGTGGATAAAACAGGCATACTGAGGCATACCTGTAGAGTTTCATAAACAAATAAAAAAATCCTCTCCTAGTAACATAGAGAAGTGCTTGAGGCCACACACTCTCCGCTTCAAAGACAGCGGGAAAGAAGGAGAAACAAGAAGATGACCTAATGCTTACCCACTTGTGTAATAGCATTGATGATGGCAGGCCTGTGAGAGCATCAGTCTGAGATGTGAACAGGACAATCAGCTGTCATTGACAGGGGTATTTTTGATTGATTTTAAATTAAGGTCACTGTCCTCAGGCCAGAGCTAGATTTAATTATTTCTGGCACGTTTTAGAAGGATGAGAGAAACTTGTTTGCAACCGTCTCTTCAGTGACTCAATGTGTACTGAAGGTTTTTTCAGCGGGCTTTGACACCTCAAACTTCCATAACGTGCAGTGCATCTGTACAACCTTGCCATGTTCCCACTGAAATTAGCAGTGATCTCCTTTAAAAATGTAAATTTGAATAACAGGCTTTTACTACTAAGAATCTGTGACAAATGTCATCTTCTCCACTCTTGCCAACAGTGTGCATAGGGTACAACAGCTTGTCCATAGCCAGGCATATACCAGTCTATAATTGATAAATCACCTAGTGAAATATCAGTCCACGTATCACTTAATAAATACATGTAACAACATCCTTTCCAGTTGTTGACTGAAGGCTGTAATGCAGTCTAAACACTCTTGTGACAGCTGGCAATCCAGCCTCATTCTTCCAAACCAGAACATTTTCACACTCTCAAATTCGACAGTCCAGATACACTGTTTCAAATACACTGTTTTATTCTTGAGAGACCACCTCTTCCTAGCAGATCTGGACACTGTCCTACACAGTCCAATTGGTTGCAAATGTTCCCAGCTGCCCCTCTATATATTTACAAGACTCCTCCATTTACTTCCACTGTCATCTTCCAGGTATTCACTTACCCTTTTTAGCAAGTGATGGACACCAAAAAATTAACCCAGATATGATGTTAACTCAAAAAAAGAGCTGCATTCACCCCTGATGAGTACACAGTGGCTATTAATGGATAAAGGGAAGAGCATAAGAACAGAGCAAACCCAGCCTTGAACACTTGTGACCCAGGAAACTCTTTACAAGCGGTAGTTTAGCAGCCATCAGTGGATTTCCCTTCTGTACGTTTGTCCAGGCTCTTGTTAGACACACATAACTTTTAGCCTTCAGAGCATCCTATGGCAAGGAGCTCCACAGTTGTATCTCAAGTGAATTACGGTCATTTGAACCTCCATCCACTTAGCCTCATTTAGCAGCCTCTGCTTCTTGTACTGGAAGGCACAGCACTGCATCTCTATTCTCCACCCATGAGAAGGGATCATCTCCATCTCCAGCATGATTTTAGGGACCTCTATCATACCTCTCCTCAATCGTCTCTTTCCCAAGCTGCACATGCCTAATTAGAAAGCCATTTCATACCATTAGGTATTATTGATAGCCTCCTCTGTATTGTTTCCAGCTCGACCATGCCCCTTGTGAGATGGCGAGATGGGAGCTACAGTGATGTTCAGGATGCAGATGCACGATGGATTGATAGCAGAGCATAAATTCTCTGTTTTCTTCTGCATTGCTTTGCTCACAGTTCCTAACATCTGACTCACTCGTTTGGCCATGGCTGAGCACAGAGCTGATGTTTTCCAAACTGTGCTTGCTCGTGGCTCCTCAACCTGGGAAAAGTGACCATCACAATCTTTCTATGCTAATGAGCAAAAAAGAAATGACCAACTGCATCTACATTTTGTGCTGTTGGAAGTAGAGATTTAATATCTACAGAAGTAGATATTAAATCCTGAGATGCTGCACAATACGCAGGCAGCTTGACCTAAATTCCTATGAGGAATGAGGAAGCCACGCATTTTGGGCATTTGAAACAAAACTAGGCAAATGACCATAAATTATACTACATGGGACATTCCTACTCTCTTTGGGAAGACAGATTAGGCAGATGACCTACTAAGTTTTTTTTTTTTTTTTTCTAATTCCTACAATGTCACGAGTGCATGTGCTTTAGTATTTCTTAAATCATAATCTGTTTGATCCAGAACCAGTCAAAGGTTTTGAAATGCACATTAAACCGCAAAAGGAAATCTTGAGCAGTTTGTTAATATCTACAGAAATCCAGATGGAATTACAATCATCTTTTATGTACAATTGAGGGCATATTATGTAATACTAGACATGGATTTAGTTTAATGCACCACACCTTCCAATAAGCTGCTGGCAAGGCCAATAGCAATTTGATATCTACGAAACACTGTGTGCCATTGACAAAACCATTTTAAAACTGACAGTCCGTGGCTAAAGGCTCGGATGTTCGGGCTCTTTTGGGAAAACCAAGGACGAGAGGGTGAAAACAACAAATGGAGAAACAGGGTGGAAAAGTCCAGAGAAAGAAAAACAAGAAAGAGGGGGAAGTCAAAAACAAAACAAAACAAAAAACCCTAATGAGAAACATGGTCCATTTGAGGATACTGGGAATACAGAGGGGACAGAAGGTCAAAACTTCAAGAAAGACACAGAGTAAAATCCATGAGATTTATTAGAAAGGACGAAGTTCCAGCTGCAGTCTCCTCCCAGGTGTTTAGTTGAGTTGTTACCGCAGATGCTGGGGCTGGTACCCGCGACCCTTGCCGAGGTACAGCCTGCCCCAATGCTGGGCTGGCCACTGTGGTGGCTGGGCCCCCTCCAGCCCCCTGCCCAGGGACTGCTTGCTGACTGCCCCTGACTTTCTCTTGCAGCAGCCTCCTGTCTTACAGCCCCAACAACTCCCTGCAGCGCTGGAACCTTCACACACACCCCTTCACGCACACAACCCCTTGAGGAGACCCTCTCACGCACAGCCCCTTGCACACCCCGCTCACCCTCCATCCGCACAGAGGGGCCCTCTCCCCCCCAACACACAGGCCACACAACCCTCTCACACACACCTCATGCATCACCCCGACAGGAACAACCCTCCCCACTGGCAACCCTGCGCACACACTCCCTCACAAACACACGCTGTCACCCTTATGCTCAGACACACAACGTACCCCTTCACACACACACTCGTACACAGACCACTCACATGTACAGGGAGGTCGCACCTCCCACACTTCTCTCGTGCACACACACTCCTGACAGACAACCGCACACTCCTCACACACCCACTCCCCGCACACAGCCCCACCACACCTCCCTCGCATACACCCTGCACACACGTGTGCCACACAGCCTCTTCATCCTCTCACACACACATGCACATACACCCAGACACCTCCCTGCAGGCACCCCCACACACTGCCAGGCGCACAGCCCCACACTCCCCCGCACCCCCACACACGCACACAGAGACAAGCCCCCCCCCGACACACACACACACACACACAGA
>NW_010587888.1:85637-109041 GCF_000705375.1 Tinamus guttatus
TTGTGCGGCGCCCGCGGGCGTCCCGGGAGCCGTTAGGGAGAGGGCTCCCGGGAGCAGCTCCTGGAAGGACGCGCGGGGCTCCGCGCTGCGGGTCCCGCTCCCCGCCTTGCCGGGGCCGAAGCGCAGGACGGCGGCGGCTGCTGCGCGGCGCTTGCAGCCCGCGAGCGTCCTGGTTAACAGCGGTTCAAGTGCCGGGCTCGGGGAGCCGAAGGGAGGCCTGGAGGGAGATTAAAAATTTATGGTGTATTTAAAGGCTGACAGTAATATGATTATTTGGATGCCACTCCGTGGCGGTTAGTGAGGGGCCAGGACGACGCAGGTACGCGCGCGTTGGGACATTATGGGGGTCAGAGATTATGTTTTGCAGTGGTGCGGGTCCTGCATGGAGGTTGCCGCTAAGATGAGCTGTCACCTGTGCTTTTGGTCCCTTCGCGAGGAGAGGTAGTTGCCATTTCGGGGGGTGAGGTGGCTGTGGCTCCAGTATCCCTCCCTCCGCACCAGGGCTCTGGGTGTGCGTTGTGCTGGGTGTTTTTTCGCTCAAGTTCTGCGACTGTCAGATGCTGCAGGATGCAAGTGCTGCGTGCAGGAGTTGCAGTGCAGTGATTCAGCTCTCCACCTCCTCCCCCCCTGTTCTTTTTAGGAGATTGGTTTTGCTTAGCTTTTCCTGCTGTTGTTTACACTGGTCTCCTCTGATGCTGCTCTCATTGGGATTCTTTGCCTTTAAAGAATAATTAAAATGCAAGATGCAAAATATGCATGTTGTCCAGTGGGGATTATTGTTTAAAAGGGCAGAGTACCTGATTACCAAAGAATTCTTCATGTCTCGTCCATTAAAACATAATGCATAAATATCCATTTTTATACTAGTAACCTGTCATGTCATTTATCACTAGTGAATTGACTTAACATTTGAAACAAAGGTTTCTTCACATTAAATATGCTACTGAACGGAGCATTCCAGGCATAACATTAGTATGGGAAGGAAAATCTGCACACTCCCATTTTTATTTATATGTGTGATTTTTGGAAAAGCTTTTTTTTCTCTTTTCATGACCATAGGAGCCATTATCTGATTAATTGGCTATAACTTCAGTGAGGACTTGGTCCATGCATGTTTTCCTGCATGATCCTGCTAGGGCTGTGCGTTCGATCTGTGCATGCTCACTCTTCTCCCTTGGAGCCTCTGATCAATTTTGTAGCATTTCTGCAGGAGGCTCCAATAGGAGTCTCACTGAGACAGTAAAATCTATTTCACATTGCGATATGATTGAAGCCAAACTTGAAGGGGGAGGAGGGAGGGCTAGCAGCGAGTCGGCTGGAGGGTGATGCTGAGTTTCCATGTGTGTGTAAAATTCTGGAGGACCTCCAGGAGCGAGCACTATCTGGGCCTGGCTGTGCATCTCCGGGAGGATGGTTTTTGCAGCGTCCTGCTAGCTTGCTAGGAGGAACGCAAGCGATGACGAGCATTTGCAGCATGCGGGGACTGCACCATGAGCCGGGGCTGAGGACGGAGCCAGGCGGGCTAGTCGTGCAGGAGGCATGGCACGCGCGGGGCGAGCAGGTAGCAGCGGACGTGCTGCAGCCCCGGGCAGCTGGCGTTCACCAGGAGCCGCGCTGGAAACCCACAGCCGAGGAGAGCCTGCAGCGGCGTGAGCTGCAGGGGGAAAAACGCGCTCGCCTGTAACAAAGAGGGCTGGCGCATCTCCCGCCTCGGGAACGGCTTTTGAGAAAATTTGGCTGCTGCCTCTGCCACAAATTTATGGTGTAGGTTTGGGCAAATCATTTAACCATTCGCTGCCCACCTGCTCCTTGTCTTTGCCTGTGAGCTGCTGAAGGCTCATGTTTGCAGCGCTGTTGGTCCAGGCACAAACTCTAATCCTTTGCCTTGCCCAATTGCCCTGAACGTATTTGTCCGAGGTAGGTGGTACCTCATTTAGCTGGTCTGAGGGGATGAGGTTTGAAATTCAGATGCTTGAGCCAATAACACAGATGCAGCAGCCTCACCACAATTCCTCAATCTCTAATCCGATCTTTCTTCTAATCCACTCGTTCTGTGCTGCTAATCAAATCTCCATGCATGGCTCGAGTGATGTTTTGCTCTGTGCTTGCTGTCCTGCCGGGTTGACTACATCAAGCGGGGGAAGTTGGGGAAACGAGGGTGGGCCGAATGTCATCTGCTCTTCAGGATGCAGTCTGGCATTTGATGTTTGTAAAATCCATGGCACAAGGGAGGCCTGGTGTGACTTACAAATACAAATCATGACTAGAGGGCGAATTATACCAATGTTACAGAAAAATGGCCAGGAAAATAATGGTGCTGCTGGCATTTCTGTGTAGCCAGTTGTGTGCAAGTCAACAGGGAACGGAGGTGGAAGGGTGCAGCTCCCTTGGCACAACACAGGATTCTTATTTTAGCATGGAAGACAGCCAAAGATAAGCAGTGGTTGTCATCTGGCTGGTCAGAGGATTTAACAAAAGAAAAGCTTTGTGTAAATGGAAATATTTTCATGTAGGTACTAAGAGGAAAAGCAGATAACCTTGCAAGTGATGGGCTGGCCATTTAAAGCTAGTGGTACAAGATTTCTCCCATAAAAAAGCAGAATGATCCTAATTAAGCCCAGACCCTGTTAAATGACACACGGCTTTATTTATTTCAGATGTTTCTAGGTCCCAGAGATGGGGCCAAATGTGAAGAGTTTGATGTGGCAGAGAGTTTAACCCCAATTACTTCTACATAAATCACGTGATTGTTACAGTAGCTAAGTACATGCGATGGTTGCCTCGAAGCTACTCATGAAAAATATATTTTAAAAAATCCATTAAAATATTTACTGAATAAAGAATAACCACCCTTCCTGCACGTGAACCTACTTGTTTGCTGTGGCTCTCCTGTTCAGCCTGTGAGACCCAGAAGCCTCTGCTTTGCACAGCCGGGTTGCAGAGGCTTTGGGGAGGCCGGTTAACTTTCTTTTTACAGGCAGAAGAATCAGACTGTAGGAGCTGCACTGGCTCAGTGTGCCCGCCGGTCTGTGTGATGAAATGGTGGCTTTGTGGAGCAGGCAGCGAGAGAAAGAAGCAAAATGGGAGCTGACAAATATCCCTGTTATGAAGCTGGGATGGATACATGATTTATGGGGGTACTTGCTTTTTTATTTTTAGTAAAAGGACTCAGTTGACAATGTGTGATGCTAGCTGTGAATTGCTTTCTTTTGAGATCATGCTGCACTGGGTCTTGCCTCCAGAAACAGCATCTACAGAATAGCAATACAGTAAAGTACTTGGTAGTATTGCTTAGATTTACTATGTAGTCTACAATAATAACTTCAGGAGGAAGAAAAATTCTCCCTCCTCCCCATCCCCCCAGCTCTTATTTTTTTCTTTCTCTCTTTCTCTCTTTTATTTTTATCAATTTATTTATTTTTTTTCTTAAAGCCCTTGTTCCAAATCATCCCAGAAGATTCTACTTCCAAAAAGGAGGTAGCCTTATGGGAGCTCCTAGGCTAGGGAGAATCATTAACCTTTCCCAACTCTCCTCAGGAGTTTCCATTCCACTGATTTTCAATTTTGTCCTACTTCTCAGGGCACTGAACAGCTTGGTAATGTGGCTACTCTTGCAGGAGCTTCTCTATCAACAACATTTGAATGTTGCTTGTTAGATCTGACTTTCTTTTTTCAAGCAGGTCCATCCATACTCTCCATTAATGTGTGGCAGCTGGATAAAGAAACTGTAATGTGGGTTGGGGGCGTTTAGGGATCATCTGTGGGTTTTTGCAGAGCTTCACAGGGGCGAGCGTAGTGGAAGCCTCTTACCTCTGTCATGTGGGGCGCAGGCTGCCGTGGGAGACACCAGCGCTCGAGTGCTGGCTTTGAGCTGGAGTAACTGGAGCCTGCCAGACTGCGTGTACTGCTTCCAGCATTTTTTTTTGCTGGTTAGTAGTGGATGTAGTTGTTTGGAAAACTCCTTCCTGAGGCATCAAGTTGAGGCTAAATGTTCTCAGGAATTAACCTAAGATCCTGGAATGGCTTTGTGTTGCCTTGGGGTCTCCATGACATGAGCAGTCTCTTGGCTCTGTGGCTCTCTGATCCCTGTACTTGCCACTTCTTGCTGCTTCTTGTGCCACTTCCAAAGCGCGCTGTGACAAACGCGCTCGAGTGCCGCTACGGCAGGAGAAGGAGGCCCAACTACTTGGGTAAATTGCAAGCTGAGCTGGGGATGGGCAAGCTTGGCACGGCAAGCTCAGCACAGCAAGTGCAGCCATCTCTGAATGAGCTCCTGGGTGAGCCATGTCCATAGCTTTTCCCACAAGTCTGTGGCAAAAGTGGCCCAGAAATGGTCATCAGGGGTGTAAGAATTTGTCAGGTGCGTTACTATCTTGGAGCCAGTCCTTGGGTGTAAACGCTAATGGCCACGGAGGCGAGGGAGGTTTGGTGCTACGCCTGCCTGAGTTTCAGGGGCCTGATGAAGTTGGGAACACCTCTGAACATCCCACACTGCAGCTCCAAACTCAGCCCAGTTCTGGAGAGCAGTCTCTACTCCAGCATTTATGTTTGCTTCCAGTTTTTCTTTTTTTTTGTTTGGTTTGTTTTTATTGTGACATGAAAACAAAGAGGTCAGAGAAACTCAGTGGCCGCCAGGAGGGCCGGGAGAGCAATGGCTCTCACGTGATCTGCTGAACAGCATGGTCTTCATAGCACAGCCAGGCTGTTTGGATGAGTGGAGGTCTTGCATTCCAGGGAAAAATAATTCATTAATAGCCAGAGATAATCACTTCGCTCTGAAAAGCTACTCCAGCTGCATTACACCAACTGTTCCTTTTCAGCCTCTGCATCCGTAATGACAGTGGTGGCTAATTTCTGTTTTTGTGTTTTTCCAACTGCAACGTCCTACTTTTTCTGCGTTTCTGAGTAATAGTAGTCATTGCATAGCTACTTGTCACCTTTCAGAGCAAAAAACTTAAATATACAGGTTATTTCATGACTGCTTTAAACAACAGCAACTTTTTATAGCTTGGCAGTTATCTATATATGCTCAGTAAATAAGCTATTTAACTAGAGCAGTGTTACTTAACTTACGGTCCATGGCTATCAGAAGATGATGAGTAAAACAGTTGCAAAAAGTATGACAACCACATACATGCATTCACTTACCAACAACGGCAGACAAAAAATTGTAATGGTATCAGGAAGGGTAAACTAAGAAATATGTACATACTTGGTAGATTATTTTTTTGATTGTATGTGAAAATATATGTGACAGTAATGCATAAAATAGTGCTTGGACTTAAAAAAAAAATCAGGTGGTGTTTTGATTTAAAAAAAAGAAAAAAAAATGAGTAGCATTGAACTAAATGATCCGGTAGAGCAGTGAGAGTGGGACATACAGAAAATTAAGTAAAACTTGAAGTGTTTTTTTTGGTGTGTGTGTGTGTGTGTGTAGGGTGCACATCTTTCTGGTTGCTGATGGTGGATTACTTGCTCTAGAGCTGAATCCACAAAAGGCTACCACAAAGCAAACAGGAAGGGCAACCCTTCTGTAGGCAGGATTTTCCCAGTGTCAGTCAGTTTGTTGCTCTTTGGCGCTGTGTGTGCAAGATCCATTAGAAGGGGTGTTGTTCTTCACTGAGCTGGTGGTACCTGGCTCTTTATCTTGTGTTTCACCTAGCCTTTCTGCCCAAGCAGCCAGTTGTTCTAAAGAAGACTAGTTGGCCCACGTAGGGTCATGCTGGTGCTAAAGAAATGGTAGGCTAAAGAAAGCAGTTGTAAGGAGTTAAGGCCTAATGCATGGAGGGAACGCATCTGCCTTTTGTTTGGGTTTGCTATTTAGGTCCCTGGGGGCTTCTTTTGGTTGCAGTCATGGGTCTACCCACACGTGTTTAGTCACTGAGACGTCACTTGTCTTTTAGGATACGTTTTGGCTACCACCATAACTTTTCCTTTTCTACAAGATGTTACTAAGTTGATGGGCTCTTCTACACACGAATGCTGGCAGGTGCTACAGGAGAGTAGATGGCTGCGTGCTCGTGGATCTTCCCATTCACAGCATGAACCTCAGAGCTCTGCAGTGACTGTCATGAGGGAATGTAATAGTCCCCTACACCCAATTCAAGAGACTGTTGCCTCTGAAACAGTCATGTTGAAATGCCAGGTCAGTGCCACTGATCAGGAGTAGGCTCCAGATATCTTGGATGAGTGTCCATGAATAGAGAGGCTTGTTGACACCCCTGCTTAGTACGTGTTTTCTGGTGGAGCCAAAGAACTCTTTACTTTGAAGCGTAAAGACTAAAGTAGTTGGGAACTTGGTATTTAAGAAAAAATTCCTGAGAAAAAGTGCCGCTGAATTTCCAGGGAGCTAAGGTTTTCAAACTAGAAGCTTATTATTTTCAAAACAGAAGTTTTTTGATTTTTTTTTTTAAGTTTACAGTTTTGAATCTATTGCTATCTTTGGTTAAAAAATACAAAGTGGTCAGAGGCAAAAGAGACGTCCTTTAAGTCAGGGTTAATTAAACCAGAATCTTGTCTTTTTGTATTTTCGTATTTGTATATATTTTGATTTCTTCATGTTTTCCTGTTCTATTTAAGGCTGTTACTTTAAGGAAGTCTAAACAAGATTTCCTGTCAGGAACAGTTTAGATATAGCTGATCCTGCCTTGGGGCAGAGGATGCATTAGGCAACTTCTCAAGGTCCTTTTCAGGACCTTTGCAAGGATTTCAGGCAGTTGTGGAACAAAAGGATTCACAGTAAGTCGTGCTGCTTATGCTGATAGGGTTTTGTTGTAACATTTTAACACAGCTATTTGCAAAAGAAATAATAGCTAACTGTAGGGTAGTTACTGCTGCTTGATATGACAAATGCGAGAGAGGAAAACAACTGATGTTACATTTTTAGGCTAACATCATGATATGGCTATGATTAATTTTTCCAGAGCTTTGTGGGGTTTTTTATATATATCTGTTTAAGTGTGTTAACATTTTTAAAGGTCAAAGGTAAGCTTTAAAATGGATGCCAAATGAAAATGGATGGGAGGAAAATGACATTTAGCTCATGTTATTGCATATTGTTTGAATTTGACCAAAGGCAAAAACAAAACAATGACACCCCCCAACACACAGATGCAGACACACACACATGCACACATATATGTATATACACACAGACTCGTATATACACACACACCACCCGACTTCCCTGCATACCTGGTCCAGCCAAAGCTAATTCATGCAGGGAAAACATCATCCTGGCAAAATCAGTAGTCAGATGTCTGTATTTCCAGGCAGTTTAAGTACCTCTTTGCAAAGTCTCTCTCGTTTGACTAGTGTTAGTGGACTTTGTAAATAAATGTAGCTAAAATATTTATATTAGGAAAACATGGCTAATGTGAACCATAACCACATTATCATTTCCTGCCCTTGCTGTGTTTGAGATTATGGTTTTGTCAGGGAAGGAACTGTGCCCTCATTTGTATTCATACAGTTTCTGGCACACTGAGTCCTTCAGAAAACAAAAAATAAAATATAATGGAAATGATTCCTTTGCTTTCAGTGGGAACAGTGGCCAGTTGGAGCAGAAAGTGAGGCAGCAGAGGAACCACTCTTTGAATGCACTAATGGGCAACAGCTCCGATTTTTTGAAGAAAACAGTATAGCTTGCGAGAAGGACCATATCTGGAGATTTATGGGGATTTTTTTTGTTTGTTCATTTTTTGGGGATATTATTTCACAAGGCAGATGCACTTCCCTTGCTGCATGTTATTTACCAACCTGCTGTTTCAATAAAATAAATCTCCATCAAATGGTTCTCCCCACCGCTGGCTGGTGGTGTATCAGCCAGACAGTGGCCAAGGTGAAGATGGAGCCTGCCTCCCGCAGGCTGCCTCCTGCAGCAACGTGCAGCTCCTTCGACCCTGTATCTTACAGCCAAACACCTCCGTACAGCCTGTAGGCTACAGAGGCTTTGCCATGCTGGGAAGAGCCGTACCATGCCAGAGCCCATTCTAATATCAGCATGTTTGAAGACAACTGTGAGTTGCAAGAGGTCCAAACCAATACCTTTTCCTAAACCAGTAAGCTGGGAGTCCTCACATACTCAGGTTTGCCAAGGCCTTTCCAAGCAGCCTCAGAGCCTCCCTGCCGTTGCCCTTCCTCAGACGTGCTTATACCTCAATCCCCACCTGAAATCTTGCTCAAGTGGTCGCTTCAAAAGGGAAAACTTTGCAGTGCAAACAGTGGAATCCCTTTTATCGGGATAAAGGCAATGTTGTCTCTGAGAGGAGACCATGCATCCTACAGTGCACTGGCTGCTGCAGTCAAACATCACTGTGAATTTGGTGGGTGTTTTGGGTTTTTTTTTGTTTCTTTTTTTTCCTCCAGTAACTTTCCTCAAATCAGTACTGTCTCTTTCCGATAAAGGGGCCAATTGATAGCTTCATTAGCTTTTTCTTTTTTCTTTTTTTTTTTTTTTTCTTAACTGAGGTGATGTTTTGGCCAGTGTAACTGGGCCAGTATAATTTTGATTTGTCAGCTCTGGCTGTACAGTTGAGAACGGAGCAAAGGTAGTGCTGTTATTCTGCTAGTTGTGCCGACAAAGTCATTTTGGCAAGCAGTCCGCTGCTCCAGAGCCTGGGGAATCGGTGGAAAGATTCCCTTTGAATTCCATGGGTCTGCATTTGACATCAAAAACGCTGAAACGCTGGAAGTGATGCCTTAGAGAGAGAGAAAGTTGCAGTTCTTGCGCTTTGCCCATAAACAAAGGCCTGAGATGTGTCTGAGATTAGAATAGGGAATGGTCAAACTCTTCCCCCCTCCCCAGCAAACAGTAAGTTCTCCTGAGAATCCATGCCTGGGAGCTGAAAACACTTGCTGAATGTTCCAACAAAAAGGAGGAAAAAAAATGTAGAATGCTGAAACATTTTGTTTTAGTGTGAAAATGTCTTTCATTTCAAAATAGCTTCTTTTTTTTTCTTTCTTTTTTTTTTTTTCCTTCTTCTCTCAAGGCATCACTGTCCTCAGAGCGGAACAAACAAAATAGTTTTATTTTTTTCCTTCTACCAAAAGGGAAAATAAAAATAGTTCTTGAAATGCTCAACCCAAACATTTCTTCTTAATTTTTTCAGTCTGGCCACCAGAGCAAATAATTTCGTTATTTGCATAGCTCTAATTGCAGTGATTAAACAAACACAGCAAACGTTGACCCTTCACAGAGCCTCATCAGAACCCCACAGCCAACGTAGTCAGTGTGTTTTTTCTTTTTTTTTTCTCTCTCTTTTTTAGCAAAGCAGGAAAGAAGGAGATTGGATTGGTTTTGAGCTAGAGTAGGGAAAAAATGAACGTTTTTTTTTTTCCTAACTGATATACTTACAGTTCAGAGCAAGAATAATTTTACACATTTTCTTGCCAGCAGATTCAAGGATATCACCATATTGTGAATCAGATACCGTTTAAAGGCAATCAGATTTGGAATATCTTACTCATGTGTTACTCAGTTAAACTGCAACCTCTGAGGCTGTTAGTAGAGTAAATTGTGGGATTGATACTCTGTTAGAAATAGCGATAATAACAAAAATGATCGAGAAACAAATGTTTAAATGTCGTTTTTCTTGGTTAGAAAGGTGATAGTGACCCTAAAACAGGGGTAAGTAAAATATATCTGGCTCCAGTTCCATCAAATAGGAATAAACAATTTTTTGGACATTTTTTAATGACATTTATTTATAGCAGGTAGAGCACAGGCGGCTGCTATTTCTCAGCATGCTGGAAGAATGTTCTCCAGATGGTGCTTACTGTTTATGCTTTTATTCAGTTCACTTGAACACAGCAGCACTCTACACAAAACATGGAAAATTGGAAAATAAAAACAATTATGTTTTTACAAAGTGCCATGTTATTTGCTGAAATGTCTTATTTGACTGATGAGAGATGCTTCAGGGCAGCGTGGGGGATCACGCCTTTCACAACAACACTGAGCCACAGTCACCACGTGGGTACCAGGCATCTCCCCGGCAAGGGAGACGATCTCGATCTTCTCCCAGAAGGTGGGTTTTAGCACAACTGCTAACGTTGCCCTCCTCTGCCTCCCTTTTCCTTTGGAGGGATTGGTGTGAATTTAGCAAAGGGGATGCGATAACAGGATTTTGGTTGAATTTTCTCTGACCGTGCAGCATCAAGGTGGGAACTGGGGTTGGAAAGAAGTGCGACAAAGCACTTCGTTTTTGCCGTGTTTTCCTTCAGCTTCGAATTTCAGTGAAAAATGAAGAATTAAGGCCTTTGATGTTCTACTGAAAGCCGTGACAAAACTGTATGAACTGCTGCCTGAAAGGGCAGGCATCGTCCATGATTTCTGTGTTACAGTAATGAATATGTATAGCTGAATAATATCCGAATGGTGCTTGTACTCTTGTAGTCTTTTGTTTTGCCCCTTCTGCAGAACTACCTGCACAAACTGTTTTCATGCTGGAAGCCTTTAACGTAAACAGCTCAGAAGCTTTTATTATTATTATTAAAATACTTAGAAAAAAAAAAAAAAAGGAAACTCTGATTTCTCTCCAGTTCTTTAAATAACACTCCCAAATTATCAGCGCAGATTCTGGCAAACAGGGAAAAAAAGTAATTCAGTAAATATTTCTGTTTTTTCTAAAAAAAACCTACACTTCACAAAAACCTTATCAATTTAAACCTTCAAATTGGATGCGATGGTTATTTCTTTGTAAACATAAGCTTTCAGTTTTCACCAAAATCTAGCTTAAAGGCAGCAGTACTTTAGGTGAAATTAATTTTTTTAGGGAATTAATGTATAAACAGTCGTTCAACCAGTTTTCAGGATTTCTTAGCTAAATAGCAGGGCAGGGCTGCACAGAGCTTCGATTTTTCTCTGCTGCCCGTTACCCAAGAGACGGCCCTTTTCCAACCAGAATTCTTGCTACATCAGCTACATGCTGTTTATCTTTTCGTTGCTCCCTTGGCAGTTATTATTTCTTAATGTGTTAATTGTAGTTCCTGGACCCTAGTGTGTGAGCATGTGTAATATTTGCTGTAATGATGTGGACACATTCTGTATTCCAGGAATCTCGGAGAGAAAATGTTATATATGTTCTGGGCACAGTACAACCAGTAAGAGGAACAAATTGCAAGAATCAAAGAGCATAAAAAGAATAAAATGGATAATTGGGAAGAGTCCTTTTTTTCTTTTTGTGCTTGCTCAGTTAGGATCCCTTCTCCTACTCTTGGTTTCTGTGATATATATACATTTTTAATTAAAACTTGAATTATGTCACTTGCTTTCCACCTTTTAACAATATTTCACAATGAATTCATTCCTAATAGCAAATAGTCAGGGGCAAGGAATGACTTTGCTGAGCGATGAGGACTGTTAATTATTAAAAAGAAACCTATGGATTTAAAACAAATTAGAACTCATTAAGCCTACGTCTGTTTCCACACAGACATGAAAAAGCATGTGGAAAATTGCGGTTCCCAGCACATATTTCCCTAGCAGGGAGGCTCCCGGGCTAGCAAGGGCTCCCCTCACTGCTTGGGTTTGCGGTCGGGATGGACTATCTCGGACCCACCAGGACGAGTTGCTCAGCCCGTGACTCTCCTGCGCCTTCTCGCCTTCCTTCTGGTTGGCCTCATCCATGGGGCGGCTGCCCTTGATGCCAAGCCCGTGCGCACCAAGAGGTCCGTCTCGTTCCTGGGAACGGGTGTTGGTGGGGGCCGATGCCTGGATGGTGCAGGTGTAAGAGCGAGCGATCCAGCCAGAAGGATCAGCTGGCCCAGGTCTAGAGGGAGAGGAGCCTCAGGAAATGCCTCTCTCAGGAGGTACCGTGGGGCTCGCTTGCCATGGCCAGGTGGACAAGCCTAGTAGGTTGCATCTATTTGCTGCCACTTACATGAGTTTGTTCTTTATGTGACACAGATGTGACTGTGGCCCTTAAGTTGTCTGTAGCTACAGGCTTCTTGTGGGACTTTTACAGGAAATAATGTGTGTTGAATTGGTTGCTGGGAACCAAATACTTAAATATATGTAACCACATAAAATTTTATGTAATTTTATGAAATTATTTAAGGAGGCAATGGATGAGTTTGTCCTCAGGAAAATCCTAATAAGGAGAGTGAAAGATGACCTATAGGCAACGTCCGGGAGTTTCACTGTACATTCACAGACATGCCATATATAGGGCTTCTTGTCTTGCTCAGATGTCCCCCAGTTTTTCTCTAACCTTACTGAGAGTGACACACTTGTACTGGGAGAAGAAACAGCTCTTCTGCTGCAAAGGAATCGGCAATAGCATTTTGGCGTCTGTGCAACAGTTTAAAATGAATTATTCAACACATAGATTGTGTTATTTGAACACCTAGCGGATCTCTGCCCGTTTACTGCTCTCAGTCCATGGTGGAATTATCATTGACAGTGGTGGGAACCGAGCACATGGACTGGGGATAGATTTTGGCCCGCAGCCTGGAACGGTGTTTGACTGCACCCTTGCAGAATAAGATTGAAATAGTGTGTTTTGCCACCAGCAAAGACAGTGTCAATCTGTTCCTTCTTTTAGTGTATTTAAAACAAGTGCTCAAAAAAGATCTTAAAAAATGCAGCAACGATTAATAGCTGTGACTGTTGAGGTTTTGTTCTGAAGAGCAAAGCTTGCCTGTAATTTTGATGAAATCAATATATTATGTACGAATCTCTAGAAACACTAAGCATCTTTTATCCACCAGACCTGGAGCATAAACATGCATCAGATCCAGGCCATTATCTAGATTTTGCCAAGTTCAGAGGCTTGAAATGTGGTAGTCACCAATTTGTATCAGAGAAGAAAATTCACTGAGTGAGATCCACTAGGTAATCAGCACCTTGTTCAGAAGAATAAGATAAACTGCTATAAGAACATATTTTGGGGAACTGCAAGAGAGGACACATAAGAAGTACAGCAAATACTACAGTAAAAACAGGATATGTTCAAGCCAGCTGTTCAGGACAGGAGACGGACATTTGTCTTTCATTTAGCTTCCTAGTTCAGCAAAGTGATCTGAATTAAGGCAATATATGTGTTGTAAGATCCAACTGTTAACTTCTAGGATGCATGTTCCCTGTAGTGGCATTTCAAATATAAATGCAGAATGCAGTATGAAAAATGTTCTGTTCTATGGGCTATTTCCATGTCATTGCATTCCATTAAAGGCTATGATATAGCCCTCCACTGATGTTTATTTAGGGCCAAAATTTGGGAGCACTTAAATAGCATTGCAGTGTGCAGCCAAATCATCTACCCATCATGGTCAATGCTCTTCAAAACACTGACTTTAAGAAGCAGAAAAGCCTTCACCAATTTTTAATGTTCCCTTGCATTTATGTCTGGTAAATAATGTTCTACAATGTAAGTGCTGTACTTGGAAAGGAAAGACATATTATACAGGTAGCTATAAAACAAATGATTGGTGTACATTAAAGTATACATTAAATCTTACACAGGAGAGCATATCTATTGAGAAAAGACACATAAGCACATAATGAAAGTTAAGCAAATTCTTATGTCCCACTGAAGTCAGTAGAATTTAAACACAGAGTTAGGTCTTTGTAGAATAAGGGCATATGTTCTGTTCATAACACAATAGCTGGAGGGCTGATCCTAGAGGTTCTTGAATCCTTGTGTGTGTGTATAACTTTATTATCAGATTCCCCAGTGCTTTGCAATTAGCTGAAGGAAGACAGATCTTGATAAATACCATGTAGCCTTTGATATTCAGGTACCATTCCTCAGGGAAAGGTGGGAAGTTGCTTCCTCCATTATTTGACAGTGGGAGTTCTGCAGTTAATATTTCTCAAGGTGTGAGATGCTGTTTGGATTCATGCTCGTTATGCAGTCAGCACCATAAGCGTGTATACGTACGTGTGATATTTTTATAGTAACTAAATTTGTTTTTGCTTTTTATATGGCTGCCATTACCAGAGTGTCTGAACCTTCTTACCATCTTTGATTACACACCATCACTATGCTCCCCTGAGGCAGAAAGATACTATCCCCATTTGGGAGGGAGTAAGAAGACACACAGAGAGATGCTAAGCCTGGTATTAAAAGTTATTTTCATGTGCAAATATGTGGAGACACCCCTGAGGGGATATTTCGAAGTCTCCTGTCTGCCTGTTTTGGACCCTGTTTACCATCACAAGCCTTGTTCAGAGGGGCTCGCTCGACCTTACGCGAGCTGTGTGTGATGGAGGACGTGAACGTTCATCTCTGCGCTAGAGCTGGAAAGAGCAGAATATATCTTGCCAGTTGTATGTGTGAGGTGGAGAAGGGATATGCAGTAGACTTCAGGAAAAGCAAAGAACATGGTAAATAGTTAGGTGAAGAATGCAGCGTGTTTCTTATTGTCCTTTGATTAGAAGGGTGGGTGTCATTTGTGTGTATCCGTTAATTAGTGATGCAGTTGCTCCATGCTAGTACCAATAAAACCTTAACAGTATATGATACCATACCATATGATACCATCCTGTGATTTCTCCCCCTCCCCCCCTTTTTTTTTCACGTCCTCTTGTGAATATGCGCGTATGCAAGTGGAACTGCATATTGTATACAATACGTATATTTATATATATGCACTGTGGGTGATTACGTACAAAGGCATTATAAAATCTTTGGCAGCTACCTCCTACATTATTTTCAGCCTCTTTCAAAGTATTTAAAAAAGGATCTCTGATGTACAGTGCTTTCTGACATGTACAAAATAATCAATATTGTTTTTCTTTATTTTGCTGAAACATGTTAATCCTTAAAACGGCTTCTGAAAAGTCATTCCGAGATACATTTAGTGACTGCAGTTTGATGGGTTAGCAGCAACAACGCCAGAAAAAGCTCTCCTTCATTTCCTGTATATGCACGTTGTGCAGCTTTTCAAACAGTGCATCAAACAACACCGACTGGAAATTTCCAGGCCCTTTTCCTGTCTGGTGCACGCTCATAAAGCAGGATTGCTGGTACGGACCATAGCTGCAGTACTGCAGAAAGTCAATAAAGAGCTGACCACCTCACCTCTATCGAAAGCGGTTGAGGAGACCTGCCTCATCTGCCTCATTAAAGCCTGCTTGGCTCCTGCAGAGAAACATAGCTGGAAACTCTGAAGAGAAGGAATAAAAGGGGAGGCAGCAATTGCAGTGAGTATTCTATGTGTAGGTCTTGCGGTAAGGCTAAAGAGTGTTTATTATAAAATAAGCCAAAAAAGGCAGATTCATTAAAACATTGTATTAAATATAGGCATCTTATATGAACTTCTGACTCTCCCGCATACAGTATGACACAGAGATAAGATGATTAGTTATTGCAGCAATGAGTAGATTTAAGTAGCTCCCTAATGGATTTGTATTTTAAATTTAATATAGATAATGCATATATATATGTGTGTGTGTGCGTGTGTGTGTGTATTTAATCTCTGCAAGAAAAGGTATGTTGTAGGAGTAGATATAAGAAGTAGAGTTTATTCTGCAAAATGTATTTTTGTGTTTGTTTGAAAGGATGCTTACTATTTTTTTATCTTATGTAGAAGTAATTGATTGAACGTTTGCCAAGCTTTCCATAGTATCCATCAGGAAAAACCCTCCCCATTTTCACAGGGCCCACTAACTTTTTCTCACCTGAAAATGAAAAAAGAAGGAATTTTAACAGAAAGATCGTTGCTTTAGCTTAATATTGTAAGATTTCAGAGATTGAATTTTCTGATAGTAATGAAATGAACCTGAGTTGTGCCATGAATTTGATTGTAGTTAATTCAATTTTTGAGATGTTCAACAAAGCTAGCCCATTAGCTTTAACGTCACATACTTTGGGTTTGCATGAGGTGATATTTATGTGTATTACATACTTCTATATGTGTGCATATATCTATACGCATGAAACGTAAATCTCTCTTTTGCAGTTCAGTTGTTTGTAACAATTGCTGCCAACGAGTAGTTGCTAACTACAGAACTGCTGGAAATGGTATTCAGGGTGATGCTGGCCATTAATCCCACTTTGTTTATTGCTTTGGTGGAACACGCTTAGGTTGCCTTTTCACAAGGGAGAATAACGCTGAACATCTCGGCAGAGACGTGCCCAAACACTGTCCTGCAGCTTTAGCCAGTCCTCACTGATCTTAATGAGACTGGTCATATGAATAGGAGCAACTTGTGTCAGAAAGGATTTTTTGGCTGAAGCTCACAGTTTGTTTTTATCTGATTCGCCTCTGTGGACTCGAGAGCAAAATGCTGCTGTTGGTGTTTGCCAAGAAGCAATGGCTGTGCTGGGGGAAGATTCTACAGGATGGTCGCAGCATTTTGCCTTTTCTCTTTGCACAAGTTAATCGTTGGTGGAAGGCAGACCTATATTATTTTATTCCTATATTGGTATCTAGATATATATACCTGTCATTCACCATTGTACGCTACATATGTGGGTGTATCTTTGTGTGTGCATGCATATTTATGTACAGCTAGTACATACATATGAAAGCAGCTTTGGATAAGACTGCATCTTATGATGTCAGGAAGCTAACAGCGCAAGGCAGCAGATACCCACTGATTGTGCGGGGAAAAACAGAAAGCAGCTTCTGAAGCTGTGAGAAGAGCAGTCACCATGGGAGAAAAATGAGGAGGATGCAGTTCCCAGCAGAGGGGATTAGGAGAGCCGTAGGAGGCGGAGATGCACAGCAGGGCCATGCAAGTCGGCAGCGATACGGGAAGTTTTCCAGGCAGTGGGCAAAGGTTGAGCTGCAAAGCAGATAACTGCCGTGAGAGTTGATCGTGGGAGGTCCCGTATGCGGGGGAGTGCGGAGTCTCAGTAAAGCCGGGGAGTACATGACATAGCAATGCGTAGGAGGGAGAGCGCCCATAGATGGGAAGAAGGTTGGACACACGGCTGGAGGCGAGGCGTTTGGTCTGGATTCATGCCACAGAAATAAGAGCGAGGCACTGGAGTGAGAAGCCAAGTGGCCATGGTGCTGGGGGAGACGCTGTCGTTGCCGAGAACCCGCCAGGAGGGCCCTTCCACGGCCCGAGGAGGCACCTGGGTGTCCACACTCCTCTGTTAGGTGCTTCTGGCTGCCACTAAGCAAACGGCTCCTGGAGTGAGCTCTGCACAGGAGCAAAGCCATGGCACACACCAGTCCCATCCCAAAATGCAGCTGTGAAGCTGGTGGGAATTAGACTAACGAGCTCAGTCATGGATCAAGGGAACGCCATTAGAGTGAAGAAGTGCTGACCTTCTTAGCTGAGAAGAGACCAAGGGTGGCATGCAGCCCCTACCAGGGCCCATTAAAACACATGCCTGGTAGAGTTGCCCCACGAAACCAGCAACAGGAGCAAGGGAGAGGGGAGAGATGGGGATAAATGTGTTATATCTCCACCCATAGGCTTCTCTCTGCCAGCCCGTGCCCAGTGCAGTCGAAATGTGGCAGGTGAGGGGATGGTGCAGCGAGCAGCCCTGTGCAGGAGCTGCATCTCCTTCTGCGCCTTCCCTGGGGCGGCAGCTCCCCACACGGCAGAGCTCGGGCAGGGACTTCCCCCGTGCTGGAAGGGCTGGTAAGGCTCTGTACTGCAGATAAAGAGGGTAACAAGAGGCACAATGTCGGATTTCTCAGATGATGCTAGCTAGAAAGGAAACAATTTTACACATCAGCAATTTTTTTATGATTAATAATATTATCCTGCCTTAATTGAAAAATGGGCTGGGGCCCTTATGAAAACATTAAGCTGCAGAAATTAGTATCTAACCTCTTAATGATAAATGTTTATTTTTAGGTGCTGTGTATTACTGTTGGTGCTTTTGGAAATGATAGTGCAACGTATTGTAATAAAAACATTGTCCTGTGTTGTTTGTAGTTGTGCGGCACCATTCTGTCTGGCTTACTTGACTTTAACAGCCTGAATGCTTGGGTAGAACCAGTGTGAGGATGCAGAAATCCTTTTAAAAGGAATTTATGTACAAACAGGCGAATGATGCGTGGGCTCCAAGCTCTGCTATCAGTTGTTATTTCTGAGCGGCATTCGCAGCGAGTTAGTGCCAGACGCGGCATTAGCGACCGTCAACCTCGGTGCCTTAGTGGAAAGTCAGCAATAAAATAAGAGAGGGCTCCTGTTTGTGTGATTTTTAAACATCAATGAATCATTCTGTATAGTAACCCAGTTGCTGTTGAGATGATCTTGTTAAAGGGTCTTTGTGAGCCACTTTCTCTACCCAAACAAAGCTGGAGAGACAGAAAAAGACGATGCCAGAGGACGGGGAGATTTGTTATGGCTGTCAGAAAGCTCGTGGCTCTGCGCTGCCAAGGTTCACCAGACAGCACAGAGCCACCGAGGGCTGTCGCGTCCGATGCCCTTGCACCCAGCACAGCCCGGCAGCCCCCAGGGCACTTCTGGTTTGGGCTTAGAGATCTACTACCCATTTCACATGTCTGGCCCTGGATCCTCGTCTGGGTCACAGCAGCACCAGAGACCTGGACGTAAAGACCATGGGGAGATCTGGGCCCCTAGCATAGGCAATCAGCAACAAAACAAGATAAATCAAATTGCTTTGAGGATGCTCTGCTTGCATCATCCACTTCGCACGTAGTGCTTGGATGCCCATGGCTTCAGCAGCAAGAGCAGCCCCTGTTCCGTACGAGACGATGTAAATGTAAGAGCTGTCCGGGTAGTTTGTTAAAGTACAAACACTTTATTCCCCCAGCCTAGAGCTGTTAAGTACTTTCATCAGTTTAAATACTGCTAACCTAAACATTTGAATATTGAGAGTCAAATCTCCCTGGAAACCTCACAGTGAAAAATAAACGTGTTTGGAAGCAGTGATGCTTTCAAATTTCTCTGGCAGGCTAGGTGTGGGAAACCTCTCCTCCTCCTTCCAGCAGAGCTGCCGCTTTCGCGTGGTCGGTCAGCCCCAAGAGCGAGGCCTTTTGGAGGAAAACACTGTGTGGGACTCAGGGCTGCTGGCCAGGCCTTGCCTTCACCCGTGCTCAGCTGGCCAGGAGAGACTGAGTGACAGAAAAGCAGCGTCTTCCTCCGTGAACGACCTGCCCCAGCGCAAGCTGCTCACAAGAGCTCAGCCACGGCTGTCCTCCCGCTCACCTCCGTCCCAAGGACAGCCTCAGCTGCCGTCCTTGTGCCTGCTCTGCCCCGAAGGGAAGCCTGCCGCCTTTCCCGTCTTGCTGATGAAGCCACATTGCGATGGGGGCAGAGAGGTGAGGGCGAGGAGGCCCGGGCGCTTTCCTGCGGCTGTGCCAGGATCCTGATCTGTCGCTGACGTCTGCGTAGACTGGCCCTTGTGCACCTTCACACCCTTTCTCCAGTGTGTCTAAATCTGTAGCAAGGGGCTGCCTTTCCTTTGTATTTTGGCCAGTGCTGCTGTTAAAACAGACAATAAGGAAGTCTGCGTTAGCATGCTTCCTTCCATGCCTCCCTCCGCTTCCCCCTCCTGCCCCATCCTCTTCGTCCCTGGAGGAAATGCTCATCTCTGCCAAGATCCTGGCTTGCAAAAGTAAACAATATGAAATTACAATAAAATGTTTTGATTTGCTGGATCTGATGTTCAGGAGCGGCACAACCTGGAATATTACATTAAAAAAAAAAAGTATCTAGATAGCCAGCGTGAGGAAAAATAATCCTTCATTTTGAGTGTTTCAGACCCAAGGTAGCGGAGATGAAGAATGAGGGATTTCTGTTCCAAATCTTAAGGTTCTTAGGAGGTTTATATGGCAGCATCTGTCAACAGCTTTCTGTCTGGTTACTGCCAGTGCTTGGCCATTGCCTAATCATTGCCAATGTTTGGGGCTTTGCCTGTGTGCATATAGATGCCGCTGTTGCTCAATATCCTAATGCTTGGTCATAGCACAGGGAAGGGCCCAGGAATGAAATATGTGAGCTGAAATTTGTTTCCTCATGCGTCCTTCCAATAATTCAGGCTAAGGTGAGCCTGAGTGGAGGTGTAATCCCAGGAGATGAGCTTTCTTGGACACTTGCCAATTTAGCAAGCTGGGTAATCTGCACTGTCATCAAGATTTGCGGATTAGCTTTAGTGAAGCTAGTTGGCTTTGACATTTCATTAGGGAAGTTTTCAGTAGTTTCTCATCCCTGGTCTTTAGGCTACTAATATGGATGATGTGGCTTTGTCATCCATGCTCCTTTTAACAATCGTGCAAGTCAATGTTCTCTGTCCATTGAGGATTTTTTAATTCATTGCTTGTTTATGAAAGACTAACCAGGTCAAAGACTGGTTTTGTAAAGGAATTGCTTTTCCCAATGATAACCAGTAAATTTTCATCTGGGTAGTGTAAGTTACCAAACTGTTATCTCTCAAAGAAAGGATAAAAGCAAACAATTTATCCTATAATCTGCAAATATTTTGAAAAGTGAACCAGGTTATCAATAAAATGGCTTTTAGGACACTTGTTTAAAAATCAAAATGGTAAATTTAGAGGAAAGAAAGAACTGTGCAAATGAGAAGGGAATATGTATGAGTGACAGCGTCGTAAATTGTCTGGAGGGTTCAAGGAACTGGGGAAGGACACTGTGTCCTAAAGTCACTTGTTCACAGAGACGTCTCTGCTGATAAGAGCCAGTGGTTGTTTGTGGTGACAGTGATCAAGGAGGACACGGTAAAGGATCACCCGGCGAGCTCCTGCAGCGCTTTTCAGAAATCTGGATGTGGCCTGGTTTATTTATCATACCTAGAAGTGCTTTAACTTTTTGTCCTGCTGTAGGGTATGGACGTGTGTCCTTGGAGTTTCTTTTTGCAGTTTCCATAGTTCTCTCAATCCTGTCCCAGTCTTCTTTTCATGAACGTATCCATGCACCCTTTCTTCTCCAGACACTGTCCTGTCCTTTCAGCTAAGAGAAAGCGTGTCCCAGACATGCCCCCTGGACGCTTGCCATGCATTGCCATGGGACATAAGTAGGGCAAGCCCAGTACTGAGGAAAGGGAGACAAATGACTTACCGATCAGCGTGTCACCAGCAGTGCTCTGTGGTCCCCACTCCTCTCACATACTTGGGTGGTTACTGATTCCAGTGCAGGGCTGCAGACTTCATGCAGGGTAACTATGGCTCAAGGCCAGCCTTATGCACTCCCCTTCCTAGGTCCATGTGCACCTGAGAGCTGGCCTGGTTAGCTCATGTCCCATTGGCTGTAGTCCTAAATGGTTTTGTGGTTTTTCATGTTAAATGGTTCTGTCTGCATTTAGTTCTCCGAGGTATTGCTGAGCCTGGAAAACACTGGGACCTTGGCCCTCTGCAGAGGCCATTGGGAAGCAGAAATGAGTATTATGTTCCCTGCAATGTGGGGGATGGAGAGGAAGGTAGAGAGGCCATGAGTTTTGGACAAAGCCAAGAGGAGTAGTTATGCAAGGTGAAGGTGGCAGCGGGGACTGCAGGCTCCAGCTTGCAGTGGTGCCTGGGTGAGGGAGCTCCCCTTTGCTCTTTGGCCCCTTTGCCTCCTGGCTTCTCCCTCCTCTCCTTTGCTGGTGCTGACGTACCTCCTTTGCTTTCCATCAGCATCCTCTCCCATGGACACTGTAGATAACTGCACAGATTCTGCTACCTGTGTTCTGAGTTACAACCCTGCTTGTGCTTCTGGTGCAAAGCCTGCAGAACGGTGAGTGAGAAGGAAAATATAGTAATTACTTACTGTGCTCCACTCAGAGAGAGAGAGAAAAAAAAAAGAAATGGAACTAACACACACAAGTGTTAGACTGAATGTTTTGGGGTTTCAGTGATTTATCCATCACTTGCAAACTCTCTGTGGAGTTACACCTTCATACGTCTGGCATAACAAACAGTTGAACTAAGCCTCTATTGAGCACTTCTGCTTGAATTTATTTTTGTGAGAGTAGAGCATACAGTTAGCAGAAATACATCATATGTAAAAGGCCAACCACTTTGCAAAATCAGAGATCTCAATTTGGGATGCAGCAATGTTGTTTTTAGTCCGTATTCCTGGGACCTGAAAGATGGAAGAGAATATAAGTGTGCACGCATATGCGTGCATATACATGGATATACGCAAACATGCTGTTCCTGTAGAAAGTAAGTATCACTGTTTCGTTATCTGAATATTGATCTGAAAATAGCTTTCTGAGAGCCAGTATCTGCACTGTTCTATTTACCTACACAATGAAATCAGACAACCTTCCAGTCCCTAAATCACAGTACAGTATTTGCCGTTCCCATTTCTGTGGTTATACTGAGCAAGCAGCAATATCCAAAAGAATTTATTATACCAAAGCAGTAAATCTGTATTGACTCTTCTTTGGCTGTTTCAGGTTCTTGTTAATTTGGGCTTGAGAATGGTTTTGTTTGATTTTTTTAGACTTAGTTGTTCAATTAGTTTATTTCTCAGGCTAGAGCCCTACTGTTAAATTACATCCACCCTTGTTCATAAATCTTGGGACGTTTGCCTTCATATTTACTGGCTTCACATTTTCTAGTGGTTTTTGCTATTTTGTTCAGTTGAGAATTTGAGGCACAAAGTAGCTATAAGTAGGCCACAGGAAATTGTGGCTTCAAGGCAATGATAAGAAGTTTCTTAATGGCTTAGTAAATGACAACGTGCATCTGAAGTTGGTCTTCAGTCAGCTCCAGACAGGTTGTCACTTATGGGTGGCTTCAGTGATTTCTTTCCTTCTAGAAGACCAAATGCAAGGGGATTTGTATGTTGAAGTGACCATAAGCATATTTTTCTTCAAGAGCCTTCTATATTGTCCTCAGTGAGAGCTCAGTTTCTGTAATTTTAGCCAAGAGCAGTTTTGTAATCATGCTGTGGAGATCCCATGGTATCTCCACATAGCAACTTGCTTCTGTTGGCCAGCTACGTCCCTCAGGCCCTGAATCCAGAGTGAGATCTTCGTACCCCAACACTGGGGAGCCCATGTAAAAGCTCTCCATAAAAAGGAGACCTCTGCATGATCTGGGCTTTTGCAATGTGACCAGGACACACTGCTGGGATTATTTTGTGGCTCTGTTTCTCCAGCTTTCAAAGTTCTGGAAATATATCACTTTATCAGTTGTGGTCAGAAATATTTTTTATCTGCATTTGGCTACTTTTAGAAAGACCAGTAGACATCCCTTAGTCAATCTGCTTTTGCAGGCTAACTGCACTGCACAGATGACTACCTTTTTATTGCCACTCCATCTGTATCCCTTGCTGTACCAAGCTGAGCTTCCCTCAGCTTACACCTTCAGTCAGCAGCTTTAGGATTCCTGAGTTCTCCCCCTGCTCCTTTCCTGCAGCAGTTGTGCATTTTTTTTCTCAGTCTTTGATGCCCCAAAACTGCTTATGTGTTGGACCTTGCACCAGCTTCTCTTTCTGCAGCAGATGCCACAGCAGGTCCCCAAATCTCCCTGCCACTGCCAGGCCTCCGTGTACTACCACTTCCTCCCATTACAGCGACTCTTG
>NW_010587888.1:112223-122300 GCF_000705375.1 Tinamus guttatus
TTCACAACGTCCAGGACACTTGGGTAGCAACTTTGCTTGGCCTTTGGAGCATACTTAGTCAAACTATCTCTTTAAGCTCTGGTTGCACATAACTGCTACTTGGAGAATGAATGCTTTGGCAAAAATCTCCACACTGTAAATATTATCCTGATCATAATTGGCATTTAAGAAAGAAAAACCCAGGCCTTGGTATTTTGTTGGCTGGGGTCCGTTAATGCTCGTGCACTCCGCTCACCGCGGGCTTGGCACCCGGCTCCGGAGGGTCCCCGCACAGGATGGGGCTCTGTGTTTGTGGGAAGGGCTGCATGGCATCTCTCACACTCTATAACTTGCTCAAGCACGGACATTCCCATCCATTTGGTTTTGTGAATTTTTAGACCAAACCGTCAGCTCTGTTTACGCAAAGAAGAAATATGCGCTATCAGGACCAAGCTGATAATAAACAACCCTTAATTAGAGTGCGAGCCGTCGCAGGGCCTAATCCCTCAGTGCCTGTTTAGACAATTAAACCCAAACAGTGAGGCTGCTGCGCCCTGCCTGCCGCGTCCTGCCACGCAGAGCTGCCCAGAGCTGCCCCTCGCGCGGCCGTCGGCGCATGGCCCAAAGCTGTCGCACTGCTGCCATCCCCGCCCCACGCGCTGCCTCCCGCCTGCTGCGCCTCTGCTGCCTCGGCGTGCCTGCTTCCCTTAACGCTCTGGCCTCCACTTTATGGGGAAAAGCACGTGCCGGACCAAACCGGCAGCCGAGGGTGATTTGTATCAGATGAGGGTCCCGATCCTTGGATTCAAAGGATGTTTCAGGATTTGGGTTTTCTCTCTGATTTCCCTGTAGCTTAATTCAACCTGTTCAAAATTGCCAAGGGAGAGGAGACACTATGGAAAGACAGACCCTTGTCATTATTTTAATGACCTTCCTTAGGGTGCACTGTGCAAGTTCAGCTTTGATCATGATTATCAGGACAGAGAAGGGTTTACCAGGCATTTATAGTACTGGGCTACTTTGGAATCTTTAGAGGATTTTTTTTCCCCCATTTAATTAGTTTTTGGTAGTAGCGTGCTCTCCTGCTTACCCTAGTTAGCATTAAGCCATAAAATTACTAATGTCAGGCAAAGAGTCGATACAGCCTATTGATTTTTCTTGCTTTGGCCACATGCTGCAGCAGCATTTCCGCTGAGCACTGAAGCCGCCTGGCAGTGGCGAGGTGGGTATGGGAGAAGTCTCCAAGGCCATGTGCCCTGTGAAGACTGGCTGGCCACATGGCCTTGCCAGTGTGCAGACGAGTCCTACCCCCGGCCACCAGCCGTAATGCCTTAAAAAACATTACTAAAGTTAGTGTGCCCAAAGTATTTTCTGAAAAGTATACCCAGTAGTGATCTCCCTGTAGCTACTTGTGCCATCGTTGTATGAGGGAGCCAAAGAAACTTAGGGTGGTCATTACGGGCTAGGCCCGTGTTGCCCATTGGGAAAATGATGGTTCTCCACTTTGGTCACAGCAGCTCCAGCTCGCTTGGTGTCTCGTCAGAAAGCTCCTCTCGGGGCTTACAGCTTTTGTGTCTCCTGTGGTACCCTGCCTTCCCAACGAAGACCGTTGCAATAGGCCGGGTCAGCAGGGTCTGTGCAATTTCTCAGATGACGCAGTTGTGCTGCCTTTCTTGGGAAGATTCAGATGGGGTCTCAAAGGGCTTGTGTTTTAGCCAGTGGACAACAAACGGTCCAACTTGGTTTGAGTTTTGCTCGTCAGGGGTTTATTCAGGTCAGCCAATGGTTTGTCAAGTTAGTGTGTCCGCCAACACAAGAAGCAGCAACTTTCCCTGCATTCATAGCCTCCTGTGCTTGTCGGAGCCCTGCAGTAAAAACAGAGGTTTTCTTGGTTGCCTACTTAGTTTGCTTGGCTTTTTTTTTGCAATCCTTGTTGCAAAATGGCTTGTTCTTGCTGTGCCTTTTGTATTTCAGACTTTGGATTTCTTTTAGCCATAACATTAGCCAAAGATGCTGTCAGAGGGAGCGGGTCACCACTGCTGTGCCCAGGGAGCCGCTGTGATCCTGGGCATTTGCGGGAGGCCGGGGCAGGAGCTGAGCCTCATTGCAGGCAGCGAGGGTGACACTGGTCGCTTCGAAGGGGCACTGCTGAAGGCTGGGCTTTGCAAAATGTCAGGAACCTGGCTAACAAACCACTGCCACCAAAAAGCTCTTCCCAAAATGTCCTCATGGCTGCTGGTTTTGCCCTTCACGGCTTACCCCGGGTAGGTGCTGGTGCTCAACCTGGAAGGGACATTGCCCGGGAGAAGAAAAGCCTTGGGTAGCTTGGGCTGAGCGAGTCAGCTGAAGCAGCTCCATGAAGGTCCTGTCCATGTTATAGCGGAGAGGATGGAGGGGGTACTGCACAGCTTGCAGGAAGGCCAAGTGGCATCAGTGCCCCCCTTTGCCAACAGCAACTTCTGCAGTTAGCACAGTTGCTTTCTGTAACTCCACTCTAAAATATATCGACTGTTTTGTACTTCACAGGCACTCCTGCTGTTTTTATCTGCAGGAAAGGTATGATTTTTATAGCTGAGCATGCCTTCCAACACACAGATTTGCCTGAGGCAAGACAAGCGAGTGCGGTTTCCTAGGGCTTATACAGGCTGTGGACAGGTTTTATTCCCTGCAATTATTATGTAATTAAAACTACTTCCTCTTTGTTTTGCTAATCTCCCTAGCGCCGCTGCGTTTCGCTCAGCTTATAGGTAGACAGTCGCTGCCACAACGTTTGCCATGGTCCGTGCCCTGGTAGGAGTAGGCTGTGCTTTTGCTACCCGAACTTCGGAGCCTGGGAATGAGGGAAAAAGGCCCGAGCACGTTGCTGTTTCTCTCCCAGTTGGCTTGGGATGGAAGCACCCTGGAATGAGATGCATTTTATGAGGCGAGGGAGGGTTTGAAATGGTTAAACCAGGGCACTGAAATGTAGCCAGAACTCCCCACCCCCAATACTGTAGGAGGCAAAGCTTAGCTCCAGCCACAAGAACGGCATGTCAGGAAAATATGTCGTTGCCTGCAACGGAATATACACAAAGTGCAAGAGACAAAAGTGCCCTCGTAGCCACTCACTCACAACTGCCTCACAGAAGGGCTTCTATGGAACTGACCTTCCTTTCAGCCTTTTCTTATACAGCTCCTGGATTTGTATTAATGTGTAAGACAAGAGAATACAGCCTCAGGTCTTACTCTGTTGTTGTTAGGAGGACAAGCCAGGACATGGTACCGCCAAGGAGACGGTTATTTGTGTGCTATTTCTTTGACTTTGCTGAGGGAAGGATGCTCTTCGGCAGTAGGGTAGCGCCTTACATTTTCGTAAGAGACAGACAGATCCGCTGCTTGTGCTAGGTGGCCTGAAGAGTAAGAAAGGAGCAGGGTTTTTTTTGCTGTCAGAATCACACCAATTTGACCAGCTTATACGTATTTTTTATCTGTTAATTTTGTTACTATTTTGTATTTTCTTTTTTTTGTTGTTGTTACTGTTAAATGAATAGAGCTGTGCCATCAGCTTCCTTGGTTTATAGTCTACAGTCCATGTACCAAAATCCATGTATTTATTGGTCTGTGGAAAACTGAAAATGTAAGGAATTAGCACAGAGCTTAAATTCTTTGTGCTCTTTTGCACATTTTCATGCAGATGTGAGCCCTGAATTTCATGGATGTACAACAACTGTACTTCTCTGGGAGAGCCAAGCCATAATCACACCACTGAACATGTTTCTGAACTACTTCTTAAGGCTGAGCTGAATAGCCAAATACAAAATCCAGCAGTCAGATTTATTGGAGTGGCCCGGTGACATTTCCCAGAGGACTTACAATCTATGATGATGGATTACACTGATCCATTAATGTAGTAGTCTCATCTGGGAAAGATGTAATTGTCGTTCTGTATCCTGCAGTTTCCATAAGTTTTTCAGACCACGTAATAGCACACATCACAATGGGAATTGCTTGTGAAGAATGTTGCAGTAAATATGTCAGGGACGCAGTATCGTACGGTGAGGTACTTCTGCGCCGGTGCCACGCAGCCATCATTAAGACGGGGGAGTGATAATAACAAAATTTGGTATGCTGCATTCATAATGATGTATGTGGTCCCCAAAGGTTCGGCTGGAAGAGTGTGGGTTGTACTGATTTTGTTTCCTCTCACAATGCATGGCTGCAAATATTCTCATGTTGACTGGTTCATAGCATCGGGAAAATAGTATTTGCTTTTACCTGCAATAACAGTGTTATTTCTACAGCACCAGTTGTCCTACCAACATTTCCTGAAATAACCTTTTTTATGAATTGTCAAAGTCTGTATCTGTGGTTACACAGAGCATTACTTCCCGGTTATATATTCTGAGCAGAGTGTAGAATAAGCACACGATTGTGCAGCATCTAAGCCCGGACCAGGATATCCTGGCCTTTGAGTGGAGGCAACTCAAATGCGTTTGAGTTGGCTGGAAGGTTTCTATTAGTAGAACATTAAATTTTGGACGATAATGTTCACGCTTAGGAAGCCTGTAAATGCTTTGGCAGCAAAGAAACACGGTAAGGCTTGGAGCCTGAAAAAGTTAGGGTGTACTCTAAAAGATAAAATAAAATAAAAATAGAATAAAATTAAAATAAAATAAAATAAAATAAGATAAAATAAAATGTAGGAGCAGGCATACTGAAGGAACAGAACTGCAAATAGTGGCAAAAAAATAGAGTGAAAGGGAAAACAGCTCCATAAGCCCTCTGTAGAGGCGGGGTTGTGTATGTGTACACCCTACTCACAACCGGTAACCAGTGCATATTGCAGCAGTCGCTGGAGTCCTGGCCGATGTCTCGGCTTTGTGCTAATCCCAGGCCGAAACAGTCTCTGCTCAGAAGAGCTCACAGTCGAGCAGAGAAGGGAAGAGGTGCTGGAGAGGGGGTACTTGGACACTGTGGTACATTTGCACCTGCTGCCTTTGTAGGTAACCTGGCTGCGGAGCTGAACAGGGGATAGGAGCTCGAGGGCAGGCAGGTCTAGCAGGACAGATTTTCAGCATTTCCCTTTGCTAATGTATTATTTGTGGTGAGAGTCATCTATATTGCACAGTTAAGCTTCTAGGAGACTTCTTCTAAGCTTCTAGGAGAGCAAAATTGGTCTCTGTGGGTGAAAATGTGTTGAAAAGTTGTGAGGTATTCTCATAAGATCCGTGAGCGCTGTAATGCTGCGCTTCACACTGGCGTTATCTTGAATTCAGTCAAAAGGCTGACATCTCGTGCATCGCAGCACCACAGCAAGAGTGGGTCATTGGTCTGCCTCTCAAAATGAGACCTAGAGACGCTCTGTACAGCAGGCAGCGATGAAAGTGAGCTCGTGGAGGCATATCAAATTAAAAGAAAAAAATGCTGCATTTTTTTGTCATGTTATAGGGATCCTAAATTTGTCTTGCTCTTTTAAATCGAATCACAGCAGCTGCTTACGAGTTTTGCCATGATGAAAATGCAGGGATTGAAAGCTTTTCCATCCTCACAATTTTTTAGATAAAATGATGCAAGAATGGGGCAGGTTTGAAGTTTAATGTGGACATACTCTGTACTGACGATCAGTGCCACCACATAGCTGATGAAACATTGAACTTGGTTTGCCAAAGTGATGAGATGGGGGAATCAGTTTAATAAATCTGAGGCTGTGGATATAAAATGCGATCTCCAGTTAGCTGAAAGGCAGTTTGGTTACTAATGTCAGTGGGAAAGGATGCAAGTATTAAATAGCCACATTTTGTGCCAGAGAGGGAGGAAGCGTCTACCGTTCGGCTCTCCAAATCACACCTGATCCTCCTGTGTCTTATTAGCTGCTGCTGTGTGTGCTTGCCTGAGCCCTCAAGCTGTGGCAGGGTCAAGCCTCGGCCGTCCTGGATGCCTACAGTGAGGCGGGTGGCACAAGCCACATACGTGGAGCTAATCGTCTGCCCAGCCTCATCTGTGGGCCCACTTGTTCACATTTGAGGTGGCTAAAGCATGAGCTGTGAGCTGGGTGGTGCAAGCTCTTCCTCGATTTTGCTTTGCTTCTGATTATTTATCTCTTTAAGCTGGAAGGTATATTAGGTTATGTGAAGGTTTGGATTTGGGTTGTTTTAAGATCAGTTACAGAGGTGTGTCAAGATTTGCTGTTCTAACCTCCATGACTTGAAGATACAGTCAAATGGGGTTTTGCTTGTTCTTCCTGTGCATCTGAAGAGGGTCTATAAAGCAAGAAGAGCTTAGAGGCAATCCGCCCAGCAGTGCCGAGGTTATCCTTATTCCAGCCTTGTCCTCGCCAAGAGAAAGGGCCCTTTAGCTTGAGTTGCAGGCTGGTCATGAGGAGGGGCCGTGGAAAGGCTTGCAGTGTTTACCCTGCCCCTCGGCCGAGCTGAGAGCTGGCGTCAGTGCTGGGTCTGTTGATCTGTGCGTGGTGCCAGCGGCATCTCTGCAAAGTTCGTGGGGTTTTGCTGGGGAAGGGATTTTACCCCTCTGGGAGTGCCAGGACTGCTCTGTGTAGAAGCCAGCTGAAGCTGTTGAAGCTACTGGTGAAACTGGGCCTGGTCACATGTTTTGCCAAAGTGCTGCAACAGTTCAATTAAGTTTTCCACCACGAACTCATCAGCTGAGACTGGGTAACTGCTCTGGGAGGGGAGCTTGTCCCCTGTAGTGCGGAGTGAAACGGGTTCGCGCAAGCAGGGGCAAGAGGGAGCGAGCGGGGGACAAAGCGCCTTTGTGGAGTTGGTGCAAACGCTCATCTGGATATTGGGAAAGATCAAATGGATTTCAGTGGAAATGTCTGGGAGTCTGGGATCAGTGAAATGGGTCAGGAGAAAGGAGTGAGCCGAATGTTTCTGTGCTGAGAATAAACCTCCGTCATGGAGCTAATGAGGCTTTGAAGTCATTTAACTGACACGAAACTTTGAAATTCTTTGTAAGAACGGCAGTGCTTTAAGGACTGTTTAATAAAGCCCTTGACTGGAAGAGAAGCAAATATTTTATCAGGCTGACATTGAGTGCTTTTTGTTTCAGGTTTGGGGGGAAGTGGGACTGGCAATTACATTTAATTGGTGTCCCTTTCCTCCTGTTATCATTGGTGTATCGATTGCTGGGAAAACAAAATACATGTTTTCTAAAACTGACTGTAAAGTAACAGCTCTTTTGTTTGTTTTCTTTAGCTCTGTGTTCTCAAAACAGCTCATTTTGCTTTGCTTTACTGGCAAATCTAATGTTTTGATTGAAAACGATACTAAATAATCAGTTAAATGGGATATTTAATGGCAGGAAAAAACTGTTTAAAATATTTTTTTCCCATAGGAAAATCATACAGTTTTCTTTTGAAGCCTAAGCAGGCTTTCAGTGCTAGCGTGAGCCTTGCTGCGAGCTCAGTGGAAAAGCAAACCCGCAGGCACAACCACACGTGTGAAAACCATGGAGGTCAAGGTGTAGCGGCTGCAAGGTCCTTCCCAGCCCGCCAGTGCAGGGCTTAGGAACAGCAGGAGCTGGGATGTGCTGCAGAAACAAGGAACCTGAGCGACTGGGAGTAGCAAGATTAATCTGCAGTAATTTCAAAGTCGTGGTGTTTTTATAGCACCTGTTTATGTGCAGTACCACAGACCACGTGAGCAGCAGCTGTTGGGAGAGCGGGAGAGCTTCCGTTGGCTGCCTCATCCAGGTAGGAGCACCAGTGGCAAACGGAGCAGTGGGAGGGAGGATGCGGTGGCGGCAGCAGAGCCTTGTGCACCACCTCCACTGTAGGGCCAGATACATGTCAGGGTGTCCCCTGGAAATGTAGTTTGTGCAAGGTTTTCAGACTGGGTATAAAAATTCACTACAGGTGGAAATTTATCGGGCAAGTGCTCGGTTCCTTCCTGTGCATTTATAGTCTGCTGTGTATATTTTGCCCTTGGGAGTAAAGACACCGGTTTCAGATCTGTGTCAGGATTTAAAAAAAAAAAATGGCTTGATTTGTTTTTAAATGAGAAGAGAGTGAGTTCTCTCCTCCTCAGAATGGATTGTGAACCACGGGCTGCTGACAACAGCAATATAGTTAGCAAATACATTACTGCGAGGCAGCTCTTTGCGGGTGGTTAGCCTGTGCGATGGGCCGGCCGCCTTAGTGCTTCTCAGCTGGGCTGTTCAGAAGATGGAGGTACCATCAGCCAGTCCAACTGCCGCACTGGGGAGTGCTCGTCCTTTGTGTCTAAGCAGCGTGTATATACCTTCAGTGCCCTTCTATATGTGCCGATTCATGATGCCCTAATGATTTCCTTTCCCCTGGGGATTAATGGCCTGGATGGGAGCCTTAGCACAAGTAGGTTTGCCTCCTGCAAGGATCCATGATGCCGCCACGGCCCTGGGAATATAAAAGGGAACCTGTTGCCTTAAGGGCGTCCTCATTCCCACCGCAGCTTCTGAGGCTGTCTGGGGAGATGCTCTGGTTTTACTGCTCCTCAGCAGCCGCTGTCTCATGTAACACAGCTTCCATGTAATGCAAAACACCGCAGCGTAGGCTGCGGGTGAGTGTGGCCATCGTGCAGTGATATGGGGAGCAAAGATGATGTGTGTGTGTGGTTCTTACACCTGAGGTGCTGCTGCTGCGTAGCTCTCGCTCCGCGCTCTGGGCCACACTGGAGTAAGTAAGTTCTGCCTCTCAGGCGCAGGTCACACCTTCCTTCTGAGTGGTGCTGCCTCACTGGGGATGGTGGGGACCGAGGACTGGGCATGGAGAGCAAGCGCAAAACTGGGGTGATTCCGCAGTGCACCTGGAAAGTTCAGAGAAGCGCAACCCTCAGCAAGCTGGGCTGACATCCAGCCCCATGCCCAGAGGTGCTGGGGCCGAAATTGGGGTCCATCTGTCAGCCCACCACAGCAGCAAAGGCGACTTGCCTTGGCACATGTCCTGTGGGTCTTCTTGGCTCTGTCTGCCCCCGATCTTGGAGTGGTCACCATCCTACATAGGATGCCAGGAGGGTCCCCCCACCCCTGCGCGCCCGTGTGCCCCAGGTGCTGGAGCAGCCGCACGCTGGCACCAGGGTTTGTGAGGGAGTGCCGAACACGGTGTTGCCAGTGGCGCAAAGAAGGGAAAAGGTTATTTTAGTGTTAATAGTGAGTTGGCTACAGGAAAAGGTTATTTTAGTGTTACTAGTGAGTTGGCTACTCTTTTTCCTTTGGTGCCCAAGAAGTACGCCGGAATTGCCAGTCTCAGGTGCTTTAAATGGATAGGAAATTCAGGAAGCGAGTTGTTGATCAAATGGGTGAGCAGGCACCCTCCGCGCTGCCCGCGTGCCCGGCCCCGGCAGGTGAGACCACACCGACAGTGGGGCCCGGCACCAGGGCCTTGAGAGAGGCTCAGGACATGAGTTCGTTGCAAAGCCTGCAGCAAGAGCTGCAAAGAAATTCAGGAATCCTCACCAGCCTTTTAATGGCACCCCATGTAGCTAACATATCATTTCCTGTATAGTCACGCACGTCACTGCGTAGTGCCATGAACTTAACTCTTACCACCACCCCAGTGGGAAAACCAGTGTTACTCACAACAGGTCGCTTCTCAGCGCCATACACTCATATTCAATTAGAGCAAATAATGGATTAAATATTAAAGAAGGAAGTGGAGAAAGTGAAATTAATTGTTTTTCAGACACGGAGGTGTGGTAGACAGAGGAAATATAAGGCATTTTCACTAAGTTATGTTGCATTCGTCTGTCTGGATTACATGCATGAAAACCGGGTAACTCTTAATATATTAATGTGCGGTGAAGCAACAACTTAAGTAAAGAGAAGGGCAGCAAATACTCCTGGTTGATTTTTATTAAAGTAGGAATATAGTACAGCAGTAACAGCCATTACTGTTAATACTGGCATTATAGTTTGTCTTCTTCATGGCTTAGGATTTTGGCGCCTGCAGCCAGTTCGCACCGTACAGAAAAGGGAGCGCAGGAGCCGCAAATATTTCACTGAGCAGCAACGTCAGGATATCTCCTGGCCCCGCATCTGCCCGCATGTGTCCTCTCCCGAGGCCCCGCTCTGCTCCCGGCTGTGGCGGTGCCTGTTCCCCACGCTCAGGCAGTTGTGGCAGGCACC
>NW_010587888.1:125792-192037 GCF_000705375.1 Tinamus guttatus
ATCCCAGACGGCCAAGGTGATCGTGTCCGTCAAGGACGCCGTGCCCACTATCTTCTGTGGCAAGATCAAAGGCCTCTCGGGAGTATCCACTAAAAACTTTTCCTTCAAAAGGGACATGCCCCAGGACTCTGTGCTGCAGTGCTACGACGTGAAGAGCCAGCCGGAGCCGCGGGACAACGCGGAAGCTCTTAGGAAACCCGTCAAAAACAGGAGTGTAAAGTTAAAGAAAATGAACTCACCAGAAATACATATTCTTCCAATCAAAAAGCAACGGCTTGCTGCCTTTTTTCCAAGAAAGTAAATTATGGGTTTTTAGAATTTTAAGATTATTATGGAAAAAAATAATAAAAAGATGCACTTGGTTTTAAACTCATTTAAAACTTTAAACTATCTTTGTAAGTTATTTTTGGGGGAAGGGGGAGAGGATCAAATGTAGATTGCCTATAAGCTGGGCGTTTTTCTTTTGTTTTTTTGTTATCAAATTTTGACTTTTCATGAAAATACTGAATAAAAAGCAACCTATTTTTCAAGCAGATTGCACATTTTGCAGCTTTAATGGAATAACGGATGAGTCAGAGGGGTAAGAGCTATTTTCACTGCCATAAAGTGCTTTGATGATGTAATTCTTCATAACGGTTAGAATGGAAATTTCAAAATAAATGTTTGTACGTGCTAATTGGTCGCGGCATTTCTGTCGTTTCTGAATTGTTTTCATTATATGGAAAAGGTTTGGCAAAAGTCTGTAAACTGTAAAGCGCTACAATTGATTTGTGATGATCCTCAAATGCTTTCAGATCACCAGGCTAAGAAAAATTATATTGCCCAAGCGCACTAGGAGAGAGCACTGCTGAGCAGCCGCTGTCCTCGCGCAGCTCCTGTAAAAGCAAGAGCAAGCGGGCAGCAACAGCTAATGCCAGTTTCCTTCCCAGAGACACACAGGAAACAGTTTGAAAATATTAAGTCATATTAGCAATTACTTCAAAAACAAAACCGTAAAAGTCAGGGGAATTCGGTGGCCGGAGGGTGAGGAAAAGTCACATAATTTTTCCCAGCCTGACTCTAGAGCTATGGAAAAGTTGTTCGTTGTTAGTTTCATAATTTTCTTTGATGGCTGAAATCAATGCACATACAAGAGTAGAACTATGTAACTTTATTACTTGACAGTGTACAAGCCACCCACATAAATGGAGAAATGTGAATGTATAATTAAAATAAAAGTTCTGGTAGGTCACAGCTTTGCACTGGTGTGTGGCACGCAGCCCGCGGAGCAACGAGCACGAGAGCGAGAGCGCTGCTTGTGAGGGACGCTGTGCGTTTGGGAAGACTCCCTTGTTTTATATGATGTGCTGCCAAAACAGCACCAGAATTGTTGTAGAAAAAAACAGAAAAGAAAAAGAAATAGGCGGGGGGAAGCCAGCTTTGCAACACATCAGCTGGAGCACCTTCCTTTAACTATTTGCAGCCCAACTACTTCCACGCTGCCTCTTGGGCAGTTTGGGGAAGGCTTTTACAGTAGCTCTTTCAAGGAGAAGCCGTTCAAACAAGCAGCTTCCAGTTAGAAATCTTGCCCCGGCTTCAGGCAGAGCTCTGATTCTGAAGTGTGTGAAACTCTGGCTGCAAACATAGGTATAAATTCACTGTTCAGAAAATGCATCCTCATCAGGACGTTAGGAAAGGCCTCCTGCTGTGGTTGGGCTAAAGAATTGCTACCGTGGAGGCTTTCAGAGGTGCCTGGGACGGCCACCCCCAGGGTCGCAGCTCCTCTCTGTGTGAGCCAGGCCCCTGCCAGCCCTTCTGCAAAGGTGGCAGCACTGGGGCTACCACATTATTGCAGAGGAAGGAAGTGACAGACTCATCTGCTGTTTCTATTCTGAATAAACGCGAGTAGGTTTGAGGAAAGGGTGATAGATCAGGGCACGGAGTTCTAGGGAGGCAGTGGCATTTTAAAGCACAGGCTGCTCACGTGGGTGCCGCGCTGGCCTTGATGCCCATCCTCCCTGCGTGGCAGCAGGGGACGCAGTGACCCACACGCTGCCCATGGCCCCAGGGACGTGCAGAGGTGCCAAACGTGGTGGCAGCTGAGGAGCCTCCACAGCCAGGAGCCTCCCTCCCTCCTCGCCTTGCTGCCGTTGGCGCTCCCAGCTGGCTGCAGTTCCCAAGCAGCTCCTGGCCGGCTCTCTGCACGCAGCGCTACGGTTTAACCAAGTTTAGACCACAAACTCCCTAAGAAAGGCAAGTGAACGGCAGCCTCCCTGCCCCCTGCAACGGTGCTAAGGCGAAAGCAGAGAGGATCCACACGCCCCCTCTCCGCCCGGGGTTGCTTTCAGAAGGGCCAACTCTTGGTCGGCGCTGCCTTGCCCCAGCTGGCATCCTGACTGTACAGACACCTCCCTATAAATACATTAAGCTCATGGGCTTCCTTGGCTCGCCCACCCTAGTGCCTATTTTTTTTTTTTTTTTTTTTGTGGATTGCTTAAATTGCAGTGGCAGGAGGGCTATTTTGAAGAGCTGCTTCCCTGCCAGGAAGGCGTAGGACGGCCCAGGCGGCCGCGCTCCCGTCCAGGTGACTCCCGCTGTAAAGGCAGCACTGTGACAGCAGCAGCCCCACACCACCATCTCTCGGGACGCTCACGCTGGATGTGAACTACACTAACTAGGTACCATTTGCCTCCCACCGCCCCTCACACGTTTACAGCGCAGGGCCCACACACTGTCTGCACAGGGGAGAAGCGGCCACAGAACGAGGTACTTAATTACACCAGGACCGAGCGCTTCCACCTCCCCTCACTGCTCGCAGCAATTACAGGTTTTGTACCCTGGGCCATTAATTTTCTACACGCTTCTGAAACTTCCGAAGAGGGAGAGGGAAGCAGGGCCGCGCTGGTGATATACTGCTCTTCCCTTTCCGGGGGCTGCTAATGGAGATGTTAACACCGCTCGTGAAGCTGAGGGAAAGTCGTTAAGCGCTAATGGCAGGAGCAGGAGGCTGCTTTACAGTGATGGGCAAGCGCACAGGAGAGAAGAGCTGTACAGTCCGCGAGGGCAACCCCTGGGAGCTCCAACCTTCCTTGGACTTGGGGTGCAGCCGGGGGAGACACTGCCAGCGTGTGCAGCAGGAGGGCTCGAGTCACCTTCCCCTCTCTTTACTCTCTTCCCATCACCAGCTAAAGGGTTTTGCAAGGAGCCCCAGGTACCCGATTGATTGGGGGCAGCAGGGCCATGGGTCTCAAGCGGAGGCCACTACAGGAGGTAACCTCGGGGACAGGAGAGCTCCAGGATGTGACCACCAGGAGCTTTTCTCAGCAGGCAGCTGAACCACCCCGCTCAGCACGCAGGCCCATCCCCTTCTCCAACACGTTGCACAAGGCACAACCTGTGGCAGATGCTCACCTAAGATTTCTGCATGCAGAATTAGCAGCTAACAGCCCAAACTAGTCAAAAAGAAAAAGGAACAGTTTCTTGCTCGGAAAACTTACTTGGAGGAGGTGATTTTTAGGCTGAGAGAACAGAGGTCATCAACTAGAAAGACCATGAGTGCAAGAAAAGAGTGGAGAAAGGGGAGATGAAAGCAGAGAGAAGGAAGCCAAGCTAAGAGCTACCTCCAGGTCTGTTAACATCACACCTTTATTAAAAGCTAGCAAGCACCCAGAAGGGAGGAAACAAAGCTGCAGCCCTTGGCCCCAACAAGATGACAACCAGAAAAAAGGAAGTTATCAAGTTGAAAGAATTTGCTCCAGGGAAACTTGGCTTGGCAAGAGCAGGAGAAAAGATGAGCATGGAGAGAAGGGGGTGCAACTCTTCCTTGGGCTGAAGGGAACTGAGCAGCAAGAGCAGGGGGTCCATGTAGCAGATCTTACACCTGTGAGAGAGCGGGTCCGTCCGGCCCCTTCCGCGCTGTGGTTGAGTGGCCCTGGCTGGGCAGGTCATGGGGCGAGCAGCAGCCAGCAGCAAACAAGCAGGACTACGGGAGACCAGCAGTGAAGGCGTCAGCTGCTGCACGTCATGGGTGTGAAGTTATGGTGCCCGCCAAGCAAGGCGGGGGCCCCAGGCCTCCTACCACACATGCTCCTACCCCCTGCAGGCTGATAGGCTGAGGCACCTCTTGGTTAGCGTGAGCTGCTCCTTTTTAACCACCTCTGCCCACCTGCTCATGTGGGACACGTTACACCCCCCTGCACCTTCCTGCAGGGCTGTGACCCACAGGGCTTCACAAAAGGGCCTTGAAGAAGCTCTTCCAGGCTCACATGGGAAAGCGGCCGGCCCCGGAAGGGCTGCCGAGTGCAGGAGGAAGCGCTCCAGAGAAGCCTGGGCTCCTTCACTTGCATGGAGGTGCCTGGGAACGGCGATGTGACAACTGTGGACGACTCGCTGCCAGCCCTCGTGCTGAACCCGGGACAACGTGAAGAGCATAAAGCAACATCACATAGTATCCTGGTGCCAGATGTTTTAGGCTCTTTCTGTACTCAAGCTCCTAAGAACATGCTGAAGCGCCCGAGACCCTGACTCCATCTGCCTGGGCTCAGCTCCTGCCCTCCTGCACGTAGCCAGGCTGCCACTGCCACGTTAATGATGGGGACTTGTGCGATTTGGGGTTTATCCTCACCCCTCGCTGCTTCAGCGCTTCCCACCCACCCTCATTCAGTGTTTCTTTTCCCTCCGAATACAGCCAAGTTGTTGCAGCTAAAGTTTACAATTCGGAATAGTCTGGGACTGTCCTAGACAACACAGGCGTTTTAGTGCGGATAACGTATTTTCCACAGTTGTTAAAATCCTGATCGCACACTCCTCCTAGGAAAATCCATTCTGTTGTTGAATCATCTGAAACATTCCTGCATGTTGGGAGAGAAAAATTACTAAACACTAAAATATTCAGCAGTTGTGCCTGTATGCCCCAAGTTCTCCTACAATAACAGCATAATACCCTGGTATTCAAATTATGAGGATATTTTCAAGCTAAGTGAAGAAAACTGAAGGAGAGAATGGCAGGATACAGCCTAGCACAGTATCTGAAGGGAGCATTCTCACTCCTTTAAAGGCTTTCTCCTGAAGCTGGACCCTCATTGCATCTTCCCATCCCAGCACGAATCCCTTGTGATCCCTCCTAGGAATGGGTAGTTAATCAAAGCAGTCAGAGTCACTTTGTGCCTACGCAGACACTTGCAGACCTCCGCTCACAGCTGCCTCAGAAGGGCCACGCGGGGCTTTAGCCTTCCCGCCACGGCCTCGCCTTTGAATTCCCGTCCTCAGTGGCTAAACAAGTGGGGCTGGGCAGTAATTTGTTGCAGTCTGCAACCTCACAGACCAGAGATGTGTCACTAAGTAAGGGGTAACTGCTTCCCGCTTATCACACACTGCAAGAAAAACCCCCAAAATCTCATTGGAAGGCACAGAAAAACTGTTAGGCATTTTTTTTTGAGGTTTCTGACATGCAAATTGCTTCCTGTGAGACCACATCAATTAAATGGAGAAAAAAAAACCCATCTTACCTGCATTCACACCTATAAAGGTGCCAAATGGATTCTCTTTACTTTAAATAACAAAATAAACGCCTTGAGGACTTGACCCCCAGCGAATGGGAGTGCTGGGCACACACAGCACCAGCGCTTGCAGACCCTTTGCAGACCCTCCATCACCCAACCCCGAGGGCAGAGCTCGGTGCACCCCATTCACCCAGCACCTTCCCCCTACCTCCTAAAAGGGGATTTAAAAAGCCCTGCACACTGATTAAAGGAGCCAACACTGGCTCCCACCTTTTGCCACTTTAAATAGGAGCTGTGCTCATTGAACTAAGTGAGCGACAGAGAGGGTTCAAGAGCAGCCTGAGCCTCGCAGGAACATCCTCAGCGCTCAGGGACTTCGAGGGACAGAAATCCTGGGCAAGGGGACTTTTGAGCAAGACACCCTGTGTGCTAGACAGTGCATTTTGCTTGCACTTCTTGTAATAAAGTAACTTTTTTTGAAAAACATGCACCCGAGCATTTCTGCCCAAGTGCTGATGGGGCCTTTCCTGCAGGACTCTGTCTGGGCTGCGATGGAGAGAGCTTGAGGTCAGAGAACAAATGAAGAAGGATATTGAAGCTCCCGCAACAGAAAATGAGGATCTATCATTAAAACAAGGAGTCAGGAAAGCTGTACAAGCATCTACTGCTTTACATGATGAAACACCTCTCATTTGGTCAGATCACTCCTACCCTCAGCTCCAACAAAGAGGCCTCCAAGGTATCACAGGGAGAGCCTGGATGGCGATGCTATCCCAAGTCAAACCTAGCCCCTACTCCCAGGTTTGGGCTCCTAGACTGGTCTGGCTTTGAAAAAAATCACATCGGTAAGAGTTGGCAGCAGGAGTTTTTCTTTCATAAAATAGGAGGAAAGAAAGAGATGCCCCCAAACTCAAGCAGAGAATAAGGACTCAGCTTATGTTTCCAGATAAAATCACATCAAGATATCACTAGCATTAAAAATTATTCACCTCAGAGGGACAGGTCCTGGAATCTTGCTTTAACCAAAAACACTGGTGCCCATGTTAAAAAAAGGACAGATTATGAATTTTGGTTACCTCTGAACAGTAAAATGGACAAAAAAGGCCATTTTTGACACAAGACAAAGCACCGCACACTACTGATATACTTAAAATGTTAATCTCTTAATTTTCTTAAAAACCCAGTTCAACACAAATGGCCAAAGACATTGGTTATGACTCAGCAGTCAATGCATCCGAATCTGAAACAGTGCAAGTCAGCGTCTCCACCCAGCTTCTGGTTTTCCGTTACTTCACACGTTTTCTTTCCCGTGTTTATTGCACGCAAACCGTATCACTCATCTCAGGCTTCCATTTTTGTTTTCTCTGAAAACATTTGAACTTTCCCCAACCAGTTCATTTCCTGTAGCCAAACACTACCCAGGCAAAGACAGTTTGCAGTTAATACAGGACGATGAATGCAAAGATGTATGGGAGCCATACGCTCCTCTGGCTGAGCCACGAACACACTGTGACGGGCCACTGAAAGAAAATAAACAGTGGGCAACATGATTTCAGATAGAAGGAAAGAAAGAAAAAGAGCCGGGTGCCTCAGGACCAGCGGTGTCTTGGTGCGTTGCTCCCGCACCCGGCTCGCACGCGCCGCCTTCCACGCGGGCCTGGCTCCTTCCAGGCCTCCGAGGGCTCCCTGCTGGGTCTGAGCCACCAACACAGGGCACAGACGCTCCGCAGACCTCCCTTGCAGTAACACTGCCCATGGTGAGGGGCACCTCTAGTGCGGGAGTAGCACCAGCCTTCCCAGCAAGAGGAGTCAGTGACAACAGCTCGTACGTGCATCAGAAGCTGCGTGGTCCTTGTTATTTTTCATTACGTGTGTGAATAAAAAGCACACGCAAGGATCCTGCCATGAGAACAGAGGGTCGCAGTAAGAGAAAGTCCTGCCCGGCAGCACTGGTTTGGAGAGCTGGAAGTGGAGGGAAGGAGAGTTCAGTCACTTCCCAGACCTGTCTGAAAACTCCACTCTTGGGCATCTGAAGAGCACTGGCACTGCTGCTTGGCACTGCTACTATCTCCAGAGGTATGGGAAAAAAATATGAGAAAAGGAGAAGTTTAGGGAAAATCTGGTCTTTCACCTTTGAACACCTGCTACCATTCGGTGAGACTGTCCCAGTGCCGGCCAACCTGCTCAGCTCCCACCTGGGAGGGTGGATGAGTCTGTGTCTTCCCAGTTCTCGACCTCACGCTGCCGAGGCTGCCGGGCCAGGGTAATGGCAATTACCACGGTGGTTTTGTGGTGCGTTCGCTTCCTTCCAGCTGTCATAACTAAGCAGGAGCCGTTGGCAGGAGTGCGTTTCTGCCAGCCTCAAGCTGTACATCTGTTTGCATTTGTCTGTTCACACCACACGGATGTGATCGCTCCTGCGTCCTGTGCTGGCCTCTGCTCGCTCGTACTATTTGTCCTGGAAGGGTGGTGATTTGGGAGACTGAGAAAAGACCTTTGGTATCAGAAAAAGTCTTCGTGTGTTTTAAAAAGCAGCGGGGCTGACTGGCCGTGAGCGCTGATCAGCTCTGCTGCAGGCAACGGGAGCCGAAATAAAGCCATCAGTGTCAGGAGCAGAAGTGGTTCACACAGGACCCCTCGCCTTGCACAGCAGCACGGGGAGATTTGGAGCTAGTGGCGGTTGACTCAGGTGGGACAAATCACAGCTAATCAAAACGATCTGCTAGGGCAGGGATGGACGACTCTGTAAGCGAGGGATTTAAAGGCCTCCTGGGCCTGTGTAATGTCATAGCTGAAGTGCTTGTAGAACTCAAATCATTTACACCACCCACAGCAGCAAGAATTGAAGGGAAGCCCTCAGAGGAGGAAGTTTGGAAATACATTTTGCAGCTACTAAACCAAGAATCTCAGAGATTTCCAGTGTTAAAAACAAAGGGGCAGAGAGAATTGAAGGGAAGCCCTCGGAGGAGGAAGTTTGGAAATACATTTCGCAGCTACTAAACCAAGAATCTCAGAGGTTTCCAGTGTTAAAAACAAAGGGGCAGAGAAGGGGCAGGGGCACTGACAGCTGGGGAACCAGATCCCAGGATTACAGACTAGCTAATAAGATTCACAGAGCCAAAGATCATATAATCGAGGCTTGTGAAAGCAGCAGCAACCGCTTCACCACAGAAAGGGATGTGAAATCAGCTTCTGCCCCCTGCATCACTATAGCACTTGCGCAGTTCCGGATGAGCATCTCTTATTCACTCCAATAGTTTTATATGCAGTAAAAAGGAGAGGAGGAATACGTGACCTTCAAAATTGATCTCTAGGGGCCTTAGAAAAATGCAAGTCTAACTGCACATGAAGATGCCTGCACCTTTTGGAAGAGGATCAACTATCCAACGTTGTAATTGGATGCTCGTTTTTCCCTATTACATAACTAGCTAACCACCTGAAGAAAAGATACAGCTATCCATTTTTCAAAATGTGCTTAGATAACCTGCTACTGCACTAGAGCAGCCTGCACTTCCCAAGGCCTCCTTACAAAGGCTGCAGTAGGGGCAGAAAACCCAGAAACACAAACGGCTGCATGCACAGCCTGAAAGCTTTCGGGTCTCTGCTCAGCAGTAACGTTGTTTTTCTCTATACCACTGCCCTCTATTCACCCTTATATGCAATTACTACTTTCAGTTACTAATTTAAATCTATGGGAGAAAAAAATCCACCTACCTTCAGAGTAACTGGCAATTGGTATAGAAAGCCATGCATAAGGGTTTCAAAAGCATTGCAGCTTATATGAAAGCATATATGAGGGCTTTCCTTCCAGTATTTCCTCATACTTAAAAGGAAACATGATCCCAAGTTGGCACACTGGAATATTATATGAGTAGGAAAACGTGACCAAGTCCCCTGAGTCAGGCAAGACACTGAACTCTTAATTCAACAGTAGACCCATGCTTCAAACCTCCCAATATCACCTCCAATGAAAACAGAGACAATAAGTATGTTATTTCATCTGACCAAATTCAAGCTTGGGTATTTTGGCCACCCTTGCTTGAGGCTTTGTTTTCCACTACAAGGAATATTTGAAATACCCAAAGAGGAGTTTTTATACCACATCCAGGACACACACGTCTGCAGACTCCCATACCACTGTCATCAGAATTACAGAGAAAGTTCACACAGCTCCTGAGAAGATTTTATCCCTAAATGGTTGGAAAGGAAGCAGTCTTTCTACAAATCATGTGAGTATGCAGAAGAACTTGCTTGAGGAACATCTTTCTCTCTATGACCTGCAGTAGAAAATGGTGTGTGTTTGTTAAAAGCAAAAAAAAAAAAAAAGGGAAGACTCCCTCAGCCTTTGAGTGAAAATTTAAAACGTGATGCTGCTGTCTTCCACAGTCCCTCCTGAAGAAGTCTTGCAACGTGTCTACCGCTGCAGAGAGCTTGTCAGCACTGCAGTGATGTATCTGTGACGCTGCAACAGCCTGTGCTGCCCAGCACTCATCAGACCTGGCAGCGCTCAGCTCTGCTGCTGCAAGAATGGCAGGAGAGCGGCTACTTCTCATCAGCAGCACCTCTCAATCTGAAATGGAGGAGGTCTTATGAAACACTCTGGAGTTACAGTCTAGAACCACTTTAGCAGATGAAGCCCTGCAGACAGAAAAGCAACTTAGAGAAACAGTGAGAAAATACTATGCTTTTTTGATATGTATACACCCAAATAACAGAATATTCAGCATCTTGTGACAGAGATCAGATGCAAAATGTCTCTGGACTTCTGGTGCTTCCAAGCTCCATAATTTGCCTACAGAGGATTTGAGCCTACCGTTAACCCTATTTAAGCTTTCAAACGCAAGCTGGTCACTAGGAACAGGCATGAGGACAAGCAAACTCCTTTAAAACCTGATGTATATGAAGTTCAGATGGGTGGGCACTAACAGCTTTGCTTTGAAGTACCTCAGGTCTCCATGCGAACGCAGAACAAGCGTTTGGTAACGCTGCAAGACCCAGAGCCGGAGATGGGGAAGCCCTTGGCAGGGCTCATGACACGACCGCGGGAGGATCCTGCCCCGCTGCGGTCTCAGCGGAGCGGGACTGGGGAGGAGCCGAATCCTGCAGGAGCCTCTGAAACCTCGAGGCTCCGGGGCGGCTGCATGAGCAGCCAGAGCCATCTCCACAGCCAAAATGCAGCAGCAGCTGAAAGAAAGGGCACTACGAGCAGAAATGAAAATGCTTTAAGTTCTACTTACAAGTTACAGCCTATCTGCTGCAATCTAATGAGAAAGATTGAAATTCAAGCATAAATCTACAACTATGTTCTGCTAAGATGTAACCAGTTCTGACACGCCAGTTCTGAACCGTATTTAAATCAAGTCAAATACCAAATTATCATGAAAAAAAAGAAAGGTACTCTACTGAATTTTCAGTTTTTGTATAGAAAATACAAGTAGTGGAAAATCATAGTTTTTAGTGGTCTCTTCTCCCTTACCGATTACAAGGGAAGGCTGTAAACCAGAAGAGGCTATATACATAAAAGCTCTATGGAAAGCTACATATCTGAATACACTTCTAAATTGTTATTTTAAAAGCACAGACCACCCAAGTTCCAATATTAATTGCATTAGATAAACATTGCTGGAATTATTTTGTGCTATGGATTAAACCTTCCTTACCTCAGATGTTTGCATGAACTGCCAGGAGCTGCCAGATAAGACAGCAGCCCTTGCCTACACGAACGGTGCTCCCCATACATACACGTCAACACATCGGACAGTTACAACAATGAACAAACTGTTTTATTTTTGTTGATAGATAAGATCATCCCATTGAAAATAAGCAATTCAGAATATATTCTGCTACAACTGTTTGCAGGCTTGAATCTCATACTGTGGCACAGGATGAAGTTCTGGCACTGCAACATCACAGTAGACCTGATGCCCGCAGGCTCCCACAAAGCCCTGAACAGGGATTTCTACCCTTAACACTGCCATGTACACACAGTTCATTTCATAATTCCCCAACAGAAAATTTAAACATCTTTGTTTCTCTTATGGCAATTATACGACAAGCTAAAAACAAGCAAACAAGAAAACTCCACACTTTTAAGTCAATTACATTCAGATAAACAGTACAACTGGTCTTCCTTTTTTATACTAAAATTTCCTGAAATTCTGCATAGTAAAGCATGGAAGTATAAGCAACATGGTGAACACCCAGGGAATGATGCTTTCGTGTTGTTAGACCAACACTCACCACACAGAAAAATCACATTTTCTCCAGTCAGGGCGCTGACCTTTTCTTTCTATAAAGATTGCATTTGTATTATTCATCTAAGCATACATGCACCACAAAAGATATGCATAACAAATCAATGCAGATAACCTTTAGTGTCAAATGTCTAATGATAGAGTAACAAAAACAATCCTCAAAGTCCCAATGACCTGCTGAATTAAAATTGTATTGCAGTCACGCAAACTCAAAACATACCTGAACACTTGTGAGTCACAACATGCAGCATTCAGCAGCATCTCTGCTGAAACCTGAGAAACATCAGACTCTTGGCAAAGCAAGGCATTTTTGAACAAGAAAATTGCAAAAAAATACATTTTTTACTATATTTCATATAAAAAGGCAATAAGAAATATAATAAAACCTACCATTTTAGCACTACACTTTCCCTAGCAAACAGTTTTTATGACTTGCACTATTACACACAGTACATTCAGTCCTACAGAAAGGATACTTTCTTGTCCCTGATGTATGTTACCACTGGCAGCGAGAACAAACCGGCTTATTATCACCACTCATTCTTGTAGCTTGCACAAACAGCACCAAATTTCCCCTCACAACCACTTACCAGTTACACAGTAACACTGCCTCACGGGAAAGCTAAGCCCAAAACATCAGAATCAAACGTGCATCTCCAGAAAGACACCAGAACACATGGCTCAGAGTTCAGTGATGAGCAGCCAGGAGCATTGCACAGCACAGGGCTCTCGCCCACACGAATGCATCCATCCATCCACCCACTGGCTGTGCTCCCCTTCCCACTCCAGGGATGGACAACACATTTAACGGGTGTTAAGGAATATGAAAGGAGTATGACTAAATTTACTGGTAAACAAGCAATTGTACAGTTCTAACTGGTGCAGTGCAAAGTACCTTAAAACACATTAAAAATGAATACATATGTACAGTGTGTATGCATTTTCTCATATATATATATAGAGTACGTATTTTCCCAACACATACACATGTATATATAACCAGCATGAACATACATGTCCATGCCAAACTTGGCAAAAGATGGAATGTTTAAAACGCGCATGTGCTCATCCAGACAAATATGTTTGTCCCAGAATTGGCTGTTTAAGCAGCCCAAATGCCCTTCTCAATACAACAGGAATATTGCCTCCATAAATTGACAATATCCTGTGCACTTGTCCTCATAACTTAATGAAGGGCTGATAATCACACTTTATAAAAGCCTGTACTTGAATTAAGCCCTTTCCTGCACAGCCCTTCTTTCCTCATACGTCCCTCACCCAAGAACAATTCATATTGCTATTCCCTTTATGGAAACCTATGAAGAATAACCTAGCTGAGAATTACTCTCCTGGAAGACCAGATACAGTATTAACTAAAAAATTAGATCACATATTTTATTTTTGTCTTGTAATGTAAAAAATTACAGCCATCCCTGAAAGTTATCAACACCTGATGATCTTTTTTTATTTTTTTTCCCTTTGGGATTCAGCTCTTTTGGTCCTGAGTATAAAAGTGTAGGCTGAAATCTGTAATAGAGAATGCACTTTTCAGAATTTGGTGACAAGAGCAGCACTGAGTTCACTGTTTTCAACAACAACAACAAAAATCCAAACACAGTATAACTAACTGTCCCTCCTTGCAGAAGGAATGAAACAGGTACCAAATGTACTACAGACTTTTCTGTTTTTCAGCTCTTTATGCTGAACGTTTTATTGCAATTTTAGAGAACTTCCAAAAACTAAAGATGGTTTATGGCAGCAAAACATTTTAAAATAAAGAAAATGACTATGAACCTGAGAGATTAGTGTGACACGAACACACGTTGTGGTATCCCTGTTAGCTAGTACTTTCCTTGCTTAAGTCTTTCAATGTGGTAGCACAGCTTTAGTGCAGGCCCCAGCTTCAGTCCCATATATTTCATTATCATATCACTCCTCAGTAGCAGTAGTGCCTTCCCATCAATTTCCTGCAGAAGGAAGAGAATAAACAAAACAACACACAACTGCTTTAACAAGGTTCATGATGAAACTGAAGAGTACATCGTCTTTATCTATACTATAGGAAGCAGCAAAATTAAAGCAGTAATTTAGTACAATCTGATTTTACTGAAGACCAAAGTATTTTTAATGTATGAGTTAGGTATTTGAGATAATAAAAAACACGCTATAATACGTTAAAAAAAAAAAAAAAGAAAAAAAAGAAAAAATAGCCTTCGGAATTAGGTACCAAGTGAAACAAAAGTGAATGGGTCAAGGAAAAAGAGGTGGAAAAAAAAGGCCCATGCAGTCAGAGACTAAATGATCCAAGCACGGAGGCCTTGCAGTGAACCTTGAACACAGCTGTGGGAGGATTCTGGCACACTCATGCAAACAGTCACATGGAGGAAGAGGTTACTGACCACCTAAATCTGTGAAACAAGATAGATCTATGCTCAGGTTAAACCAGACATTGTTAGGATCAAGACCGAGGACAACTTAGTCAAGTTTCAACAGCCTGTTGAAACAGCCTAAGCTCTTGTCAGCATTACATATTGTAGACAAGTAGTTAGTTCTCTAAAGTAGCACAAATAAAATCACTCAAAAAACAAACAAAACATAGATCTAACAAAACAAGTGATGTTTAGTCTTGTTATACAACTAAGACATTAGACAGGAAGTCCTGTTAAAACTTATTTTGAAATTTTCCCCTTCAAATCTAGCATACTCTGCAATGCAACTGTTAGTAAAAGCTGGTGCAGAACAAGGATGAAATAAATGCCTTTGATGTCAGGAAAAGATCATACACAAGACACAGATCGATAAACAGCCTGGCAACAGGATCTGCTAGGGAGAAGTCATCCTCTTTTGGGGAGGGTTAATTTCATCATCTATGAAGAAACAACAAAGCTGAGCAGTCTGCCAGAGAAGCACAGTGGGAAGGGAGAAACTAAAACCAAAAACTGACAAAGTTTCTCTAAATGCAGGATCAAGTTAGATCCCATGAGATGTTGCATATTATTAAAACAGACAGACTTTTTAAAAGATCCTCCGAGTTTTACAGTTAATGATAAAGTGCAAAGCTTAAAAGGCCCGACAGCTTGCCTAGTCTGGGATAATCAGTCTACAAAGAGACTGTCTTAGAGAGCAGACATCCACTATGTAGCCCATACTGCATAGACTGCACTGTACTTTCTTCAGGGGCACTAGGGACTTGCATTGGCCATCAGAATATGGAATTCCAGTATTTCTCTATATAAACTGGAAAGCAACATCAATTTATTTTAGTCTAACAAGGCTGGAACACAGAGAATACACACCACAGTAGGAGTTCGGATAAAAAAAAAAATCAGCCTCTGTCTAACATACAAATGGGTAGAATCTGTTCTGCCTTTAATTGCAAACACAGTGATAGACATGAAAAGTGTATTCTAACAATTACTGTGGTATGCAAAATCTACAAGAAAGAATGGATATGCATCATACATGTCTCCTAAAGAGCTCTGCATGTGGAGCTAGTGCCTGTGGATCAGCTTCTTTCACAAAGCGCATTACTTCCTCTATTGACCAGGCCGAAGGATCCTTATTCAATATTCTTGAAGGTTCTCTCTTTAGTGCGTTCAGATCTGGTCCAGTGGTAGAACTTGCAGCTTACAGCATGAAAAATATTGTGAAAGGAAGAAGTATCACTAGTCTATACAGGGATAACACATTTCATTTTACAGTCTTAACAACAGACAGTCTTACTAACTAACTAAAGACAGTCTTAATACTAAGAACAGACTTTTGTTCACTCTTTTGCAATATATTAACACGAAAGATGCTTTTATTTTCTTCCAAATTACATTTTTGTTTGTCTTTAAATGCCTTATATAACTGCTCCTATTTTCAGCAGCATAAGCATTAGCATTATGTCATAACTAGAGGGATTAGTTTAATATTTGGTTCGCAGGTCCCAGTAATGGGGAATGTGGCAAAGGCATGCTAAACTGCACAGGCTTAAGGGACAGGAAGAAACCCTATCCCCGTACTTCAGTAACACAGTAGGAGTGGGTAAGATGCTCAAGAGGAGAGCTGCATAACTAGCACTCCCCAGTAGGGTCTGTTGCAGGGTCTGTAACAGCAGTGAGAGGAAAGTGCAGCAGGCAAAATCCCTCTGGTTTCCACAGCAGTACTAGTTTTAATAAGCTTAAATTCTGTATTGGAAGCTACGTTAGCAGGCTTGACGTGTTTGGCAACAGCAGAGCATTTCACTCCATCTGCCAGCTTTTCTACGGCAAAGTACTTCTTTATGCGTTAACTCTTGGATTCTGAGCATTAATGAAAGCAGCTACATTCTCAGGAAAGTTGAGGCATGCAGCGTACCTTCAATCCGCCTCTGCATGCGGCTCCTGCTAACTTCGTAGTAACTGCAGTTCCCAGCAGAGCTCAGGGAGAGCCGGCGGAGGGCAGGGAACGAGCGCGAGGTAGCAGTGCCCGGCTGAAGGGAGCTCCTGTAGTGCGGCGCGCTCCCTGCCGCACGGTATTCCGTGGAGTTTCGGCGCGCTGGGCTTGAAGGATTTACCGAATTCAGGGCAGAATCCATAGAGTCCTCAGAAAACCGGTGTTCTTTGGAAGTGCTGTTTTCTTCTATAGGTAACGTCTCTGCTACATAAAAACAAACAGTGATCTGTTGGAAGTGCTGGACTTGGTAACCTTGTTATGTAATTCCAGCCTGTGCTCTCTGCCAGTTAAGGGCAGATTCTAAGCCTGTCAACAAATCTGTGAAGCAAGCACAACTACAGAGCCTTTGCCCTTTTCTTCAAGTAATCACCAGGTTCTTGGTATATTTACAATAGAAAAAATGAACAGGTCATATTTGAGACAGGCTTTCAGAAATCATTTCAGTCATGTTTGCAAGACAACCAGGAAAGGAACACAGTAAAAATCTGCTTTGTAAAAATGTCCAATGTTAATTTTTACACATATGCAAGCTTGGTCAGCATTCTCATCATCTTTTTTCAAACGTGTTCTCAAAATCATTAATGAGATAATCACTACAATTGTGTTTACCTTGCAATAAGTTTCTAAGAAAAGTTCTTGTGCTACCAGTTCTCCAGTTTGTTCTCAGAGACAACCATTAATTCCAAAAGCAAATCAGTTTGTTCTCAACAAGAGAGACAACCATTAATTCCAAAAGCAAAATGAGTGGTCAATTGTCCTTTACAGATCACAATACATTCAGACACAGTGGCTGCCATTGAAAATAAAAGAGGTTATATGCAAAAGTTGCAGAAAGCTCTGAATCCCATGTACAGGTAGACTAATATGAACACATCCTGACCACAATGCTGACACACAGTTAGTTTTTTGCTGAGGGTATAACAAAATGTCTGTGCACACTGGTTTGTGCAAAGCTAAACTAAAGATAAATGTCAACAAGTGAACCCACTGTGCAAAAAAAAAAAAAAAAAAAAAGTTGAAATTTTTCCTCAGGAAAGGAAATCTTCTATCTCTGTTATCTGCTATTTTCTACTCTTGAAAACACAAACAACCTCTGCTTAGAAGTTCTGTTAAAACTACTCCTAAACCAGCTGAAGGGAGCTCAGTTGGTTCCTTTCTCTCTATCCCAGGACGGGAGTGGGTCTGTTTGATTACTAAAAATTTCCATTCTTATCTACCCCAATTTAAGCCTGATAGGGAGCAACAGCCTAGATGGGGGCGAAGTGGGTGAATGAGTGAACACCCCTCCAGTCTCTAACAATTCCATGCCTCCTTCTCCATTGCACTAGCCCAGTATCCAGCACGGGAAAGAAGCTGGAAGCACCAGGTATGAATCTAAAAGAAATAAATGTTTCGTTGCCACCGGAGTGAAGAACTGGAAAACGTAGCTAACAGGTCCACAGAGGTGCAAACTCCACCACCGTGATCTTGAAAATTACTTAGGCAAATTATAAAGCACACAAAAGTGAGGCAGTCTGCTCTTCTGGGTAAGAACTGGTATACTCTGTGAAACCAGGCTCTGAAATAAGTTTTACTCTCCTTGTTCTGTTGCGACTTTGAATTATTTGGGGGACAAATACTGCAAATAAAACTTAAGGAAGAGTATTTTCCTTAAAAAAGCTTGCAAGCTTCTCAAGGACTTCTTTAACTTGCTTCGTGAGTTTAGCGAGCAATTGTTAAGTGTATTTTGCAGTTACGGTCTTCAGACAACATAATCCTGAAGGGAAATAAAATACTCAGAGAAATATCCCCTTAGTGAACTCAGAAAGGCAGAACTGCAAGAAGATGTAATACCCTTCATTAGACTAGACAGCTGTGCAGTAAAGCAGCTTTTAAGAACACAGGCCCTTCTTTGATTCAGTATTCTACCTAACACCCTAACAGCTACACGCAGGGAAAAGAACAAGAGAGCTAAAACAGTATTTACTATTTCTCTTCTCAGGAGAGCCCCATTTTGCCCCAAAATATCCAAACACTTTGTTTAATAAGAGCCAAAACAACCACTTCCTGGTTTATCAGATCTGAAGCAAAAAAAGTGTCTACTGAGGTTTTCAAAGAAAACATTAAACCTCTTCACACTTGTCAGCTTGAAGTAGTAGCAGCAACTTGCCGAAATGAAAACAAAGCAATCATTCCACAGCAGTGCAGAAGACCAAAAGCAGAGGTAATGTTTTAAATGGTTATGCAAAGCTGGACAAAGCTCAAAAGGTTTGGAATGCAGAATGAATTAATGGACACAATATTGCCCAACAGGAAGTTTCCACTAGAATATTCAAACATGTTTCACCCAACACCAATGTCTTAACAATGAACCTTTTTTATAGCAATCAAGTAGATAGCCCTAGCAGGAGAAAACAGATTTTTGCAGATTTTTTAAAGATTTTAAAAACTGGCTATATTACATAAGAATCTAACTGTGTTTATTCTAATCCAATCCTAGATTTCTCTATGATGTTATATATCTTACATTTAACAGTACTGAAAAGGGCTGGGATGAGATCGATTCTTTTTTTTTTTTCTTCTTCTAAGATGCTAGTGTTCGAATTAATCTTAATGTCAGTCCTCAGTTCACATACACAATATGGGAAAGTTGGCTGGGCCATCATAGCTTTTAGAGGTGTTTCTGTCCAACAGCTATACAGTCACATCTACTCCCTTTCCATCCATCTAGGTTCCCTATAATAATAATAATAAACACCCAAAGAAACAGCTGCAATCTTGTTGAAAAAATGCTCATCTGGTGTGACTGCTGATCCAACACTGCTGTCTGGCACAGCTTGGCAGTCAAGAGGGCAGTGAATAACTAAAGTTTTCTACCTCATCGTTCTGAGCAGTAGTGAACAACCACTGTATGGGAAGAGAACTGGGTTTCTCATGTGTCACTGGAGGTTCCATTACAGAATACCTGATCTCCGGGCAGATTAATAAAACACCTACAAAAGACCTCACAGTTTAAACGTAAAGATGGCAGCAGGCTTTTTAACACAAGACGTCCAAATCCTGCAAAGGCTTTCAAATTTCTGGAAGCTCCTTTGGGACTCAGAAGTCCGACGTTCTGCTTCATATGTAAGCGGGTGACGTGACTGGCTGTTGTAGTAAGAGCACCTTGTTTCCAGGGAGAGATTATTATCCCCCTCCCCACCTTCACCTTTCACAGCTTCAAGGGGAAACTGTTAGAGAGCAGAAAAGGTGGCAAAAACCTGCAAAACATATCCCTGAGCAGATCAGGAGAAAGAGCTGTTTGAAAGACCCTTTCCCACAATTATTCCATTTTGTCTTCAAATTATATTTCAAAACAACTATTTCAAGACAACTATGTCTCAAAGGAGCCAGATTTTTTTTAGGGCAGATCTTTCTTGCTAACCAACCCATGACTGACCGCTATGAAATTACCTCCAGATTTTCAGCAGAGGACATTGCTCTAATGGAAAACACACAACACTCGAGAATATCTTGCCTCTTGAAATGCAGGGTACAAACTCAAACCTCTGAAAACATGACAAAGCATTTGCTTATTTATATTGCTTCTAAGCTCAGATAACTGCACCTTATAATGAACTGATTTCAAATATATTTTAAGGAATACATCAATTTAATCTGTACAGGAGATTCAGCACCAACCTACTCAACAAGCATTAAAAAGCAGTATATGTTTACATGTTTGCTTTAAGGGAGATTTCTTGCAAGATAATGGAGTTCTATCTCAAATAATTGCTTTGCTCATCTCAGTAATTTTCACCAAGTTACACAGCAGAAATATGTGACAATTCAACAGACGTCTGATACACTTAAACAATATTTCTCTAGGCAACAGTTGTGCATTTATTATTAATTTCTGTTGCCTCCTTCTGTGCATTACCTCTTATGTATTATAAATGTAGAATAAGCTACATTTACATAAAAGAACAATTCACACCATTTTAAATAAAGAGGAGGATATCCGGTTAAAATGTTCAAAATGATAGTTTTAACTCTAGTCCTGTGAGTTTTAAACTGCACAGAGAAAGAGATCTTTCTGCCTCCACAGATGCCAATACACATAAAATAACCTGAAGATCTCCAAAACAAACAAAAACAGTATCATGGAACAAAGAGCTAATCACTGTGACACTTCAAAAAAGCTTTTGGAAATTCTGTGCAGCTATATCACAACAAGAGAAAGTCAGGATGAGTCGAAACTGGGAAGTTGCTAAGGTTTAAAGAATTACACAGTGAATGCAGAGTACACTTGCCTAAGTCTCTTCTGCTGAGGTTTAAACAAACATGCTTCACGTCTGAGAGGGACCAGAAGCAGCGGCATGCTCAGCTGCTGCAGCCAGGCTGCTGTGCAGGCAAAAGTGCTGTTCACTGGCGAGCTGCAGCGATCCAGCAGCTGCCTGCCACAGGGGGGTCAGGTTCCCTGTGCTCACCTGACACCACAGCGAGTCGCTCCAGAGAGCTGCACTGCAAAGGACTGCTTGCTGGACCAAATGTTCCTCCGTGCCCTGGCTCCCTGCTCCAGCTGACACCCCAGCACAGGAGCAGGAGCCCTGCAAGCCCAAGAAGGAGGAAAGCAGGGCCAGCTCAGCCTTCATGGGCAGCTAAGCCTTAAGCTCAGCCTGATGGAGCGATACCCTTACTCACTTGCTGGCCCCAGGCCAGAGTTATTAGGAGTTGCTTCTAATTTATTTTCTAACCCATTTTAAGGCAATTGGCTTTTTACTAAATTACCATATATGAAGCAGGAGGCTTTATCCATCACCCATCTGCCTGAGCCCCTTCATAAAAAGGGCCAGCATGTTTAGGGGAAAGACTTCTGGAAGCTGCAATACATCTTCCTTAAGTGCAATATTTGCGCCACTCACCAATAATTAACACTCTCTCATCCTGACACGTCAAAGGCTGGAGACAAAGTAGACACAAGTTGTAGTTGTTGTACTTGTCTGTGTTTCTTTTTTTTTTTTTTTTGCTAGGAAGACTGAAATCATAAATAATCATCATATATAGTCCAAACACAATGTAATTACCTTCAGATGGATGAGCATCATTTCTGGGAAGCTTAGGGGAAAGAGGGGCAGTATATGGTGGAGAGTCCTGAGAATATCGTTTAGCACCTCTGTTTTCAGATATTTCTTCTTTTGCTGTGAAGAGGAAAGTCACCAGCTATTATTCTAACATAAAAAATACTTATGGGAGAAGTCAAGGGACAAAAACGAAGACATAACCACAGGCATTCACCAGATTACAATTCAGTTTGAGTCATCCAGACAATCATTTTGATGCAAACTTTCAAAAATGAAGAAGAGCTTAGCTGCTCTATGATTCGAATTACCTTGATCCTATCCATTTTATGAAAAGGGATAAAATTACAGGCTTCCATATGATTATCAGAATGGGAAAAATAAGTATTTTCTAAAGCAACACCTGGAAGACAGACTCAGTTCTACGATGGCTATGAGGAGTTTGATACACAATATGAATCTTCTGAAATTGCACTGACATCAAGGGCTTCTCAGTTACAGCTCCTGGTAACCCATGGGCTGAGATGTGAAACACTAAGCTCTGCAGATGACCTGATGGGAGGTGTTGGGCAAGCTGCTTTCCCTCCTCCCTTGATCCTCTCTGTGTAGCAGACAAAGATACTGGCCTCATGCAAAATATCACAAGCAGGCGCTGCGAAAAATCCCAGCTTCCCCATTAAAGGACTAGACGGTCCATAGTTGAATGTGGAAAAGTCTTGGAGCCGTCAATGAGCAAGATGAATATAGAGGGAAGAAAGCATCTTTTACTCATATGAGAGGGGTTGAACTGAATTACCTTTCAGGGCAAGAGGCTTCTTACAAGGCAGTAAGTATCCTTTTGTACATTTATTTTACGATCAGAACATAAATTGAAAAGATGAAATGTGACGTTTTGAGCTTGTTCTTTTAGTAGTATCCCAGTGGTACAATACACATGTTTCCTGATGGGACTGCAAGAAAGTTGGCTGAACAAAGTGATTTCTGCACATGTGGTATGAACTATCCCATTCTATCAAAGCACTACCGCACTGGAACTAATTCACTAAGAATTGAAAAAGGATTCATTTCAATCAATTCAAGCTAAAGAAAGATTAGAAAGCTAAATTTCAGAAAGTCACCAACTCCTCCAAGATGCTGGTACTCGAAAATAACCGCTGTTTAACAATACCTGGTTTGTTCCTATCGTATTCCGTAGGGCTGTGTGCACATCCCATGTAAGGGCTGAAAGGTTGGCTGCTAAAGAGATTATCACACTGCAGGCTGTGGCAGAGCTTCTCCAAGAAGCGAAGGACGAACGATGCACTGTTTACAGCGGGAAGATTGATGGCATGTTTCTCCCCATCAAAGGAAGCTGTGAATAAGGAGATGATGTCAAACACCCCCAAGCATCATGAAGTATAGTAAAACACCATCATTAACTACAGGAGAAAACATCCATCTCTGACTTACACTGTGCAAGAGACAAGAGAAGAGTAAATGCTCGTTCTGGAGCTCAGCAAATTTGCATCCGCAGGGCTGATTCTAACATGGTAGGTCCCTGCCAGTTTATATTTGCTCTGTGAAAACTTACTTCAATAAAATAGGTTTGGATTTACCCCAGCACAACAAAACTTGTAACTATTACCTCATCATCAAAACCTTATGTGTATTTTGTTACTAGCTTATAAAACAGGAGGGGAAAAAAAAAAAAACACACACACACCCCAAAAAACGCAGGAAATAACACAAAAAAGACTCTTTGCAATATCTGTTTAAAAGCAAGCAAGTAAACAAGAGTTTAATATGTCTTTTTTTGCAGTTTCTAATTGAACTGCGCATACTTGTGGTGGTGTGCTGGCATCTATTACCGTTAAAATTCTGGTGGCAGAAACTGATAGCCATTTGCTATTTTACCCTTGGAGAAATCGACCCTATTGTCAATGCCCCGCTGCTCAATTCCCCATTCCTTTCACCGGGAGCTGGGCAGCGGACACTCAGTGCCTGTTAAGCTGACTGATTCCAAAGAGAATGGACATAGGCCTGCACCCTTAATTGCTGGTCACCTTCCTTGACCTCCACAAAAGTCAGACTGGTATGGTCAAGGACATTTTCCTTTTTTTAGTGATAATTCTTAGGATTTTGGAAAGATTTAATATTGCCCATACCAGCAAAGAGGTAAATAATTACCATTACTTTAGGTGAAAATATTAGTTATTTCTGTTTAGAAAGACATTACAACAAAGCAGTTAAACTTGTAACTAGAGCTTAGAATTAGAAAGCAGCAGCTTAAACACCCCGTTATGTATCGCTTTCTCTTCCTGATTTTTTAGCCTACCAAGCCAGTTAGTGCTGTGAACACTAGATTCCCAGCAGCAGGAGAGTTTTAAAGGATCAACATTTTGTTGGTGGCACGTGCATTTCCAAAACCGAGAAGTGATAAGAAAGCCTGTAGTCACAGAAGCTGAATTAAGGAACTTTCTACGTTGTTTTACAAACGAAGCGAATCACCTCTCTCTCTCCCTTGCCTCCCTGTTGGAATGGGCCCATGCAAGTGCTTGAAGTTGCAAAACAGTACGACAGGGGCAAATCCTGGAAGCTCTTTTTTCCACAGCCTGTTTGGTTTATCCAGACTCTAGTGTGCTCAAATGAAATCCTTATGATTCACAGTCCCACATGTGGCTCAGACACAGAGTCCCCTACTTCCTGTTTGGGCAAGGGGGATTGAGAAGGGATTTTGGAAGGCATGTTTTTCCTTGGAAGTCAACCAGCTACAGAGAGCAACCAGGCTGCGAGGCTGAACGCAGTCTAATCTCCTGACAAATTTACTGTGAGGCAGTACTGTCAGCTACAGCAAAAATGTAAAATGCTTTATAATAGCCTCATGGGTCTTCGCATATGACCTTGGGGAATTTACTTACTCTCTGTGCCTTACTTTTCATTTCAAAAAGAAGTGCTGAAAAGAACAATATTATCTTAGAGTTTCCAGGTGGGTACAGCAAGACATAACTGGGGCAATCTGATTTTTCCAGCATTACATACTATGGGAAACGTGCACACGTAAGTATCCAGTGCATGCACAGCTCCCTTGTAGCCCTGAACACCTGAGGGCAGCCCTGCCACCCTCCACTGAGGGCAGAGGATCCCGATCCACAGGTCCTGCCTGCAGAGGACCTAGGCCCCTCACTCTCCAGATAAACGCTAGGGGAAAACATAAAAAGGGGTATTTCTTAAGTGCACTCAGCCCAGCCTTTAATGACAAATACACAGGTACTAGATCTTATTTGCACGCCAGCCCCTAGAAGGAGGGGCCATTCTTAATTCTTTACCGTAAGTGTGTTTTAAAGAGAAGGTTTGAGCCAGCAGAAAGGCTGAGGGGACCTGAACTCAATGTTTGTGACTGTTAGTGAGGAAATTCACCCATGAGTCTGATTTAAATCTTCTCAAGATTTAATCTGAACCACAGTCTATTTCACCCCACCAAATGCCACAGTCTATGAGCTGTGAGCTAAAAGGAGAAGAGAGCCTGACACCACCACCATTACTGGCCTTGTTAATCAAGTCTTTAATTTCCTTTCAATTACATTTGCTTGAATTGAAACCTTATGCATCATGCAAAACTAAAACAGTTTGTGCTTTTGTTTGAGTAAGAAAAGATGAAAAAAATCCTAAATTTAGTTCTGTTCAAAACAATTATTTTCTTTGGCAGCTGAACCAAAAGAACCCTCTAATTATTCACACATATTCTTGCAAGATTATTTTATCCAAGTCCTCATCAGCACACAGTTGCTTCCCATGGCAGATAGGAAAGTTCATGATTCCACAAGACAGACCTTTGCTTATTCTCTGCTGCAACACAAATAAACTGTTTTTTAGTTTCTCAAAATGCACCAAAATCATTTTCAAGGAAAAAGCTCTACTTTATTCTGTAATTCTTCATTTTATTCTATTGTATATTTCCCCTTCTCCCTTACTTTTCACACATACAGCTGGTTGTAACGTGCAGCACTAACCTAGTTCACATTTTGTGACTCTAAAAATATTTCAGAAAAAAAAAAAGATAAAATGTCTTGCAGCTTTCTAAAATCTGATGATCTACAAGACCCAGCTTCAGGAGCACTATGTAGGCAAGTTTCTCAAATTTGGAGCTACTGAGCAGACTTCTCTAAATCCAGGTTGTGTAATGCAGAATTGCCATTCACTTTCATATATCATTTTAAAATCTAAACAAATCAGAATTAAAAAGAAATCTCAAAATATCTCCTCTGTGAAATACTTGCTTTCAGTCGGTCATAGTGGTGGATAGGCCACCAGTCTAGCATTTAGTCCCTCATGTTAAATGATCACCAACAGAATACTGGCAGTGCACATCTCAGATGGGATTTGTTCAAGTGATTAGTCTAAAATAGGTAGAGCAGGATATTATTAATAATATTTTTTCATGTATCTTGCAAAAATAAAGTAATATGGATTTCAAAACCACACAGTGTCGTTAAATGTTTACTCTACAGTAGAGAAGAAACTTCCACTTTGTGAGCAAACTCAGGAAGAGGCATAAGCAAGGATGACTGAAGTCCTCGTACATGCAGGTAAGGATGCTGTGTTTAAAATATTGTTAGACAGGAATGAAGATTTAATAAAACCTGTAGTCCATGAATTATCTATCACATCTAGCATTAATGCAAAGAGATTTATGTAACAGAAAGTCTTTTTACTGCCACTGATGGAATTATGAATTGATGTACTAACAGTTATATGGAATATTTCCTAGAAGGGAAAAAAAAAAAAAGCCAAGTAGCAGCTATTCAGTTTGAGATATAGGGATAGTTTATCTGTAGACCCGTCATTAATTCGCAACAGAAATAAAGCTATTCCAATAAGGGAGGACATAGGTGGATGACCAGTGACCTAAGACACTGCTAATATTCTGGGGAAGGGGAAAGGGAAGAAGCAGCAATTTTTAACATATGGAATAATTTGCCTGGAAACTAAATGGATTAGGTTGAAACTTTTCACCCAGTTAAGGCATTAAGAACACAAACACTAGGTATGGATAAGATTATGCGAATGACTTTAATTAATAAAGCTGATATTTGACTTGCACTGAATTTACTTGACAAATGCTTGGCTACAGCTGTTAAAGGAGGTGCACAAGCCCTCCTTAGCAAAAAGGATCCAATAGTGCTGAGTATATGTAACTTTGAATTGCTGGAGTTGAATTTTTAATCTAAAAAATAGTTCAAATCATTCTGTCTCCACACTGAAATAAATTAAGCACCATCAATACTCACTTAGCAAAGTAAGTCATAAGAATGCATTCTTGACTGTTCTTAAAGAGTTACAAAAGTAATACAAAACCATTGCAACTATTTCAACTCTTGGGCCTTACCACAATTCAACAACTAAGTGAAAAAAAAAGGAAAAAAGCAAAACAACTTTGCATACCAGTTATCATTTCCCCTCCATGATGGCCGGATTTCAGAAATCCAAACACTGTTTTGGATTGATAGGCACAATCCACACAAGCCTGTACAGCCTGCTGCATCTTATCCAGATGAGGCCCAGAGTTCCCATGCTTGTTGACATACACACACACTGAAAAAGAACAAGCCGTATTTACTGCTGAGTTTTTCTACTTAAATCGCAGTTGGTGCACATGAAGGAACTGAAACTTTTTCACAAGTTAGAACTGTGAACCATTTTTTTAGTTTGACTCCCGGTGAAGAGACATCCTGCTGCAGTCAGGAAGCTGAACACACATATGCAGGCAGGCATACACACTTTTTGAGCAAACAAAAAGTTCCCTGAGCTACATCAAGGTTCTCCTATCTAGTCCCAAACCCACTTTGTGTTCTAAAGCTCTCTTCTATCCAGCCACCATAACAAAGTGCTTATAGGAAGCACGTAACTGCACTTCTCTCATTTTTGACTAAGTTCCACTCACACACTAGTTCCAGTAAAGTAAGAATTACTGACAGGTGAACTACAAAGGCCTGATGCTAAAAGCAGGCCTTACCAACTTGCTGCCTTTATTTTTCTCATATTTGAGAGCTGCAACAACCCTATGGCCTGTGCCTGCCAGGGATGCTCATTCTGAAGCATCTATGTAGCATTAATGTGTGCATATATAATGGTCGATATCCACAGCTTCAGTAGCCCCAAACCACTCAAAATATATAGGATTTCCACTCCGCAGCCTGGCCTTCTCTGCTAAGTAAAATAAAGATAATTCTCAAGGAAACAGTGCATGCCAAATTAAAGCTCATCACAAAAACAATAAAATGGAACTTTGGAAAATGCTTTCTATATAGACTACATAGGCTAAACAAGATTCTCTTTCAAAAGGAATAGCAATGCCAAATGCAAGATTTTTGTCCTAACATAAGATTTTTTTTTCTTGCTTCCTTCTGGCTTTGACTGCCCTAAGACCAGGAACACATCCAAAACATTTATTCTGGCTTAATGAAAAAGTACACAGTGGTGATTAAGGCAACATTTTAACCATTCAACATATAAAAGGCTCTCATATTTTCGGAACTATAGTATTATTTAGGCTTAATAAATAATAATAAAAAACCCCGTGAATTTAAAAAACTGATGTATTTCTAAAAGATGTTTTAATGATGTTGTATCTTCACACATATCTGTCCACTCTCTGATATCTATGAAATGGAGGAAACATTTATAGTAATCATCCCAGTTACAAATCAGCAAAAATAGTTTACATGGTATCTTCTGGCTGGCTCATTAACAACTGCATTCTGATAGATTTATTTTCCTAGGAAACACATATATATTCACTCAGCCATTACTGAAGTTGAGACTAAAAAGAGGCATAGACACAAAAAAGACAGCTTCTATTTTAAATGTCAAAAAGTATCATAATTTCAGATAGTTCTGAGATTTCAATTGAAATATAAATTGTTTAATTAAATGGTTATAGTTTCCTCAGTGAGTTAGTTCATTAACTAGATTATTTTATTTTGCTTACACTTTTTCAAACTCATTTTATTATATTCAAAAACAAACAGGGAAGGAAGCGGGAGTTTTATTTCTCCTCATTGCCTTTATTGGGTTAGAATAATCTGAGTTTTTTTTTTTTTAATGTAAGGCTATAGAGAGATATAGATACTATTATACATGGTCTGCAAGACCCCTAAACATCCTGTGGGTTTTTAACTAAATCTATTGCCATTTCGTATATAAAAGAGTGAGACAGACAAGAAAGAATTATTCAAAACATCCTTTAGACAGGAGCAAAATGCCAGGTCTAGCAGAACTACCAAAAGCCCTACTGTCCCAGAAATTTTCTACAGTGCAAGCAGCAAAATACCAGCTAGCACCCACTAATATCCTTTAAAAATAAGGTAGTGGAATCATGACTTACAATAATACGTTAGCAGTACATTTTCCATAATATGACATTCTTGAAAGGGGAAGCCATTTCATACTAAAAGTACATTCTTCTTCCCTCCCGCTCTTTTTTAATTCCTTTTACCTGTGGATATAACTGCTGCAGTTGTCCCAGACAAACTAAGTCCATCTTTTAGCATCTGCTTTGTGCTACTGTCCCCATCAGAAGAAGAAAGAGGCGGTAGTGGTGCAGGTGTCTGTTGTTCTGGCGGATTTTTTTTCTGTTTAAACAAAAAGTCCAAAGTCAAGATATTGCATTTTTTTCTTCTTCTTTTTCTTCTTAAAGGAGTTTGCAAAAACACTACCAATTACAGCACTACTGAAGATGTATGGTTACTAGAAAAGTACTACACACTGCAAAGAACAAAGTCCAGGAAAGGGGTAACACAAACTGTTAGCGTTCACTTACAGCTACTTAAGTAAGGCAATGGGAGATAACGGACTTAAAAAGGAACCCAACTCTATCTAAAAAGGAACAGGAGGAAAATAAAAGGTTTATATACCAAATAATGATCCTTCTAAGCCCTGGAATCATAGAAAAAGTGTTTTAAATTATTTTCTTATCTATACTCTTCCAATCATCTAGGTTTATCACAATTCCAATAAATTAGTTGGGCAGAGCAGCTATTCCTATAAAAAAAACCTGATTCAAATCTAGTTGTCAGCTTTACAGAGCTTCTAAATTTTCCTTCAGAAAGAGGCTGGAATTCTCAAATAATCATTTGCTTTCTGTAACTGGTGCTTTACGCAAGACATCTAACAATCAGTAGAGTTGTAATCTAATCACACTGGTTGTCAAAACTTTTCCTTTCCTGTACCAAACTCCTTTGCAGCCTATCGTACAACAGGGTAGCAGAATCTGTAGCCCAGAGAATTATAAATTGGTCAGTGTGCTTTACCTTCCACTTGAGATAATGGGAGGTCTTTGTTCTTATTTGATTTAGACTAGGCGTTCAAAAAGAGACATGTACAAGGAAGGCATTTCTAACAGGCTTAGAAGTGTTATAAAGATACATGGAAATAAGAGAAATTTATCTATCCCCCCCAAAATTGCAAATTTCAGAGATTATCCAAGGATTTTACATTGCTGAATGCAGCACAGACCTGGCTGCTCGTGTGGTAAGGATTATTTCTCACATTGATCTACAGTGTAGAGAAAATTCAGTCAAACTGTAGTTTCACAGAATCACAGAATGGTTGAGGTTGGAAGAGACCTCTAGAGATCAGCTAGTCCAACTCCCTTGCTCAACAGTTTCAAGGCAGGCAGTGGTATTTGGGAGCCCAGTTCCTTTGGCGTTTCTTCAAACTGCACTACGAGTGCTTCCCAACACTCTGTGCTCTGTGAGCAAAGTTGCTGTTGCCAGACAGAGGCTGTGGAGACACCATCCTCAGAGATATTCAAAAATCCTATGGACACAGTCCCGTGCTCTAGGTGTCCCTGCTTGAGCATGGGGCTTGGACTGGATGATCTAGAAGGTCCCTTCTAGCCTCAACTGTTCTGTGATGATACCCCCGTATCAGGGAATGGGTCCACATAATTGCAAGCAGAAAAAGATCTCTTAACACATGGAATAATAGGAATAATATAGGTCAACTTGGGGGAAAAAAAAGGTTGTTTGTTAATGAAGACAACTTTTACATCAGGTGAACTAGTTTTCTGCCAGCTCCTGTTCAACTTCAAGGAGAGAGATAAAAGTGTTAGTAGTCTAAGCAAGCAGAGTTTGTGAAAATGCTGGATGGAATTGCTTTTCCACTTCAACCCAAGTGAGTAGAACAAAGTAGTCATTTATCCTTTTAGATAGAGGCTGAACCATCTATTTATATCAAATGAAGAAAACGCAAGTGTTTTCCACTTAGCAGTATTAATCTGTAAAACTTTGTAATTTGTGTATTTATTAGATAATACGTTACAAAAATCATTCTGTTGGCAACAAAAGGACACACCTTCCCAAGTGCAGTTAGTGCTTAACCTCACCACAATAAAGAACAAACCTTTTTTTTCCCTGAAATCAGAGAAAGATTCTGAATCTGAAAAAGAAAATTTCTGTGCCCACGGATAAAAGGCGACAAGTTTGGCCAGAGAATCTATCTGACAATGTGGTGCTAAGGGGAATCACCAGGAACGCAGGGGCTGCCCTGGCACGGCCTGGCACTGCAGGGTGATGAGCAGAGGCGGCCGGCTCAGATACTGAACCGAGCGGTGCCGTGTTGCTTGTCACAGATTGCCAGTGCGTCTTAGCTTTGGCTAATGGAAAGGTCTCTTCTCATCCTTAATACGGAAAATAAAAGTGCCGTTTGGAAGCTTGAGCTTTTGATTCTAACTCTGGCATTCCAGAAGGGCTCTCTGGAGAAGGGACTTACTCTCCTGAGGACTATTAGTCTGTCATTGTGCTGCAAAACATGGGTGGTCAAATGTCCAGGAGAGGGGAGGGAGTGGGAGGCATGGAAATGAAATACAAATACTACCCTACAAGACAGGGCACCTATCTATCTTCCACAAGCAACAGACGAATGTGATCAGACTAGTCAGTCATTTCCTACCCGCTCTCCAGAATGAGGAAAGAGAGCACATTACGCTTGCTCAGCGAAGCTGCTCATTTTGCAACCCCAAACTGCAGAGCAGCCAGCTGCGATCCAGAAGCCGTGCCGCCTGCCGAGGCGGGAAAGGAGGCCCATTCACCTGGGCACAGAGCTTCGCCCGCTGGCCCCGGCCGCTCAGGGAGGTGCCTGCACAAGGGGAAGGCTGACACACACTGCACGAAGATATTGCAAAATCCTGTAGTTGCGGGGGTGAATTTAGGGCTCTCATCCATACTTAAACCAAGGCTGTTATTCAAGCAAGCCTGTGTTACCACTTGGTCTGGAAGGAATTCTCTGTACTGTTATATCGAAGCGTACTTTTAAAAGTCATGAAAGAAGCGTAAAGATTTCTTTCTCATTATGTCACAGTAATACCACAAAGTCCAAACTGGGAAAGAAGAATGGAAAATGAAACCTGACGTGCTTGTCACTCTTAAGGAGAAGCATAAGAAACATTCAGATAAAGGAGAAAATAACACAAAAGCTTAACATTCCTAACTGTATAATTAAAATTAATGCCGGCATAATGATAAACATTGTAGTGCAACACAGTTAAAAAGGCAGAGTCCCAGACTGCTCCTTCATTGTAAAATTTAAAAAGTCAAACAAATCTACAGTGTTTCTAGCACAGACTAATCTCCCTAAATATGCAAGTTTCAAACCAGCATGCAGTTAGCTGACACTTTTGCACAATTGCTTAGCCTGTTTTTTTTTTTTTCTCCTCACTTGGTATAAAAGGAAAAGCAGAAAAAAATAAAATCACATTCCAACATCTATATCATTCGAGCCTACAGGCAGTAAGGCACTCCGTGCCACATGTATGTGTGTATGTGCAGAACTCCCACATAAAATCTTCGTCTTCGCTCCTATACTAACAGCTCTAATAGTCCAAAGCAAAGCATGCTTTTAAATGCATCTTTTAAATGCATTTTGTTGAGAAAGACTCTCATAAAACAAAACATTAACAGAAATCACCATCTTATATAAACCTAAACTTTGCTCAAACAGTACGTCAAGATGCAGTAACAAACTCATGCTGGTGAGCACATTTATAGAGTGAACACAGGTTGTACTTGGCAGTTGTCAGTATGCATTAAATCACATGCAGAACATGTTGCCAACCTTATCACAACAGCAGTTAAAAACCTTCCACAGATTCTTAAAAGTAGCTCATTTTAATTTCTTCCATGTGAAAGTTAATATAGAAATATTCTAAGTTACCTCGAATTTGGGTACTACACAGCCTAAGCCCTAGGGGCTCCCAGGGGGAAATCAGGAGTGTGTTTCACTGCACCAGATGCACTGCTTGAGCACAGGGAGCACAGGCAGGAGCCCCCTTCCCAGTCAGCCGCACACAGGACAGGCTCGTTTACGCTGAGCATGATGAGGGGCCAAAGTCAATGCTCCAACCACAGAGACTTCAGAGCTCCAAAACCTCTCCAACTGTTCTTTCAAAGGACACCTGAAGTTTGTCAATTTCTTTAGCACAGAAGATAGAAGAAAACTCTCATATGAAACATACCCTGCCCTTCCTGACTCCTTCCTCAGGACAGGAGAGTCCCGTGATCAATGATCTCCTTCAGCCCCCCTCATACCAAGAAGAACACCCATCCACCAGCAGAGTCTTTGTGGCAGCACCCTCCACTGCTTGAATCTCGCTCTTTGCGCAGTTTCTTATTCCCAACAAGAGAAAAAGTCAGTGCTGGTGCTTTTAAGGCATGCTCTATGAATGTTACTTCATTAGTATTTTAAATGGATCGTCACTGTCACCGAGGGGAGAAGTCCCGCTCATGCTATTAGTCCATCCCCTCCCACGCATCACTACAAACATTCCCAAGGCCACCCAGTGAACCAGGAGGCAGGGACGAGGACCCGACAGCAAACGCTTCCCACAGCACGGAGGAGGGAGTAGTGCAGGGACAAGGCACAAGCTGTCTGGCAAGAGATATTGCAGGATTGCCCTTTTACATGGCCTGTCCCCCTGAAGCACTGCTGGAACCCCAGGGGCTGAACAAGTCTTAGAAAAGTTAGATTGTACTTCCATAGTGATACAAGACTTGCTTAGATTTGTCCTGCTGCGATCTTATCCTTCTTTGTAGCAGCATTTGCACCTCTTATTTATTCAGTTATTTACTGAGCAGGAGCGGACAAAAAGCGGGGAGACATTGGGTCCTACCTCTTATTTATTCAGTTATTTATTGAGCAGAAGGAGTGGACAAAAAGCGGGGAGACATTGGGTCCATTTGCTACCAGTTCAGCATCCTGCACAGGCTCCCCTGGGATCCTCTGCCTGCCTGCTCGGTGTCCCAGGAGCAGGGAAGGGAGGTGAGCACATGCTGAAGCAGCAGTGGGCATGCAGGCAGGAGCACCTGGCTCTCACGTGGTGCGCCCAAGGGAGAAAAACACCAGCACTTCCAGAATAGGACAGAGACAGACACCCAAGGATGCTACTGCCTTGAGAAGCTTCCTATTGCATACTAGTATCTCCAGGATTAGGGAGCATCCAAGAGACTGATTCTGCAAATCCAGCTGTATGCTTAAATTTTGCCCCCCCAAGCCCTCACCACGGCTCTAACTGCTTCTACACAAGAGATGAAACAACATTAAGATAACTACATATTTGGTTCAGTAACAAAATAACCCAGACTAATTAGCCTAGCGACTTCTGTATTCTTGAAATTTTATTGAAAATAGCTGTTCCCATGAATAGTTTTTTTTCTTTTCTCCATCCCAACAACTCACCCATAAATTAACTTAAATTGGTTACCTTGTTCTAGAATTAGGCTATGCACACAGTAGCTAGTACTGAAATGAATAATCCAGAACAGTTATTCCTGAGCTTTTTTTTGTAATCAGTTTCTGAATCCAATAAAGCCCTTAAGGCTGAAGTGAAGATAAAAATTGGAAAAAAATAAATCTCTCTACAAAATTCTGCAATATAAAGTAAAGTAGTAGATAAAGACTAACCTTTTTTCCAGGTTTTAAACTTTTTTTCCTTGTTTTAAGATTCTCAGTATGAGAGGTGCTTTTTGTCAGGGGAATATTTTTAGGAGACCTGCCCTTCTTGGGAACTGCAGACTGTCCAGGGGGTTTGCCCCGACCTGGCTTCCTGCCCCGTTGCGCCGGTACTGGAGCAGATTTCTGTGGAGACTGCATTGAACGTCGGGTCACTTTGGAAGGGGAAGATTGGATTTTTGCACTGCTCTTTGTAATGGAAACTGAGGAAAAACAAAAACAAAAGGGAAGGGGGGAAAAACCTCAAAATGAATGATGGAATGTAACTTTTCTAACAAAGGCTTAAAATATGTGTAATTTACATTCTAAAATAAATAATATATTTGGATATTTTGAATTTAAGTGTCTGGCATGAAACTACATAACTTCATTAAATCCAAGAAGCGAACTCTTCATACTCATTGTTTTAGAGGGACTTCCTTCAGAGAAAAAAAATGCATTAAAATATAAATTAAAAACAATTAATCCACTCACCTTATAAATATTTCCCATAATTTTCAATCTTACTAGTACTAAGATATTTATAAGGTGCTATTTATCTAGACAGTCTTCAAAATACTTTACAAAACATATAGCCCACAATAGACATCCTTCTATAAGAGCAGCTTCTACAAATACAAGACAGGCAAACTATACCTAGGGAACTAGGAAAAAAAAAAAGGGGGCAGTGAAGAAAACATCCAACTAAAGGGGAGAAACTGATGAGAAAGCTCACATGATTATTGCCTGGTATTTTCTACCTGGAGCCATCCAGACTTCAAAATTTTATTTGAAGGAAAGACTTCCATAAATAAGATGAAAACCATCATATTTATTCATTCTTATATGGAATTGGTTCCCTGTTGAATTCCCATTGATTCCCTGACAGGAGGTTCTCCTCCCATCCCGATACAAAATTGATCCAGTATCTAGAGGATATGACTACCTTATAATCTGATGTGAACCTGCAAGCCGCAATCATATTTTATTGAGTAAAATTTCCCAGTTAGCAATCATTTTTCACACAATTCACACTAATGTAATAAGGATTTTATTTTAAAGATTCCTTTTGCAGCAGACTGATTAGAACTACAGGAGTAGGTCAGACAGGAGCTATATGTCCTCCATGAAGAGATGCTCTGCACCATACTAGACTAAAAGCGATGACCAAGTACAGAGAACTGCATTTCTGGTTCTTTGGCCTGACATCTGACAGACATAGAATCTATTAAAGAAAAGGGAAACGAAGGGTCAAAAGGTTTTTTTTTTTTTTTTTTTTTTTTTTTTTTTGTGCCAACAACCTTACTGGTGGGAGGGCTGTGAGAAAGGAGGGAGAAACCATAATGTATTTGAAATCATTTGAAGTCTTTAGTGGACGGTGCTTTAAATGATACCATCAGGATCACAACCTTTGCAGTTCACTGATGCAAGGAAAAACCTCAGTGACTCATTCTGAACTTGAACACTATGAAGTTAATGTGACATGGCTTAAAAGTACTGGAAATTAAGGTTCAAGTGGGATTCGATTGTAGGTCACCAGTGCCTGATCCAAAGCACCTTTGAAAACTAAAAGTAAAGCACGAAAGGAGCTTTTAAATAGTTAATTTCTTGGATTTTGGGGGGAATTTGAAGCAAGCCTTCTCCAAAAAGTATTAGTATTGCTTCCTGGTAAGAAACAAAACATGAAATAAAACCCAAAGATATATCTGAAAAGAGAACTAAAGAAAGTACTATGCTTTAAAGACTAACAGCTTTAATGCCTGGCTATGTGCATGATATTCACCTTTGCACCCCACCATTTTGCTTTAAAAGTGTTACTTCCTAACTGTTAACTCTTAGGCAAAAAGAAAAGGATAAAAGCACTTGCAAGATAAAATGCCCTAGTTTGAATTAACTACACACTGTAAACAGGCATCTTATAAAACACAACACACAAGTTCTACTAGCACACATTTTTAAAGCTCCAGGACTGTTTACATATGTTGGGATTTGTCCAATTCAGTTACAAATCTAACATGCTTAAATAGTTCTTTATGGCCAGTTGCAGTCCTAGTACATGAAACACGGATGCTGCATCCCTAGGTATTGGAGGAACAGCAGCTTTCGGATGAGGAAAGCGACCACTTCTGCTCTTGCATACCAGAGCTCACGTTCACATATGACAGCCTCACACAAGCTGCACAGAACTTTAACCAAATGCTGCCATAGCATTCATTACTCTTCTGTCTCTGAATTTCTGAATGACAACTCAATTAAGATGCAGTCTGGGAAGCAGAACAATATCAGATGTATACTGAAAAACACAATACTCTGCATTATGCCTTGTATTATGCTTATACCAATGTAGAATATTGCCCCTTTGATTTATCCATGCCACCCAACTATGTTTTATAAAATAATTCTGAGCTTGTAAGGTAACATTGATTCACAAATTCCTTGTGCCTCTGCTGAAGCCTAACAGACACACTCCCATTCTTGCACAGTAAATAAACTGCTGATGCTAAATACACAGCTACTTGCAATGTCAACAGCAAACAAGTTTTCACGTCAACAGGTATGAGTTTCTCTGTACTGGGCACTCCTGCTCCTTTCCAGGAGAATAGCTACCAGACAAAGCCTAACAATGCAAGCTGCTCTTAGCACGGCCCATTGCCCCCTCAAGACACAAACACAAGTATTTGCATCGCAGTATCTTCCTACCTGTGCACGCCAGAGGCCCAAAGGTTAGCGGTGCTAACCATTAAGGTGGGGGTCGGGTCCCATTTGATATTTTCCCTGCTGCCTGGGGCCGAGGCTGCCTTTCGGAACAAGCAGCGCCACAACAAAGCGCGTGCGGCCCGGGCAGCCTCCGCGGCGCGAGCAAATGAGGCGGCGGCGATTTGCATTTGTTGATTTAAGAGCCGAGCGGGGGCAGCGCGAGGCTGCTAAAGCGATTCCCATATTGTCTGCAGGCCCCACTGACAGCCATCATCAGTCACCTGCTCCTGCTTCCCTCAGCCCGGCCTTCCGAGGGAGCCCAAAGGTTACGCTGGGTCACCGAGTCCACCGGGAAATGAGACACGCCGAGGGCTGCTGCCACCCCGCTGCAGCTGCATGCGGAGCCGTCCCCGCCAGGCCACGTGCTCTGAAGCCAGCGCGTTTTAATACTCTCATGAGAACTTGTTAAAATATATTGATGAAAAGAATAGAGACACAAAATGCCAAGCTCTGCTTGCAATTATCGCAGTGTTCAGTCGGAACGCTTGCGGCAGGGCAAACGCGATCGCCTGCGCAGGATCCTGCTCTGCATCACAACGGGCTTCTCATTTGCACAAGCGAAATCAAGCGGTTGTTTCATGCTGCTCTTCTCAAAAACACACCGAGCGCTACAGCTTCAGCAGTTTGATGCATTGCACTGCATTCCTTCCCAGGTCTTTTATTCACAGCCAAAAAACTGTACCAGCGTCCACAATAAGTGCAGACGGGAGAGGATACTGCACAAACACACGCTGCCAGCAAATGAAGAGGCTTTTCAAAGTTTACAGAGTCCCTGCTACATTGTCGTGTCAGAGAAAGATGCAGGAGACTCATGAAATATACAGGTATCTTTCACAGTACTGCTATTTCCAAACATTCTCATTTTTTCCCCTGAAAGAATCCAGCACTTGCAGTCTTTGCATCCAACAGACATAGCAGAAAACAAAAATATTTGGGTATCTTGGGACCCATAGCATTAGCATAATTCAGCCCTTATTTGCACAAACAGACCCACTGCAGGGCCAAATCCTTCTTGCAGAAGCAGGAAAGTTCACCAGACACATGCAGGGCTGCAAAATTTGACCCCATAATGTTTTCCTTAAGATCTCCTGGCAGACTAAACTAGATACCTAAGACAACTGTGAAATTTGAAGCCACCAAAAATCTCCAGCACTTGCAAAAGGAATGGGACAAATGACAGCTCAGAAGCCTGAGCTCTCATGCAATTCTAATTATTAAAATTCTCTAAAACAATCCATAGCAATGGTTTCACTTTACCCTTTTATCCAGAAGGAGGAACAAAAGCTTCAGATCTGTAACACTCAGATTTTAAACATCTTCCATTTGGTTAGTGCCATGGAATGACAATTTCAGGAAAAGACTTCAAAACGCCATAGTGAAATGACAAGAAGCGAAGGTGCCTGTTCCTCCATATACTCTGTGAACATAGCATTGTCACCCGAGGTTAAGGTGCCAATCAGGACAACAAAAGCAACAGTTCCATGTTTAAACCAGCCTGGCTTCCAAGATAGAGACGATCATATTGGCACTGAGCGTTGCTCCTGAGCTCCCACTGCAAGTGAAGCCCAATGCTCTTCTCGAGATTATAAAAACCTGGTCTCTTGCATCTACAGATTAAAAAAAGGGCAGGCGAAGAGATTTAACAGCTTACCCTAAATCCATGTGAGAATTCCCCAGCAGAACTAATGGAAACATACTTTTCGAATTCTAGCCGTGGAGTTTAGCTACAAAATTATCCTTCTTGAATACAGTAAGTTACTATCACGCCAGTTTTGACAAGCTAGGAGAGGAGGTGGAAAGATTAGCATTTTTTCAAGACAGCTTACTGCCAAGGATTATGAAAAATATGTCCTTGGGTCTCAATCAAAGAGGTACTTTAAGAGCAGCCATACAAAAGCACAACAAGCATCTGTAATACACTCCAGCTCTTTCAATCCATGTCTGGGTTACTTCCAGTTATAAGACCTGAGAGGCATTGAGAGACACCGTAATACAAAATCAAGTATAATTCATCATTTTGCTCTCTAAAGAGCAACACTGCACTTAAAAACTTGAACATTTACCTTAGTAAGATACGGACAGCAAGGCTTGCAATTTCCTTCTTTCTAGACTTCAATATCTGCCCCCAGTATAAAACATCCCTTTGCAAACATCTTTTGCAAAAAAAATCTATTGAAAGCTCAGGAGGAAGAAGAAAACATCTGATGAACCTTCCTCGGCCACACAAATTGGAGTTACCTAAAGCCTGTTTGGGTTTACACCTGTCCTTAAGCCTGGCAAAGCCTAACTCCGCAGCCTTGGGAAAGGGTTTCTTCACGGTTCTTTTGTGCCAGATTCTTCACCTAGCTCTTGCCCCCTCAGATTAGTCACTGAATCTGCCTGTTTTATCACATTACTTGGATGCTCAAAGTGTATCTAGGCAGACCCTCCTTTAGGAAGTTCTTCAAAAGACTGCACCTGTAACAATCTAACTTACCGTGGTGGAAAATGAACTAGATGAATTTCTAATCATGAACAAATCTGTTAATTCTCTCGCAGTAGCCTTTATTTGTGCTTTGTGCCATTTCCTTCACAGTGCATCACAACAAGAACTGTCCTTAAAACTGCACTGAATAGGAAGATTTTTTTTTTTCCAAGTAAAATCTGAAATGATTATCCAGAGACTAAGACCAGGCCTGACAAAAACTCTGGGAAGAGATGCTGTACTCATTTCCTCCAATAGCACAACCAAGATGAAGAGTGGGCCCAAAATGAGATAGTAACACGCAACAAGCTTCAAAGGAAGGAAAAAAGAAACGCCCATGGCTAATGCAAAGCCACAATTTGAATGGCATGGGATTTGAATGGCAGCGCTGGTATTCCTGACACATGCACTAACAGACACTTGCACATGGTCCAGCCAGCCCCCTTCACTGGTTGGGCAACAGAGTCAGTGACGACATGAGCAGCCATAGGACCTGAAGAGGAGCAAATAAAAAAAGTTGTCTATGTAGCAGTCAAAAATGTGTGGACTTGAATCAATTGTATTTTAAAAGGAAATCATTGCTAATAATAACTGCCTTATAACAAATGTGGTAAGGAGGTCAGAAAAAACAGACACAGTTCGAAAAAAGGCAAAATCTTCTCCTTTTCCTAAGTGATTACTGCCCTGTAGCAGCACCATCCAGACCTTGTTGCAAGATGCCAAGAAACATTAAGAACAAATAAAAAAAGCTTAACGTGAGAGAATGGGGCAAATCAGATTTTAGCCTGAAGCACTGAAGAGTTTTTCATGTACAATTCTGAAGACAGCATAAATCTGCTTACTGTATGTGCCTGATCTAACTACTGTGACCTGCTCATGAAAGGAAGCTGGCTTAGCTGAGAGAAAAACGAAACCCCCAACAGTAGCAAATTGTACCATTTCAACATTATTTCCTTTAATGAAACTTAAGTACTCCTGCGCTTATCTGATTTTTTTTCACTACTTTAAAATTACACAATGCAGAGGCTTTTCACAGATTTCTAGTAGCTCTTTCTCAAGCGGCTTCAAAACTTTTTTTTTTTTTTTTATCTACAAATACCATAGAGGAGAACTGGATTTTATAATGATGTTGCACATTTGGGTAGAACTCAGCTGAAAACACAGCACAGTTATTTTGATGTAATTCCATCCTCAGGAACAGAGCATATGCTTCTAGTAGCTAGCTTGGAAAAAAAAATGTACAAAGTATTGAGATTGTGAAATAAAAATAAATGATATTAAACTAGGAGATCATAAGACAAAGATGACCCTTCTTAATCTCTGTTTGTGACTGTATCATTCTTATCACCACAGACAGTTTTTGAAAGAGATCTTTAACATCACAGGCTGATGAGTCCAAAGAAGGAAGACTGCTCTCACTGACCACAGACGCACTGAACTGGGAGGAATGCAGTGAGGTGACACATGGCATGGCGGGCGAAAGGCAGAAGGGAATTGGGGAGCTAGGGATAAAAGCTACAATTTCCCACCATTTCCATCTAGATTCCTGCATCACTTGCCTTTGGTGATGGAGCAAAGTTTCCCCCGGGATGCTCAGAGAGCATCACCTCCTGTGTGACTTGCCCTGCCCGGGAGCACACCTCGGCCTCGGTCCCATTTCAGAAGGGTGTGGGGGTCAGGGATAGGGAGACACAGATCCCGCTCCAGCCCCTGTTCACATTTAAACAATAGATGCTACCTCATGCTTAATGTGATTTTTGCAGTTAAAGCTCTTTATGACTTCCCAAACAGCTTGTTCATGTTTGTTCTTTTCTTTGCTCCTTTACAGAAAACGTTTTGCTTATAAATAAAGAGGTGCTTTGCTCAAGTACCTGCCATTTGCATGTAATGACTCAATGGTAAAATGCGTTTATATAGAAACAGCCAACAGAAACTGTTCAGACAATCTCCAGTTAACTGCCTTCTAGTTGTGTCCTAAAGCGTCAGATACAGCAAGTTACAGAGCAGTACAAGAATATTCTTAGCCATAAGTAAAAGATTTCTACTATCCAAGTGAGTAACACAAAAATCACAAAGTATGGCAGTCAGAAAAAAGAGTTAATAGAAAAATGTCCAAAAGATATGAAAACTAATGGATCCATTGTAAAGTATGCCAAAAGCAGAAATTATCCAAGCCAGCAGACGATCAATGAGCACACATACAAGATGACGCTAAAGCAACAAAATTCTATTTTTTTTGTTAACATTCATATTCACTCAAAAGGAGCCTGCATAAGTTCCCATACCAGAACCCCTATTTGCAGTGATTTAAAACAAGTTATCTGACATGAAGTGCCAGTAGAAGAGGTTAGGGAACGGAGACAAAACAAATAGTAAGGAGTTGGCAGGACAGACAGTACTTAAGAGTTTTAAGGAAACTGAAAGACAAAGTGACCAACCTACTGACTATGCTGTGCAAACTCTTCCTTAAAACTGCCTTGGGTCCAGAGACTTAAAGGTGGTTAATGCAATGCCAACATTTTCAAAAGGTTCCAGGAAGTTGTAGACAGGATACCTGATGTTTGTGCTGGCTGAGGTGCTAGAAGCTAGCGTACATAACAGAAGTAATGGCCACAGAGATAAATACAACATATTGGGGAAGAACCAAACATGCTTCCTGTAAAGAAAGGAGTCTGTTAAGGGGTATGTGGAAAGTCAATTGATGTAGTCTGTAGATTAGCATTTGTTTTTAAATTCTCTTCAAAATTTTTGAAAAACTACTCCCTCCTCGCAAAAGAAAAGAAAAAACTCTCTAAGCTTGGGAACAAATACGATGGAAGATCCTTACGATCCTTTTAAAGAATTTCTTGGAAAATACCAAACATCGATCAGGAATAAGCAGACATGTTTCCACAGTCAAGAGGACTCCCAGCGAGAGACCAGATCTCTGCCTGGGCTTGTGTCATTCAATAAATTTAACATTCTGGGGAGGGAAAAAAAAAAAAAAAAAAAAAAGAGGAGTAAAGCACAAGATGGCAAGAATTATTACTTGAATCAGTAAAGATGTAGAGAAAGATCTTCCAAAAATGCAAGGCTGCTTAGCAGCTAACAGTGTAACAGATGAAATTCAATGTCAAGCATTTCAAAATAACACAGCTTCTGCCACCAACAATGAGCTACTAGATGATTTACACAAAAGTGACATCTTGGAATTTAACTATTTTACAGTATTAGGTCATTGCTCCACAAGAGTACAAAAATCCCAGCTAGAAAGCAAAGATTTATTATAAAGGAGGGAAAAAAAAATAATAAAAAAGGGAACAGAAAACACAACAGTGCTATTGAGCCTTACATTCTGTGTGCATTTCTGGTTCCAGTGGTTCAAAATGATAGAGCTGAAATGGAAACAGTGCATAAGAATGAAATTACGATCAGGTGAACAGATGATCAGAATTACACTGATCCCATACAAGGAAAAACAGAACAGGACTTCACAAGCTGGTAATAGAGACTACTGAGGTAAGACAGAATATAGGTCTCAAAATCATGACTAAAATGAGGAAGACCAACAGAGAGTAACTGTCAACCAGAAAGCAGAAGAATCTATTTCTATGCAAGAACTAGAGGACAACAAATGAAACTATCAGAAACTACCAGAAAGAATTCTCTCTTTTCCACAGAACAGATCCTTAAGTACAGAACTCCCTGCCTCAGAATGTCCTAGGTGCTCCGAGTTCAGATGGCTCTAAATGTACTTGAGGCGAGGAGATGGAAACCTCCCAGGCGGGATGCAGCACAGAGGCATTACTCCTGGCCTCGGGGGCTGCCAGGTATTAGTAACACTTCTGCAAACCTCTCCCCTAGCTGTTCATGTTTGTCTTCAGACATCTGCTTGCAGCCACTGCGAGAGAAAGCATGCTAGAGCAGCTGGTCCTTTGGATTGATCCAGCACAAACACCATGACACCAACTTCAATCTGCAGCTGTAGTTCACACTGAGCAACAAGCCATCTCTAACAGCACTGAAGTCACACAGAGACAGAATAACAAGCTACTGCATCCTTCTAATATTAATCTTGGCCCAGCTGGCCAAGCTGATAATAAGCACTGCGGCCAAACCATGCAGTACGTATATCACTACGATGGGAGATATTTCTAGAGAAACCTACCAACTACAGTAATAGCTAAACAGAGCTACTGCTAGAATAACTAATAAATAGTATGACTACATTTCATACGATGGTGCACATGCCCTAATGTCTAGGTTCACCTAAGTTGTGTTTACTGAAAATTATCAAAGACAACACCAGCAAGACTTAACGCTTGCATGTTGAAAAAAAAAAAAAACAAAAAACAGAAACAACAACAAACTTTTCTCTAACTTTCCCTTTTTATCTTCTAGCAATTGTGTGTCAGTTCTTGAGGTTATCTTTCTAAAAACAATGGAGCTCACAAAAGATAGAGCTGAAAAGCCTAAATATGTCCCGTAAGTTTTTCCGAAGTAAATTCAACCATACTTAAGAAGTCTGTGTCTTAATTGGTCCTTAAAAACCTCCTACGACAAAAGTCTACATTCTTTCCAGAGATCCGAAACGGCTGAAATGCTCAAATAAGACCTTCCCCAGGTTCTAGATTAGGCCTCCCTTATTGCAATTCTTCACCTCTCTTGCTAAGTGCTAAACTAGGTCATAGAAATGTAAGTCTCTTGACAGCAAACTGTCATTTTAGGAATAGTTGACGCTTAGAGAACCACGCAAGCACTCTCATACCTAGATTAAGAGATACACTTTTGCTTGGGCACTACGATCTGTGGGGTGGTCCTTTAAGAGAATTTTACTACATTTATATCCTTTCAGAAGAAAAAAAAGAAAAAAAAGTAGTTGAAAAAATTTAACTTCCCACTTCATTCACCCTAAATTCTAAGCCACGCTCAGTCAAGTATTCTTATTTCCTACCGTGATAAAATTAAGACAGGGATACTAAGCCAATCTGCAGGATAAAAAAAAAGTCTGGGCCAGAATGACACTACACGATTTCAAGTGAATTCCTACTATACAGTATTTCTCATACTTTCTTCCTTTACAGAGGTAGATGCAGTCTATGTTATCATGACTTAATTCAAGAATCCCGACAATATTTTCATATTCCTGACTTAAATTACTTGATTACACTCTCCCTGAAGCTATTATTTACATCTTAATAAAGGGCTATCGTTACAATTCTTTAATGACTCAAGAAATAAAACTGTGCTGAAAAAAATCCCTGAGAAAAGTAAATATTTCATCTAGCTATGTAAACTAGACAAATGCATATAGCATGCACGTTTAACAAATGAAGACAAAAAGCACAATTTAAAACTCAACAAATACTTACTGCTCAGAATGAGGAAAAAAGAAGTAAAGCTAAAAAATTTAATAAAACCTCAGTTTTTAATACTTTGGGCTCACCTTTAGAATTAAAAACAACCAAATCCCCATGAGCCTGCACCTTCCGGCCTCCATTCCTATCATATAACCAAAATTCTCCGTTTTGATTTAAGGCAAGCAAGATTTTTGCCTCAGGTCTTATCAGTATTTAAAGAACCATTGTTTTTAATAACAATGCAATAGGCTTCATAAAATTTTTCCATCTTAGGTATTCCAGGCCTTCACTAATCTTGAATATACTGTAGAAATCTGTTTGTTCATTGTACTACCCGAACGACTGCAATCGTCTTTACTACTTGCTATACAAATCTTACATCTAATCTCTGTCAAACACCCTACGTAGTATCTCAAAACAGTTTCTCCAGCACTGACACTGGAGCAGTCCAAGTGATTCGACAGAGCTCCTTCCCAGGAGATGCAATGGGATGCAGCAATTCCTCAGAATTAACATCATTAACTTCCCATGATAACACCTGCTCTTCATAATCTGTCAAGACACGGACAACCTTCGTACGAAGCCGAGAAATATACTTCCAAGAGTGGGAAGTGAAGCACAGCAGCACTAACACAACACTAACAGCCTAGTCAGTTTTGTACCCATAGCATTACATCCGATTCGACGCAGTTGCCTTCACGTAGCAGGTTTTTGCCTGTCCTTGTGGCTCTGCCAGCAGAGCTGCTCCCTGGTTGGAACCTGCCAAGGAAGACTAAACTAGATCACAGTTACTTTGTCACACTGGCAACAGCTGAAGGCAGTAATTAGCAACAGGGAAATGAGGGCAGGGATGCAAGGAAAATAGCAAGCGGCTGAGAAAGGTACTCTTGACTAATCCCACTTAGATTCTCCACCCAGTTCTTGATGTGACGTGCTGGCATAAATTAAGAAAAACGACAGAGAGATAGAAGGCAGAGAAAGTGACTGATTTTTTACTTTCTTGCTTCTGTTTTTTCAGTACTTCTAGTGAAAACAGGCTCCTCCTTTCAAACCTCTCCTTATCTCGAATCTGAAGGGAGCAGAGTAAAATGGCGCAAGCTGTTTGGCAGCAAAACTTCAGATGCCAGAACCTTGGCCAGAGGTCCCCTGAGAAGCAAAGGTTCCCAGGGTAGATGGCTACATCTTACAACCCACAGGGGCTGTTAAAGGAACTCTATAACCGTATGTTCAAGCATCCACACAGCTATAAGGATGATAAAGCATGCAGAACACATAGCTTCAAAATAGAATTTTGGGAGCGTGAAGCAAAAGACACTAAATACACAGTTTAAATGTTCAAGCATCAAAGAAGCAAAGCTACTACAATACGTTCCTATAAAACATCTATTTTGCCTTCCTTTTGTAGCAGTTAGATAAATATAAGGCACTGCTGCAGAGACTATATTAGTGTCATTACACAGGAACATTTAACCACCTGTAATATAAACAGTAAACATAGGTTAAATCCAAGATTCTCCCTGAGCACAGAAAAAAATAAAGATTATCAAGCACACTTGTAACAGCAATTATTAAATAAAATATATGTCCAGAGTTAACAAGAGCTTACAAAAATAATTTCCCAGAAACTACACCATTAGCTCTAAATTACTTTAAAAAAATAACAATATTGCAGCCTCATCAGCTACTTGTACACCAAACCTTCAGTCTTATCTGCATACAGCCAGCTGGTTTTAAAAATTCTGCTATAACTGAGAGGAAGAATAATCAAGCAATATTATTAGTCATCTTACCATTGCTCCCTGGTGGCTGTAATGCATCTCCTGTCAAGCTACACCATCCGACTGGGAAAATATCTCGAGAATCGTATCTGCACCAGTAGTCAAATGCTCCTCTCCAGCCATCAAATGTAACGAAAACTTCATCTCCTTTAACATCTCCAATGGTTGCTGGGCAAATTAAGTAGGGGTTCTTTCTGTCTATAGCTTCAAGTTTCATCCCAACTTTAAAAGAATTTGGTGCAGGCTTTGGTGGTTCCTATGAGAGCAAGGGTGGGAGAACATTTATCTTTGTATTACCTCTTACAAACAAACAAGCATTTTTTCTTCACAATTCTTTCTTCTTACAATGTTGTGAAAATAGTATAATATATGTTTTTTTTTTAATCTTTATTCATATATCAAATTTATTTTTGCTCTTCTGCACTATAAAGACTAGGTTTTTTTAAAAAATCTTTATTCATATATCAAATTTGTTTTTGCTCTTCTGCACTATAAAGACTAGATTGTGTATTCACGATCACAGCTGGAAGAATCCTTGTGACAGAAAGACTACAATAAAAGTATTTTCATAAGCAATAGGTTCCACCCAGCACGCTATGGGCAACAGGACAACAGGAAGACTAAAATGAAATCATTGCGTATTAATACTGACAACTGTCTAGTACAAACTTCACTTCTCAATAAAGCCATGAAAAAAAAACATTAACATTGGACATTATTTATAGGCCCCTGTGAGCCAAGCTAGCCTTGGATCAATTCCAAGTAGACAACAGCAAAACAAACATCAAGTCAATGTGACCAGCAAAGTTACAGAGCACAGCAGTGACTAAATGGAAGCTGAATCACCACCTTGCCGTAGGAAAGGCATCATACAAAAAAGAAAAGAATTTCATAATCCCTAAAAGATCTCAGGCAGGCTAGTACACTGATGTATGAATTATCACAGCTCAAAAAAGTTTAAAGTTAGCGTGTAAGCAATGAGGCTGCAGGTCTGAACCACACTGTTCAATCTGCTGCCATACTGGTAAATGAAGTCACTCAATATGACAGCAGCATTTTAGCACCCTGAGGGGAACAGCAAGGCAAAAAGATTGGACCAACAAGACGTTTGATAGAATGATTGTTCCTATATATGTATTTTTTTAATTTATGTTTCAAAAAGCGTCAGAATACCCTTTACTATTACTTTAAACTACATTCCTATTAACATTTTAAAGCCTCGATAGACATCCAATGAAAACTTCTAACAAAACCTCTCCAAGCACTGTGGTACTCCAGTGGCTCTTAACTACCACTAAAACTTTTACTCCTGTGCACAACCACACGAATATGGTGCTGCTAACAAGCGAGAGCTGCATCACATCCTAAATCCTTGAGAGAGAGAAAAAAGAGTCAACATTTTTTTTTCTAAATAGCACAGCACACTTTGAAGTTCCAGATGTGGGCAAAAAAAGCAACGACCATCCAATGGATCAGATGATCACCTCCTGTCTAACTTTGTAGTTTGCCAATCCAATTCAAAATATTTTTTAATATTCTTGCCTTCCCCCCCAGGGAGCAGAGCTTAGTATCTTGGCTTCCTCAATAACAAAAGTAACCATGAACCAGCTGACAATATCTCAGAGCCCCTTTCTTACCTTCTTAAAGAAAGCTGCAGGCGCCATTTCAGCTCCATTCAGCGTTCTTAAGAGAAACATTGGCCAAGAAGATGCATTCATCTGGAATCCTAAGCAACAAACACATTATTTAGAAACAGAAAGCAGAGATTTTGCATATAGAATACAAAATGGAAGGAGAAGGATGTAAAATTTGCCTTACTAATGCCTAATTCCCTGTATTTTGCACTTGCCTTGAAATAAATGTAGCCAAGAAGGGACCGATAAGGCAGCTGTTGGTGCAGAAGGCTGTGCATGCATTTCCATTTTGAGTGGTTTGCCTGTAGATCACTTGTCACAGTCTAACTCTGAGATATGGGAGGTGATAACCAAGTCACCTGGCACATTCTCTGATCCAGTGGAGCTTCCTCAGTGCAAGTACCCCGTTTGCTTTTCTGAGACACTTTCTACTCTCATTCCCAAAAAAACATTCTTAGTTCCCACTTTTCTCATTTACTAGAGATACCTTTTCATTTTCAAGACTACTGTAATCCTTTCACTGGAACACAGACAAGAAATAGAACTGGTTTCTTCTCTTTCCTCCATAAATGAGCAAACAAAAATACATACATACATATGCATACATACACACAGACCAAAGGATAAACAGTGAATTTAATAAAAGCATATGCTGTATTGCAAAACACAATGTAAGTTGTTCTTGATTTTAAATTCTTCATTAAAGAAATGAATAAAAAGTAAAAACAATGATCAGATCCGTTTAGATTAATGACCTTATTCAGGCAGAACAAAGGTTTGGCTGAAACTACTTTAATTCCAGGTAATCCTCCCTGAGAAACAACTCAAGGGAAAGGAACCTGAGGAACCTGAGTTCCTCAGCACAGTTAAAAACTGTGCACAGTTAAACTGTGCACAGTTAAAAACACCCCCCTTTGCTTTCTGAGCTTTCCAAACATAAGCTTCAAAGTAATGAATGAAGTGAAAGATATACTAGGCATTTGGTTCTCTGTCTTTAGCAGGTAAGCACCTGGCATAGCTCAATAGGTGAACAGACGTAAGACAATTAGGAAACCTCTCCACAAAGCACGTAGTTCTAAAATCTGCCAGGAACTGAGGTGTTTCCTCATAACCAGCCTCCATGAACCCTTTAAGAAGTGCAAAAGTAGATCATGACTTGCAGCTTTCCATTTGCCAAATAATTAAACGACCTCAAATTGGACTGTGTGGTATAACGGCCCTTTACCTTGTAGCTTTAAGTTATCTTCTGTTGAATAAAGAGCCTTCTGGTTGGAACTACCCCTAAATGAATACAAAACTCATGCCTGACAAATGATGCCATAACACGAGGACTACTGAGCTGATCATCAGACCTGGTTTGATACCAGAATCTTTCCATGCTCTAAACACGTTTGATTCTTGAAATACCATAATCCTAGCCAGCTACCACAGAAAAGACTTATACATGAGACAGCAGCATGACAGCTGAGCAACAGCTTAAGTTAACTTCATTTGGTCTTTGAATTGCGCTGGTAAAAAAAAAAAAAAAACACAGAAAACGTCATCCTCAAGGGAGTTTTCTTAAAACATTAAATGGCTGAAAACAGCAAGAACAACGAGAAATCACCTCTGACAAATGGAAGCTGGAATAAGAAACCTTTGCTACATTAATCACTTTCAGAAACCTGGTGCAACGTGCGTAATCAAATCTATGTAACAATCAGGTAGGAGGGAAGATTTTTAACTTGTTATTACGAAAGAAATAGAACATTAGTATCCAGAAGGCTCCCTACTACTCAGGAGAGAGAGAAAAAAAAATCAGTTTAAATGTCTAACAGGAGGTAATTATACACCCAATTAGTTCCCAGCTTTGCCCAGGAACAGGATGCTGTAAAACAGCCAAAAAGGCTTTTTCAAAAATTTATCTAGGTATAGCAGAATGCTTGCTGGCTGGACCGTAGCCTATCTCTAGGAAGATCTAGGACAGGAGGGACAAAATAAGGGCACTTGCATTCTTTTCTGAATAACCAGCAATTGTTCTGAGGGCAGATATGCTCGCATTCCTGGTGGTTTGGGAACATCTTGTCAGGTACAGTATGATCAGGAGCCTGACTGAACGAAGTGCGAGACAGTATCCAAACGGTATCCATCAACCCTGCCACTGAGGAGCACAAAATGTTGCTCTTCTTAATGGGTAAGCTGATCCCATTAAACATAAGCCAGAGTTGTTTTGTATATCACGCTCGTTTAGCAACAGGTTTATAAAAGTACTAGGCTCCTGAATTAAAGCCATACATATAAAACTGGACATCTGAAGGAACAGGTCTGCTCATTCTTCTAACCATCCTCTTTCATACTGGTAGCACAGCATTCGTTCTAAGAGGGTGTACCTAGAACACCAAAGAGATTAAACTCCTCAAAAAAGTTTTAGATTTTCTTTTTCTTCAAGAATTTACAATGTTTTCATTTAAAACTTATTATGTTCCAAAGAAAGAAGGAAAATCCCATTCTGGACTCAAACTACATCTTTCCATCCTAAACAGTATTTTTTCCAGACAGTTGTGCCCCTGCTGCATTGCCTTCCTTGTGTTTCTAAGGCAGCAAAGCAGCACAAAACTCTGTCTTAATAATCTAGTTTAAGTGTCTTAAAGGTTACATATGCTCATATACTGTACTGCTGCTGTAACTGCTTGTTTATTTAAAAGCAAATCAAGTTTCACATTGTAACAATACGGTAATGTTCACGTGGATCTGAAAGTCTTAGCATCTAATATTCACAAATTTAAGAGGTTTTATTTTTATTTTAAATAAAAAAATAAAGAAAGTATACTTATCTTTACTGAACCTCTGTTTTTTCATGTGCAAGATTTACTAATGATACCAAAGCCAGAAGGAGATTTATAACCACAAGATGAGAAAACACTAGTAACATTCTTATATTATTTCTCAGCAGAAGGTTACAAATTCGAGCAAGGGGGGCAAGGGGGTTGCTGCTGTGTGGTTTTCTTTTCTTGTCTTTTTTTTTTTTTAAGGGAAGTATTTGTCTTTTTTTTAGGGTTTTTTTTTTAAAGCAGAACTATTTTCAAACTAATATGAAAAATGTTTTTGCTTCAAAAATGTTCAAACCTAGAATTTATTCTATAACAAATATGGTTCAATATACAGATTAATCATACAAAGAAAAGTTGTGAAACAATTATATTAACCACAGAGGTCAGTCAAGTCAACTTTGACTGTTCATCTACAACAAGGAATTCCTTTGTACAGTTCCCCCTTCAATAAACCCCCTCAAATCTTTTTTGACAAAGCCTAAGTACTGTTTCCTCAGTTTGGGGAATCACAATGTCATAGCTTATACCGCCCACAGAAGGCAAGAGATATTCTGCAGACTAAGTCTATTTTAGGTTTTGTACTATTTCTAAACACAAGAAAGCTATATTTTGTTTATGAGTGTTCATAGTGCTCATAACCCAGTCATAAAAAACTGATCAGGCATCCCCCAAGATGCGTGGATTAGAGGAGATCAGAATCGTATGCAATATAAGTTTACAGTTTGCCAAATCCCCAGAGTGCTTTTCTCCCACCTCTGAGCAGAACGTTACAACACTGAGCCAGCCCTTCCTACGCTGCCTTTCCCAGATCACAACAATTTTCTCTGAGAGCTTGAAAAAAACATTCAGATAGTCCTAGACTGATGCGTCTCCTGCTGCCCAGCAGGATAGGTTTAGGCTACCAGTGAGCGCCTTCTAGTGGGCCACTTTATTCAGCTGAAGAAGAAAAAGGAAAAAAGCATCACTCTGCTTTCACCACTGCTACTCTATTCTTACCAACAAGGCCTGCTAAAAGGAGCATACACATAAAGGAAGAAAATACTATATCCATCCGCACCCACAGGATAGGGTGTGTATCAGGAAATAATTTTAGACTGCTGCACAAGACAATACATTTGGACATTAAAAAAGTTGTCAGTCTGACACACCCATTTAATAATAAAGGATATTTATAAAAATAACAACTCAAAATCTAATTATTCTGCTTATTCTCATGTCCAAAAAATCCAAATCAACAAAAGCGGCAATTGATTTACTCTGAACTGCCTTGCTTACCTCTCCTTTGGAAGCAAATAATGGTTCAGGGAAGTATGATCAAATTTGCCAACATGAAAAAACAAACTTGCCTGTATGAAAGCATCACTCCAGATGCCACAGTTCAGAAACTTTGTTTCTTACCAAGAGGAGGCTGGAGCATTCCCCCTTTCTTTTCACAGGTGCCGATTGGCTGTATGTCCAAGGAATCCACAAGCCTCCAAAAGTCATTTTTGTTGTCACTTCCATCGAGTCGCAACCTCAACCTGGCACCGGTGATTCCAATTACCGTGGCTATACAAACCGAGGTGACATTGCGAGGGTCACGGGCTTCCAGTTTCATACCAACTTTGAAATCATTCGTAGGGGGAATTCTGGACTACAGGAAGAGGCAAAAGACATGTTTCTTATTTTTGTTAGTAGTGCTTAATTTACCAGCTAATTCAATGTACAGCTTTCTTCATCCGGAAATACCATTTAATTGCTAAATATCTAGAGAAAGAAAAAAGGAGAGAAAGGAGTTAATGTTAGATTAAATTTTACAGAAAGGAAATGCATGCCCAAAGCCATATGAAACTTCTTGGCTAAAACAGGGATTATAGCCTGTGCTTATCCACAGAAAACTGAATGCATACATATACACATAGAGTGAAACGCCGATTTAATTAGCAAGCATCAGATTTTTGAAAAAGACACTGGCACAGGGAGAAGAAACGTGACGATGCAATTTGGTCTTTGGCCTAAGCTTTTTGTGAAAAGTTTGAGATGAAAAAGAGCCAAGGGAATATTTTTTACAGGACTGTTTGTTGCTAAGATGGAAAAATCCACAGCAAGGGTAGAAAACCACTGGATCACCACTACCTATGGCAACAGCACTGCAGGCAATCAAATCATTTAATGATCTTCAGAATTTTTTATTAAACCTAAATGGGCCTGGTTGCTTCTGCCACATAGAAGGATTAGTCCAGAATCTCCAGAAACCTCCTCATTTCCAGACTACACATATTCATGGAAACTTTCACCAATGTTATCTTTCACCTTGAATCTTTTACAAATGACAATGAAACCTGCAGGATATTGATATAGGGTAACCTAATTCTTTCTCAGCATTCTTTCATCAAATTGAATAAGCAAGAACTGTAGTTTCTTAAGGAGAATTTCTCTAAGGGAGAATGACTATTTCCCTACCATCCTGGAAGCCCTTTGATGCATCTCTTCTACTACAAGCTGTTTTTGAACACAGGTGATAAAAACTGTAGACAGAGCTCTCCATGGCATTTCAACCCCCTAGTTCTCCCACACAGGCACTAGGGTCAACCTGAAACCTAACACACAAGGCAGGTAGACAAGTAAGAAATGTGAGCATTCTCACTCCCAAGATAAAAATGTCCCATCCCTACACATTTTCAGATTGGCACATTTATACATCTGGGCATACACAAAAAGGCTAAGGTATTCTGTGTTACTCTAAAGCGCTGGTGATATTTTGCCTCCACTACCTTAAATTTTTAAATACATATCTTGCTGTGCTTATGCTACTGCGTGCAGGTGCTCTATTTGAATCATGCCTCAGATCTACAGCAGGAGCCCTGAAAGAGCCAGTGCCCCCAAACCAGAGAGACAAGCAATATTCAGTAAACGTTGAGTGCAGCATCTGCCAGCAGAACATTTAGACAGCAGGCTGGCTGAGAGAGGAACCTCAGCGTATTAAATTTAAAGGGCAATTCAATTTCAGGATATTGCTTGTCAAGCTGTTATTTTCTACAACCATGAAAAGCAATTGAAAGTGAAAAGTTGGAGGGGTTTGTTTGTTTTTTAAAAAGGTGAGCTTGTTTAAACTGCAGTAACTCAGGGCACTGTACTAAAAAGGTATCACCTCCATATCGGTTCTTATTTGCACCCATAGAGCAAAACTAGTTAAATAACAACCTTCTTTTAAGCTCTGTTCAAACAGAAGGGACTGGTCCTTTTTTACTTACAATTTTCAACTGTTTGAGAGAAAGTGATATGGTGAGAGAAATAGATGTGGATTATTTCAAAAGTTTAAATGGTAATTAGAAACAATGAAGAACAATAGATTAACGTAATTATCTAAATGTAGAGTGTATTTTATCAATTTCTATTAGCTGTCTACACCTGTATATTAACTTATAGTAGACACTTATGACACTTATCTTGTCCCCTGGGCCACTTTTTTTTTGATTTTAATATAAAATTTAAGTTTTATGAAACACTCGCAAGTTACAAATTCTGATTTTAACTGCCAAGTTAAGCTTCTCTCTGCTTGATTGCATTTGGTCTGCCACTGCAGAGTATTTCTTCAAATTACACAGAGTGATAATGACATGTACAAGCCATGTGCAACCCAATAATGTCCAATTAGTCCTACACAAAGCTTGAGCACTTTTGCTTCTAAAATCTGCAACCATTAATTAGTGAGAGGAGTCAGCTCTGCAATAATTAATGTTGCATATCACTTTCTATTTGAAGGTCAACATTTAGAAGGAACTATAAATCTGCACATGCAAATTGTTTTGAAATTTGCTATGCACAGAAATGAAACTTCCTTAACTCCTCCACACACTTCAAGCAACCGAAACCACTCACACTAAACTCAGTCAATGCATGTCACTTAACTACCTTTATTTAAGGCATTATTCAGTTGCTCACTTTGGAAATCTTCAGCACCAGTGGCCAAGGGGAAGATTCAGGTACAAAAAAAACACAAGGAAAGGCTTCTAGGCAGGTTTCTGCAATAGCTCCATGACCCAAGAGTAGATGCTTTTGCCATGATGGTCCATGGTGTGCGAGGACAGTTATCAGCTTCGGAATGACCGAGGGTTGTGCTACTGATCTCTGCCCCCGCCCACACAGTTTGGGGTCTCTGCCTTGAGCTGGTATTCGGTGTAAAAAAGAGATTATTATAGAATTGTTTACTGAAGGTAGTCAGTTACAGGTGCTCCATGCAAATGGAGCTATGGACTTTGCTACTTGCAGCCCCCTCTAACCTTCTTTGCTTGCTGTTTGAAACCAACACATAAGAGCCTCTTTGTCCTTGAACTTCAACCTCCCCAAAACAAGCTGTGACCCAAGATGTAGCATGAGGAAGTGTTTCCACCTGGTTTCCTCTCTCTTCAGCCTCCAATTCTACAAGCTGCTTCAAATTCACTGTGTAACAGTTTCCCTCCTCCTCAGATTAATTCGGTCATGTTGCGTTGTGTTAGTTCCCGCTGAAGGAAGGCCAGTATTGCTCACAGCAGCAGACTACTGACACATCCAAGAAGATACCTCTCTGCACATACCCCATCCACTAAACTACATTTTCCATTTGTCACTCATACCTGAACTATGCAATTCCTTCTGCACTTACCTTTCTAATACAGCAAAGCCAGGCAAACCAAAGCTCATCCTGTCTATCATTACGCAGCTAACTAAGCTAGTCCTCAAGTTAGGGGCATAGTGGCCCACATGCCCCTCTACAGAAGAGAAGAGGCTTGCAGAGGTTGACTTAGTCTCCAGAGATCATTAGATCACTGGAGATCATTAGCTCACACAGGATGATAGATTTAAATTTCAACTTGGAACGCATACAAAAACATCAGGCAGAGATGAAATCAAATGCATAGGGCAGTATACAACAGTATATAGAAACCTTTCTTCTATGATCACTGCCCATTCCTTCTAGCTATTACTAAACAATTAATAATGCTGTTAACTTCAGAGAACATAGTCGACACACCTCTAGTCTTCAATAAACTTTTTTTTTTAAGTTTCTCTGAAATGTTTAGGCTTAGCTACTACCCACCTTCTGTATAGCAGAAGCAACATGCCAGCAACCAGAGAACCAGAGCTCTGGCTCTGTACCATGGAAGGTCAGGAGCAAATAATGTTCTTCATTGTGCAACAAGTAGCACTGAGTAGTACTGCTTCAGTATTCCCCATATAGCTCTCTCCCCTCCCCATCCCATGCCCTTTTTTTTTTTTTTTTTTTTTACATCTTCAGTATCTACTGCTCCTTGGAAATAATCACTCTGCCTAGGAGGATCCAAAATTACACATATTTGGAAGGTCCAGAAAAAAAAAGCAATGAATAAAATTCTGCTACACACACACGTATATACGTCTTGTCTGTATTATATACATATGTATGTGTATATGCACACAGATCTAGTCTTCCTTAAAAACCATTGCTACCATATTAATGAAACCCTCAAAGTTTGGCTTGAGGCATGTATCAAGAACAGAAAGTTTCAACAGAGAGCATCTATCAAATTATAACTTGAAATCAAAAGAAACCAAGGAGATCTACAAGCAGTGTACATATAAATGTTGCTCCAGCACCCTATCAACACATACACATTCACACAGATTTGCGGAGCAGTACTTAGCATACCTGTCTGAAACAATGTAGAGGGGCAGCTACTGATTCAGTCTCTTTCAGATAATCATCCCAATTAAACTGTTCTGGAAGACATATAAAAAAGAAAAAAAATACAGTCAGAAAGTTTCAACAGAGAGCATCTATCAAATTATAACTTGAAATCAAAAGAAACCAAGGAGATTTACAAGCAGTGCACATATAAATGTTGCTCCAGCACCACCCTATCAACACGTACGCATTCACACAGATTTGCGGAGCAGTACTTAGCATACCTGTCTGAAACAATGTAGAGGGGCAGCTACTGATTCAGTCTCTTTCAGATAATCATCCCAATTAAACTGTTCTGGAAGACATATAAAAAAGAAAAAAAATACAGTTTTTAAATGACACAGTAAGGAGCTCTTAGGAAAGAGGGGGAGAAAACCTCCAACTATTTGGTAATATTACTTTTTTTTTTTCCTGAGAACAGAATTACTTTAAAATGGAAACTCCACCTGTTTAAAATAAAAATCCTTGAAGCCGTTTTAGAAATTCTGTTAATCCATAGTGTTGATCACACAACAGGCAAAATGAATGCAATCTCCCTCACATTCTCTTCTTGTAGTTTATATAAAAGATACTACTCAAGGATATCTAGCTTCAGTCACCTGCTCAAGGATGCCCCAAACATCCTTGCACTGCATCCTTGCATTAATATTTGTGCCTTTGTCTCCCTAAGTGTAAGATGGGAACAGCAGCATTTCCTACCTCATAGGACTGCTGAGACGATGTATTTTGAAAAGTATAGCCACTTTGGTTCTGCGCTTACAGGATGATGTATCATATACTATCATATACTATCCCAAATCCACTAGAAATCAAAAGGATTCGCCCAGTCTGTGATCTTAAATGAAACAAAACAAAATGACTTCTAACTTCATTTTTATGACTTTTTCTCCTAAGTCTCCTAAAAGTTAAGGCTTGTAAGATGAAGTAAATATCACTATAGTGTTCAGCAACAAGTACCTTGTTATTTTTTTTCAAATGCTAATGTTGAGATCTTTTTTGTGCATAGGTGGGTGGGAGTGTTTTACATTACATTTCCTTGGTGTTACACATTTCTACCCTAGTTTTTAACACAACAGTATGAAATACTAATATCAAAGATATAAGAGAGGATTTACTTAAATGAATGCACAAGACGACGACTACATTAGTTCAGCTAACGTTTTTGTTCGCGTAATTATCTAATTGAGCTCTTCTCCTCATTTTTCCTGTTTGGGCACCTGGCATCTTCCCGAGCAACTCGGTAACAGGCGACCCCAAGCGGTACCATGGCGCCACCTAGCGCTCGCTGCGGCGCCACTCTCCAAAGCCTGGATCCCGACTCCGACGTGGCAGCCAAGCCGGAACCCAACTCAAGTTTCTTGGCGCTGCCCTCCAGAACACGCCCGGGCACAGCTAAGCACATTTCTGCAACGTTCGGGAGAGAAGACACAGGAAAAAGAAAAAACAAAATCCGAGCAGCCACTTGCATACTGCTTCTCTGAAGAATACTTGTTGGTTTGAAAGCAGTGTGTTTTATTACTGTAATATTTAGCTGAAAAGGTGTAGTGCCTCATAGTGCCTCAAGCAGAAGAAAATGGGATTCCTGGGCCAACTGAGATTTTGTTCTTGTTTTTTTGTTTGCTTGTTTTGGGGCATAACAGCCTCAAGAGGGTAGGAATGATCTGTCCGTGAGACTGCTGAGGACATTTGGCTGCAGAAAACATCTGGCTGTTAACCACATAACAAAACAATAAAATCTCAAAAAGGGCTAATTTGGGGGACTGCACGGTATTTAAGGTGCGTGTGGCAAGGATGGTTTGATAAGACAGTACCCACAATATCTGCTGGTCAATCTGCCAAGTCAAGAAGGCTGCAAATATAAATACGATGAAGCAAAGTTTTGCTTTGTAAAAGTTATTTTTTGAGAAGCAAAGTAGCATAAAATACATAAAGTAGCACATGCAGACAGCTGCACACAAATCCAAGAACGACACACTGGCCCTTCTCCTTAAACCTGAGATACTAAAACCACTTTTACCAAACAACAGCCTGAGGTCTACTGCAGGATTACTCCACCTGTGACGACATGCTGCAGCAAATTAAAGCCAAGTTCTCAGAGATAGTCCTTATTATAATTTAATTACTGCAGTGTTAAAATAAAGGATATGAAAATACATTTGTAATACATAACATGCATGTCTTGGGAGATAATCAAATGAAACTCCACAAGAAAAACTTCTGTGTATCCAGACTGCATAGGTAGAGAGGCAATTGTTTTCTGCACATTTCTATTTATTTCTAATTCTGAAGCCCCAATAAGCATACAAGTTCTGAGAAATAAAAGCCTTTAAGAAAATTATCTCACACAATGATTTAACTTGCATTCCTCTTCCCACTCAAACCTGTAGGCTGAATAAAATAGCTTTAGAAAAACCTGTTATGCACCAAGCACAACATTTTCTATGAACCCAGGAGCAAAGAGAAAACTGGAGAGAGAAAAGCATTTTTATGCTGAATTAATATGGTAAGAACAAATCAGCATATACTGAAAATGGAGAAGGAAAAAAATGAACATAATTAAGATTTTTGTAAAGAATAAAGTTTGTAACCAACTCCAGAATTATGTTAAAATAGTGATCCAACACAGCCAGTATGGACAAATGGCCTCATTAGTTTAAATATACAGAATATAGGTTTATGACATGGTTGCCTCATGCAACTCAGTGAATGACCCATGATGTTCTTTCCCATACTATCGCAATACTGTATCGCTTCCCAACAAATGCTGCCAATCACAAAGTAACCTAAACCAGAAGGGGCCAGCACAACCCCCAACACTCAAAGAAGGCCTAACAAGGACCATGCTGCTTGAGGACCTGATGGCTTTTGAGGGTTTCTAAGGACAAAGACACCACAGTTGCTCCAGATCCCTTTTCCAGGGTTTTACCACCCTCCCCGGGAAGAATTTTTTCCTTATAAAAATAGGAATTGCCCATGTTCCAATTTGATTTTTGTTGCTTCTTCTCCTTCCACCTCTCAGAAGAGCCTTCTCTACATGCACCCGTCAGGTAACTGAGGACGGCAAGCCACTCTCCCCCCAGCTTTCTCCTTTTAAGGCTGACGAGACCAGTTTTGTTTCTCTTGCCTCATGCATCGTGTGCTCCAGCACCTCCATTTTCCTGATGGCCTTCCAGCAGGCTTGCTGGGGTGCCCAACAGTGAGCACAGCGCTCCAAACACAGCCCCACAGGCGCAGCAGGGAGGAGCGGATGGTGCGCTCCGGCCGCAGAGCCTGCTGTGCAGTTGCCGCTCGCGCCCACAAGAGCGCCCTGCTGCCTCGCGCTCCGCTCAGCACGCAGCAGCCTCCAGGGCCTGCGCTGCCCCTTTCCCGCTGCACTGTTGCGTGGGATTAGGCCTCCCACAGGTGCAGGCCTCTGCATTTGCCTTTGAATTTCCTCAGGTTCCTAGGGGCTCATTTCTCTAGCATATCCAGGTTCCTCGATTCCTCTGAATAGCAACGCTGCCCTCCAGCACATCAGCCGTTCATCCCAGGTTGGTATCACGCACAAACTAGCTGCTGGGGTTTCCTTTCCTCTCACACTAGTCTACCAAGGAGACGTAGAAGAGCACGAGCCCTAGCATCAACCTCTGAGAAATGCCACAAGTAACAGCTGCCAGCTGGACTCCCTGCTGCTGCTCAAAAATCCTTGAGCTCGGCAGTCGAGCCAATTTTCTACCCATCTACCCAAACCACATCTCACCAGTTTTGCTGCAAAAGCACTGGAAAAGACCGTGCCCAAGGCCTTGCTTAAGCAGAGATCAACACCACCCACCCCTCGCTCTGTGTCCGTAGAATCGGGCGTCCTGCTAGGGAAGGCAGTCAGTTTGGTCAGGCCTGGCTGGCACCTGGCAAATCCATGTTGGTTGTTCCTAAGCATAGGTTTGTCCTCTATTTCCTTGGCAATGGCTTCCAGGAGGATTGCCTCACAGTTTTCCAGCAGACTGAGGTTAGGCACTGCAGCCTGCAGCTACCCAGATACTCTCCCTCCAAAGTCTGGAGTATTGTTTGGCTTTTTTCATTCATGAGGAAGCATCACTAATCACTGCGACCTCTCCAAAGCGATAGAGAGGGGCCTTGCAGTGACATCAGTCAGCAGCTTCAGCACTCGCAGGCATCCCGTCTGCTTCCATGGATGTGCCAAAGGATCTCTATCTTCCTCTACTGTACATAGCACTTCAGTTTAGTTTAAATATTTTTTTAATTAAAGATCTAAATGATGATTTTTGACAGTTTTAAACAGTTAGGATTCTGGTTTATTTCATTCAGTTTAATGCAGTATCACCAAAGTCTAAGTGCTGTTTAAGCAGATGGAGCACCGCACATCTCATCTCATCCCTAGGCTTCCTGGCATAGATCACAGACTTCTGACACATAACTGTGTCTTTTCTAGTCTTCATCTCACCATCTTTTTGTCAAAGATGACAAGGTTTCTCTTTAATTTTGGCTCACATATTCTTGCAAACATAGTACATATAAAATATTTTATATCATCCATTATACTTCCATCCATATGTGGTGATCATTCAAATAGAAATTTTCTCCTCCTGTATTTCCCCAGACACTTTAGTCTATTTATTCATCTGTTCTTTTCTTCTCACACCTCTGTTTCTCTCCCCTCTTCAGCTTCTCCTACCACACATCATCTTAAGTCTTAAGATTTAAGAAAAGTCTTAAGATTTGCTGGATGTTAGCCTGAAGTACTTTAAGGTACCATTCCTACCATTCCTTTTTTCAGCACAGAGAGGCTTTTTCTTCTTCCTTTCCACGAAAAAGCAGTAACACTGGATAGAAATTATCATCTCATTCATATATAACCAGAGATGGCATGTGATCTAGAGCAAGTCACTTTCTCTGGATGTCTGACAGAGCTGAGGCTAGATCTCATGAGTAAATTCAGTGCTCAGATAGTGCACTAACAGCAGAGTCTTCAGTGGAAGAACAAAGATGATGGAATGAGGCTTGTCTGCCTTGCACAATTTCTGCACAAAGCCTTTTCTACACCCTGTTCTACTACAGAAAAAGGCAGGGAAGCTTTAGAGTGACTCTAAGTTTTGTTATCTTATTTATATATGAGAAGTGTTGAGGGTGCGAGGCTTATGTTTTGTTAGACAGCATTATTTTAAAACATAGGCGTGCTATTTGACTTCAGTTTGACTTGACACTGCTAGAGAGAGAAAACAAGACACACCACCATTTCCTCTCATGTCTCAAAGTAACAGGGAAAAATATCAGAAATCACTGCCAATATTCAAGAAACTGCAAGCATCTGACCAAAGGAATAGCAGAAAGCCTGCTATGGTTGGTGGTAACAGAATATCACATTTGTATGTGATGTCATTGCCCCAACAAACCATTAATCATATTCCTTTTTCCAGGTTGTTCCAATGACTATACTGCAGTAATTCATTCCTCCTCCTCTGGTATCCAAAAAACTCTCTGTACTAGGCCACCTATTAGGAACGAAAGGGCATGGAACCAGAAGGCAAGTGAGAGTTTAAGTAACGTGATGATATTTTATCAAGAATTAACTAAGGACTCAGAAAGATAAATTCCTACTTTAGTCAACAGGATTTGTGACATTTCTTACTGCCCTATATTCAAGCAATCAACATGAACTCATAAAAAGCATACGAAGCTGCCATCCTCTTAGTGCAAGCCACAAAGGCCAGAGCGCCCCTTTATGCACTAAAGCATAACATTAAAGGTGAACAGAAGAGCTGGCAGCACTCCCAGTGCACAGGCCCTATGGCACCTGTTGCGGGAAGTAGGTATCTCAGCCTGGTAAGAAGCAGGACCATTTCTGACAAGTGCAGCTTCCTCAGTTTAATAGAAATACACCGTTGAGCTGAAAACAGAATTTTCTTAAAGTAAAAATTAAAATCCCAGACAATTTAATCTAGTCAGCAACAGTAAACATTCAGATTATTAAAGTTAAAAGCCTTACTCTGGATCCAACAAATATGCAAGGAAGAGAAGCTAAAAGAGCCAGAAGAGGCACAGAAAGGGGTAGAATATGATTAGAGAAACAGGCAAATTAATAAATCATCTTAAGAGTGCTTGGATTATATAGACAATTTGCCTTAGGCTAGGAAAACTAGCAGGCTGAAGTCAAACTATTTCAAGCATCATTTGTTGTACCAGAACATGCTTTGTTAATGGAAGTAGACAGAAGTTTTAGTTTTCAACTACCCATCAGTAATAGCCAAGGAAGTTTGGGGAAAAAAAGAATAAAATAAATAAAACAAAACACCTTGAGAGACAGTATAATCCAAATATATACTTCTTTTAAAAAGAGTATCTTAACTAATAACCTGACAGCTGCAATACCTACCACTTTTTAAAGATGGGTTGTTTGCCTGCTGATTCTTTCCATGTTTCTCTTTTTTAATACTCTTTGAATCTAAAAGACAAGATTCCATTACATAATCAATGTAAGGCTCACCTCACAATGATGTCCAGTAAAACACAGAATGCTTTAAAATACCAAGTGTGTTGTTCCAAGGACTTTTTCAAATTCATCTCAGTGAATAATCAGAAAGGTTTTTATATCTCTCTCTCGAGCATGCACATACATACACAATAAAATCAGGCAGTAAACTTAATATGATAGACTCCTTTCTCTCTCTCTCTGTGTGTGTGTGTGTGTGTGTATATATACAGACCATAGAATTACAGAATCATTACGGTTGGAAAAGACCTTCAAGATCACTGAGTCCAGCCACAAACTCTTCAACACCATGACTGCTAAACCATGTTCCTAAAGATAAGAGAAAGTAAATGCCTTCTGCTGATTTTTCCCCCCCAAGGAAAGGCCATGTTGTTTACTTTTTATTGCATTTTATTTCAGCAGATTTCATATATTTTTTTAAGAAAAAAAGTAACATATAAGTTTTAGCTATATTAAGTTTCAAGATTTTTTTTAAGCAAAGATATTTATTACAGCTAACACATTCACATGCATGACAAACTTGGCATTTCATGAGCAGTCTGTCTAGCTAAAGCATATAGAAAAAAAAATCTTCATTTAATATTTTTTAAAACAGTAAGGCAAATAAGTAGCAGTATAGTGACTGTATAGAGAACTATGGAATCTGAGGTCAGGCATTGTTAGAAATAAAAATTTTCAGTCATCCCTGACAGTGCACTGTCCTAAAAAGCGGACAGAGCACAAGGAATCACTGATCCATCAGCTCACAGTGGTTGGATATGTACTGCTTTACCCTGACTTAAATTTTCCCTGCTGCTTCTTCTGCCCTTTTTCCACTTTCCTATAAAAAAGACTAAGCATCATTATCCGTAAAATAATTATGCAGAGGCCTGCCTCTGGTTTCTTAGAGGACATGCAAGTGTTACTCTAGGCTCTTCAGTGCAAAAGATATACGGAGCTACTGGAGTAAGTCCAACAAAATGCCACGAAGATTATGATGAGATTGGAGCATCTGTCATATAAAGAGGAAAAAAAGAAAAGTCTGAGAGTTGGGATTGTTTAGCCTGGAGAAGAAAAGGCTCAGGAAGGATCTGATCAATACATATAAATATCTGACGGGACAATGTAAAGACAATGGGGACAGACTCTTCTCAGTGGTGCCCAGCAATAAGATGAAAGGCAGTGGGCACAAACTGAAACACAGGAAACGCCATCTGAACTGAAGGAAAAAGGAGGATGACAGAGTGATTCCTTCCTTTGAGAAGCAAAGGAGACATGAAAGAACATCTTTCCACTAGTGTAAGATCTCAAACAAGAGGACAGCCTTTCATGGTCAGAAAAATCAAGGCCAAATTAAAGAATCTGAAAGACCACAGCCTGCACACCAGATGGTTTTTCGCTGACCACCACCACCCCATTTAATTCCTACATCACAGTGAGGTTAATGCATATCTTGGAAATGCTGCAGCAAACATGAATGGTGAAACAGGACACTTGCAGGGGCACATTTCTTCTATAACCAAACAGTAAAGAAATCATGAAAACAAGAGATGAAGACATCAATGAAAGGACGGGAATTCTTCAGTAGCAGTTTAAATCTCTCTCCTGTTCCTAGTGAAGACACCTTCATCTATAATAAAACTGAAGCCCCATCACTATCAGTTGCTCTTGACAACCAGAAATGTGTACCTTAAGATCTTTGAGCAAAACTGACCCAGCACATGCCGAAGTGTCCAAAAATCTGTCTGAATAAAAGATTTTTCTTTTTTTTTTCTCCCCCAAGGGCTCCCCTTGCCTTTATGCATTCCAGCCTCAAGGTTGGAAGGCTGTTACAAAGTTGACTATTTTATCTAAGCAGATAAAAAAAAAAAAACTATTAACAGTAAAAATTACTTATCTGTCTTCAAGCAAGCACCCTATATCCACTACCACCTCCCACCACTCGGAAAAAAAGTCTGCACAGCCTACACAGATTTATGATCTGTCTGAAGTGTCTCTTCTGATGTCAACTGGAAAAGGGTAGATAAAAATGTATAAATTATTTTTAAAATAAAAAAAAATTAAACCCACAAGATTTTCTTAAAATATGATTTTATAAAGAAATACATGTTTTTTTAAAAGTTGCCCACCTATGTTTGTAATCCTGATAATTCAAATTCTAATACATTCCATTCAAAAAGATTACTGAAAATAAGATTAAGAATTGGAAGAGTATTATATCAATCAGGGGCTGAGGGAGATCTCTGGGTAAGCATATGCCGTTCAGTGCAACTTTACATGAGGTTATGAAAGAGGACAATTCTTCTGCAGGTACAAAATATATTTTCTTTTCAACTCCGTCCCCGGAAAAGTGATGGAATGGCTCATACTGGCTGTTGTCTCCAAGTACATGGAGGACAAGAAGGTCCTCAAGAATACTTAGCATGGATTCACCAAGAGGAAATCTTGCTTGACTAACCTGATAGCCCTCTATGATGGAATGACCAGCTGGATAGATGAGGGGAGAGCGGTGGATGTCGTCTATCTCGACTTCACCAAGGCTTTTGACACCGTCCCTCACAACATCCTCCTGGGCAAGCTCCGGAAGTGTGGGATAGATGAGTGCACAGTGAGGTGGATTAGGAACTGGCTGGATGGCAGGGCCCAGAGAGTGGTGATCAGCGGTGCAGAGTCTAGTTGGAGGCCTGTGGCTAGTGGGGTCCCCCAGGGGTCAGTCCTTGGTCCAGTCCTGTTCAATTTATTCATCAATGACCTGGATGAAGGCACAGAGTGCTCCCTCAGCAAGTTTGCTGATGATACCAAACCGGGAGGAGTAGCTGATACCCCAGAGGGCTGCGCTGCCATCCAGAGGGACCTGGACACACTGGACAACTGGGCGGTGAAAAACCTCATGCAATTCAACAAGGCCAAGTGCAAGGTCCTGCACCTGGGGAGGAATAACCCCAGACACCAGTACAGGCTGGGAACCGACCTTCTGGAGAGCAGCTCTGCAGAGAAAGACCTGCGTGTCATGGTGGATGATAAGTTGACCAGGAGGCAGCAGTGTGCCCTCGTGGCCAAGAAGGCCAATGGAATCCTGGGCTGCATTAAGAGCATCTCTAGCAGGTCGAGGGAGGTGATCCTGCCCCTCTACTCAGCCCTGGTGAGGCCACATCTGGA
>NW_010587888.1:192235-207678 GCF_000705375.1 Tinamus guttatus
TGTGCAGGGGGGTTGGACTAGATGACCTCTAGAGGTCCCTTCCAACCTTAAGCATTCTATGATTCTATGAACTCCTATAGCTAGCTATGTTCAGGGACTGATTCATTTAAAAGCTGAAAGATTGACTTGAAAATGGAAATTTTATTTTTAAGTAAGAGACAGAAGAGATCTATTAGTTCTGAAGTATTTGAGTTAATCGTGGCAAAGAACAAATCAGTTTAATTCATTATCTGTCTTCTGCTCAGAAAGTCCATTTTTTAAGAGACAAATCTGAGTTTACTTTCACAGCACACACAATGCTTTTTAAGTAGTTTTATCAAAACAACAAAAGTGAAATCCTGTTGTTTTGGACTTAATTACACGCTACTCAGCTCTTAAACCACACACAGGAAAAAACATGAGACATTGTTCTACAATATTGATATACAAAATATACTGTATATATATTATATATGTACATATTATACACATAGGCATTTAGACCCTATATAATTTTAAATTCCATGAAAGATTTGTTTCTTCTGAGTAATAATATCAGAGTACAGGATATACTAATTTACGTTCACCAAATAAGAATTTTCAACAGAACACTTTATAAACTAATGCAGTAGATACAAAACAAGATGAGAATTGATTATTTAGCATGATGGTTTCTGCTTAGTGACTCAAAGCTCACTTTGTTTACAGCGCTCTACCCTATCTGTAACCACAGAATTCTTCTGTTGATAAGATTACTTGGCAGAAGACAGGCAAGACTAACCACATCTATCACCCAAGAAAGCAGAGACAAGGAAGAAACTAGACAAAGCTATCTTTACTGGCTTGTGAATGAGACAAAATGAATTACAAGCAGAAAAGGTACCTTTAGAACATGAAGTCTGGTAAAAGATAATGCTGGTGGCCAATTTACATTTCCTGTTAAATACTGCCATATTGAATACCAGTTTCTTGCCTAAAATCCTCAAAAAGGATCAAAAACTTCCCTCTGGGTAGAGTTAAGCTTTCCACCAGCAGGACAACAGCTTTGTTTGTATGCCGGCAAGAATCTCTTTAGACGGTATTTGTTTGTACCAGACAAAAAGAGGAGTGTGCTACAAGACCAAACATATGTTTTTTGTCTCAGGCTTCTGAATTTTCTTGCTGCTTATTGTGGAAGAAAAAGAAGTTGGCGGTCATTTTTTCAGAATCTGTACAGCTATTTCTTAGATACACTTGCTTGCACTCAAAACACAGCAGGAGACTCCTTTCCTCAAAGAAATCCTTTTTGCCTTCTCGACAGATGTTAAACACCTTTGGGTGACAAAAGCATTTGATCTTCCTGTGCCATACAGTAAACTTCATCCAAAGGCGAGTTACTAAGATGTGCCAATATCCCTACACAAAGATGAGCCCAAGACTCTTAAGACCTATCATAGCCCAAGAAGGGGCCTTAACTCCCTGACAGGGCTGTGAGCACCTTTTAGCTGCCCTTCAGCAAACCTCAGTGCACACAGCTGAAGATATCAAGACTGAGTGAATCTGAAAGATCTCCTTCTACTTCTTTTTGCGCTTTCCCAAGCAGTTTATCTTATCTGCCAGGAACAGAGCGTCTCTTTTGGTATATTTAGACAACAGCCATGCAGAAAATCCACAAGAGAAGGGGGTAGGTTTCCTCCATAAACTCCTGGTGCAACAATTAAATGGATGGCCACTGCTATTATTATAGCAAGAGACAATTATTTACCAAGGGAGCACACAAGCACATAAAGCAACTTGGGCTGAAGGTGGAAGAAAGCTCAAGAGTGTTACACAAAAGTGTTAGCAATGTTTTATGGGGGACAGCTACTCATTTGAAAGCTGGGCTGCTGCTGCTTTTCAAAGCTTCGGACAGCAGGACTTTCTCTTATTATATTCTCTTTGTTCCACTAACCCAAACACACTTGCTACTGCTTAAGTCTCATTCTTTATTTTAGTACTTAAGGTAATTCACGATTAAATTCTCTAGAGATGACAGAGCAGAAATCAAACCTTCACTGTGCATTTGTAAATAAATATATTTTTAAAAAAGTTAATTTTACCTTCAAGCGTTTGTGAAACGTGGCTGCTGATGCTGCTTGTTTTGGTAAAATTTGATTCCTAGTATAACTAGTTACCCTCCTGCTAAATTAAGCAGTAGTTACAGAATAAAGGACTATTTTTTATTTAATATCACATCTAGACACGCTCCCAATTTTTAGGTAGGATAGTGGTATCAAGACCATCAGAGGACAAAGTTGCTTTCACTGAATTGTATAGAACAGGTCCAAGATAAGCTGAAGTTAGCAGCTGCTCTTAAACGATGCAAAGTATGAAGTTATTTGTGTTCAAATCATATCATAACTTCCCTTCTTTAATCTAACAGTAGAGTAATTATTAAGCAATATCCCACCACTTTCAAAAAAAGAGTTAACAGTTTCCGTATTTTCTTTCTTCTTGGATAAAAGCTGTCAGGCCTTACCTTTAGCTGCTGTTTTCCCCATGGTAACACTTCTGTGATCTTCCCTCACAATAAAAAGGCTGAAGTTGAAAGACCAGTTAATTCTTCCTTTCAGCACAGCAGTTTCCTGTGGAGTAGTAATACAACATGTTAGGGGAGGAGGGCTGGTGTGATTTGGGGTTTGGGATTTTTTTTGGAAATGAGGATTTTTTTTTGTATAGGCTATAATTATCTTTCAGGTTTAACACAGGAAAAGTTTAACAAGCTACTTCTAGAGGAACACTGTGTAAACAATGGGTATATCCATGCGACAAGGGTTCAAAGAAAGCAAAATTTTATTTTGTTGTTTAGACTGTTCATTGTTTAGTGGTTTGCATTTTCCGTGAGTTACTAATACATAGAAAGATACAAAACCCTCCCTCCCTCCCTCCAAGAAAGCCAATTACAGAAAAATGTAAGACAGACCCTCTTGTATCACATACACACGTAGTTTAACAATCACCACTGCAAACACCTCTGGATAAAGCCCAATGTATTTTGGAACTACAACAGAAGGGGGATCAGTAGCACTCATGTACGAAACCTACACAGAGGTGTGATTGTTCACTTGGACCACTTGTCATTGCAGCTCATAAGACAGTAAGCAGAATCTGCTAGGGGTACATTGACTTCACACAGAAGCAGCGATCCACATGCTGTTAGTCTTTATAAAACACAAGTGCCAACTTAGTTAAACCACTATAAAACACCAAAAGTAAGTTTTTCCCCTCCTCTTGCTTCTGTGTTTTTCCACTCCAGCATCTATTTTTTCAAATTTTGACTTCCTTTTTTTTTTTTTCCTCAAATTGTTCAGCTGAAATCAAACTCACTTGAAACTACTAAGCCTGGAAGTAACAAAACCATCCAGTTTACTGCCCTTTTCAATCTACTACTTAAGTAATAAAGAGTAAAAATATATTAAAAGTTCTGAAGTATAATTTTGACCAATTCTTTTCAAGGAATTCCCATGAGGTTAAAGTTAATATCAATCAAAAGTTCAAGATTGTCTTAAATATGTGCACATTTTTCCAAAATTAGGTCTGGTTAGAGGCAACATTTTTAGAAGCCACACTTGACAATGTTACACAAAAGGAATAGTACCTGAAAAGCAAGGAATTGATTTGGAATCTCTTGAATCTTATAACTACATTTAAAAAAAACACACACACACACACACACATATACAGCATATAACAAAAGAGCTGCAGTACAAAAGAGTATTTTTCTTAAACTGGGACATTTCTGCAAAATTTAGTTCAACCTGTACACTATAATGATGGATTGCATGATGAAAACTACTTATACAGTGGAAGTCCCATGGCTAAAATTATTTAAATATGGTTTTGAAAATACCAATAAAAAATTATTTTAGTGTGAGTACTGTGTGTGAACATGCTGCACAGTTATTCCGAAAACTCAAAAGACTGAAGCTTGAAAGCAGTTATAAATAAAATTGAATACTAACATAAAGGAAGCAGTTTTTGCTACACAATAGCATTCACATAAGTGATCAGCAGGGTTAAGAACAGAAATCCTCTTAAGCCATGAAATAAATTTGAAATACTTGATACTTTGTAGACTCCCCCGAAAATTCAAAGCTTTTTCTCTCCAAGTAATAAATTGTGAAAGGTGATGCCGAGTCAAAGTAGCTGTTTTTACAGATTACTTTAAAACAGCGCATGGTTTTTATCTTTTTGTTCCAAGTACCAGATTGCACTTGGTGCAGTCATAAAGATTCCAACCCTGCAGTGATAGTCATCAAGTTTAGCACAACTGGAACGTCTGTCAGAACATAAAAAGGATTCCAGCATTTCATTAGCTTGTGTTGTACCAGATAGGCTATTTTACAGCATGCCCACAAGCCTGTTAAAAATATAAGACAATTGAAAGGTCTGAGAGTGCCATTTAAAATAGGGCAAATTCTACAGCACAAATACAATATATTTCTATTTAGAAGAGGTGCTCCCGAAAACCTGCTCGCACCTACCGTAGTCAATTCAGAGTCACTATTAAACCAGCTTGTAGATAGTGCTATCTGTTACAGAAGACAGGTATTACAGAAGAAAGGTATTTCTGAGCCTCTTCTCTAGCAACCACTGCATGTTACTGAAAAATAATGCAGAGAAAGCCAGTTTCCCCTGAAACACAGCTGGGTCAGTCTGAAATTAAGTGCAACTTCTTTTGCAGAGGCAGACCTAGAAAAAGCTCTTGATCACCTCTTGTAATTAAGCAGCAAACTGTGAGCAAGGCAGTTATGTCCTTCGTTAACCAACACAAGTCCTTTCATGTTGCTCTCAAAATCATCAGCAGACTTGAGTCAGAGCCCACCCTCTCACGAACAGAAAAAGAGACAACCAGCAAACATGGGAGAGAAATCTCTAGGGGCTTTGGGGAAAACATACAGAAAAAGCACAGAGCTCAAGGCATTCTTGTACGCGCAACACAGTAAGAAAACAGAGCAAGGGAACAGAAAGTTTGGGTTAAGACCGTAATCTAGCAGCTTTTATAAATTAAGAAAAAAAAAAGAAATGCAACAAAATCAGGCCAACAAAACACAAAGACAGAAATGCAATGGCCAGGCTGAAGACAATGGAGTTAGGAGGCGCGAACGAACAGAATGTAAAGCAAAGGTACAAAAGCCAAGCTAGGAGCAATACTTGCTGGTCACATACAAAACAAAGCAAATAAAAACAGCCAAAAAGCATCCATCCAGGGAGTGTGCGAGGACACAGATTCTGATAAACTGTTTGCTGTAAACTTCAGGATTTAAAAAGCTGAGGGGAAAAAAAATCCATTAATACAACCCATTATATTCATGATTAGAATATTTCTAATCAGAAGAGCCATGCAGGATCCCAATAAGAGAATTTACATCTAGGTTTCATGTTACCCTGAAATTCAATTTTATTCCTTCTTTACTTGGCTTCTCCTACACCAGGTACTTGTATTAATCAGATGGAAAGCATTTATCTACTTCTAATTCTTTATTAAGGTTTTTAATTGTCTAGCCCCAAATCACTTCTGCTGGCCACCTCCCACTGCACAAGCTTAAATCATCCTCTCCAAGTTGCTACCACATAATACTAGCTATCAGAAAACAGGATGGAAAACATGCTTCCTGTCTGGCATTGTTCTTCTAATTTTGGAAATGTGTTCCTGCATTTCAAAGAAGCTAACATTTTACAGAAAATGTGCATTAAACAAAAAACACAGAATGATTTTCATGTCTGCATTATCCTTCTCACTCCAAGCGAGTCATTCAACCAAGCTAACCAGTTAAGTGTTCTGAAAAAAAAAAAAAAAAAAAAACACACACGTAGTTAGAGCAAGATTCCCAGAGCAAGATTATTTTGAGAGCAAACTTGCTCATAAAAATGTATGGCACAGAATTATGGAGATATAATATTTAAAAGAAGCTTAAGCATCAAGTACAGTGTGGCTTAGTACCCTGCACTTGGGTTAATGACTTGGAGACAAGACAAGAAGCCAATGTTAGAGGTAACCCTGTCATTGGTGTAAATGGAATAACTAAGAGGTCAGCTCAGGGGTCCTTGGGGGAGGAAGGGTCAGGTACCAATGGGCAGTCACAGCTGGGCAAGGGCCAGCGTTCTTCTTTTATACAGACAGATGGAAAGCCATAAGATATCCAGCACTCAGAAGAGGAAACTAGTAAGAAAAGTGCTCTGAAATATCACTATTCTTAATTCTAGGTTATCTATCATCTTCTGATTCATGTTTGAGACTGTATCTGAACAGGGAGTTATACTTTCCCCTCATTATTTTTCTTCTCCAGATGCTTCTGGATCAAACCCCTATATGTAAGGGGCAAAAGAATTACACACAATTTAAAAGCCAAACCAGTTAAGGCAAAGAAAAGGCACAATATAAACAAACCAGTATGTCCTCCTGATCTTTCACTTATACCTGACCTACACTTGGCTTTTACCTTCAGCACCAAAGTGCTCTTAGTTTTAGAAACATGGAATTACCAGCAGAAACTGCTGGGCAGTGTTGCCAAGTTGTTATGGCCATTCCCATTCCCCACCTCCATCTGCTCCACAGCAAGGACCATCGTGGTCTCCTCTGTGGCCTAACATATGGTGCAACAGCCATGATTCTGTCTTCAACATCTATGTATATATATATACACACCCCAAAATGTGAGTAGTTTCCCAAGCAAATATAACTTTTTTTGTGTTGTATTACTTTAAAGCTGCTCTTCATTAATATGGAATACTTTTATAAACCTAATTACCTATTCATCTCTTATCTTTTAAATAAAAACACTGCTCACTGTTTCACACCATTTTCACTTCACACCATTTTCACAAGCCCGTAGGAACCCGGAGAAAAAAAAAAACACAGAGGGAGACTTAAAACAATATTTCTATAATCAATATTTCTATAATTTTAAATGTTTCCAGGTCCCCTTGAAAGCTACTTCCAGGCTAGTTACCCAATGCATATTCCAGTGTACAGACTCTTTGAGCCTACTTTAAGTCACAACAGCACATACCTCCTTAATTTCTGTAATAGTAATAATCAGTGAGCACCTTTCAGAACATACTCCCTCATCATTACAGAAAATACTTTGAAGATTTTAAAAAAAGTAATTGCACAAACATATCATAAGATAATAAAATGTAATACAACCTTTGCAGTTGTAAAAATCAGCATAATTTATCATTATATACTTACACTTTCAAAACAATAGTAAAGATTAGGTTTGCTTTCACTTATACACACAACTACACAATCAGTAGTCTATATTTAGTCTAAATTAGATTTCCTTTTGGTTTACCTTCTTTTTACAAAGAGTGAGAATCTTTCAAAGAAAGGAAACCAGACTTCTGCACTTCATATGACAGACCTTCTAATGAACTGATAGATGAGAACACCTTCTCTCCTAGTTGATAAAAAGAGACCTAGGATAGCTAGGCTTTTTTCAAATGTACTGACTTTCAGGAGGAGCAAATATTAGGTAGCCATATGTGTTATTATAGCCAGAAAGTCCAATTATTTCTCAAGAGGCATTAGGGAAAGTGAGTAGGTCATTAGTGACTTAAAAAAATATTTTGTAATGGCATTTGTACTAACATATAGCTGAAAATTTCTGTACTTGCAAAGTTTTAGAAGCATGCTGACACTGCACAACTCAATATTTACCAAATAATTAACATAAACTTCTAAGCTGCCAGCAGTAAAATACCATCTGAAAACATTCTGCCCTTTACAGGTAAGTGTACAACCTGCTTTAGAATATGAGCAACTGTAATTACAATAAGCTATGGACTTCAGAAGTTCAAAATCACAATCCAATTCTGCACACAAAGCATTATGTATTTTTTTTTTTAAAAAAAAGAAAAGTTAACTGAATTTAGATCAAAGATTTAGATCAAAAACTTCCTGAAACTAGAAATGAATACTTCTATGGGAATGGCATAAAATAAATGTTGCAGTAAGATAACATAGGCAGTATCAACTAATAACAGAAATACCTCATGTCAAGTAGATTCATTGGTGCCTAATTTGTCAATAATTAAAAAAAAAAAAAGTTTAGAGTTGCTCTAAGGCTATTGGTGAAAAATAAAAATAGCTCCTCCTCCCTGCCAATCCTGCTTGAAAAGTTCGATGATTTGGGGTTGTAAAAACCTGAAAAAAAGGAAATGGTATGTGTGAAGTCAGCAGTTCAGCCAGGCAGCTGGAAACCAGTCCATTAACAGCTTTAAATATTCTTAAAATGCCAGTCTTCCCACATGAAAGGGTATTTTTAATGTTATATTCAAATAAATTAAAAATATAGCTCAAAGCATTTACTTTAGACAGAAACATAAGACTGTTGTCAGACTACATTTGCTAATACATATGTACAGTAGCATAAGAGTGTGACAAATTGTTTAAACATTTTGGAAAATTCATCCCTCTAATACCTCTGTGTTAATTTCCACTTTCTTATTTTTGCCTGGAGCGCTGCTCCTAAAAACATTCATCTTTATTATTCAGCCTGACTTCAGTCAAATCAAACACAGATTTCTGCCATGAAAAAAAGCCAACTAAATGATGCACAGAAAGCTCCATATGAGGAGTACTGGCTATGTGCTGAATCCCTGCATCAAATTCCCTATATGCCCAGATTCATCTTTCCTTCCTTCAGCTGAGCCTCCCTTCAGCACAAGAGAGATAACTATTTATCCTGTGAGGCACCAAGCATACCTTTAGCACAGTGCAAACAAAACAGGTTAAGGAAGAAGAGAAATTGCTACCACAAACATAACAAGACATGTCCAGAGACTAGCACAGAATGGGAAGCTCAGGATCCCTATAGAGCTTTGTTGCACTTGTCTTTTACAGAAAAAAAGCAATACCAACAGTTTTACATGCCCCAAAAGCAGAGAGTGTATGTACACAAGGGTGCTAGGGGCAGAAAGACAAGCAAAGGAGGAAGGGCAAAAAAAGGGATTTTACAACCTGTTAGACAACTTGGGCTTCCTCCTTTCCGCACTGCCTCCAAACTCTACAAGGACTGTGGAAGATCAGTTCAGATACAATCTAACAGAGCTCTACCAATGCATCATGGAGCTGACATCCATCCCTGTGGTCCAGATTTGTTATTAACCCATCAGAGTAGCCAGAGACCATAACATAACCACCTTTCATTTGGTGCAAAACTCCATGAGCAGTGAATACAGAGCCTTTTTTTTTTTTTTTTTTTTTTTTTTCCCCCCAGTTTGGGACACCAAGAACAGTCTTGGGCTCTCTCCACATGTGATCAGTCTCATGCAAGTTAGCTTGCTCTGAAGCAGGAGACACTTGCCTCTCCCTGGCTGTACTCAAAGACAGCAGCAATCTACTTCTGCCACCATACTTTGGCAGTGCTTGAGGTACCTCGTGCCTCTCTCCCAAGACCCCAGACAGTACCCTGCTAGCCAGGACTAGCAACCAGCGCTCATTACCAAAGGCAGAACTTGCCTCTCCACGCCTATCTCCTGCTATAACACACTGTGATGTATGCCTCTTTGCATCATTTACACAACTAAATTAACCCTCGAGGAATTTCCCGATACCTCCCCTTCCACAGGATGTTTCTGAGGGGAGGAAAACGCAAGGAGACTGATTGCAGGCTTCACTGCCCGCCTGCATTCCAGGCACACCCACACGCTGCTGGCCAGCCAGGGCTCACCTGGGCTACTGGCAGTTACAGCTCTTCTTCTGCACTTCTTTAGGAAAAAAAAAACAATCCATCAATACCCTTACAAAAGACAGCAGAATCATCTTCTGCATCTTCTGGAGAAAAAAAAAAAAAAAAAAAAGGGGTTGAAAATCCCAAAGCATAAGAGAACATCCAAAGTAAGCCCATCACACCATTCCCAATCTCTGCGATGATTGTCTGCTTCTACAAGGCAGTACGAGAATGGGTGTAACAAGGCAGCTTTCCTTCACCTATTCCCCAGCTGTGCAACGAGTGATGCCAAGACTGCAGGCCCAGCCACTCCCCCAGCTCTGCTGCACAGGGTTTAAACTGGGGAAAATTCAGCCATTCATCCAGGTAGCATTTTTCCTACAAGCAGCCAGGAAAAATATTACTTATTATAACACACAGATAATATTTGTCAGGTAATTATTATGCTGTTCATTTCATGATAAAAGCCTATATCTATCTCTGGGCTTTACAGAAAACTGCCTGCCTCTTTCAAACACTTCAGTGCATTGTATACAAAAGATTTAATATCAAAAGCGCCAGCAAGTGTGCTAGCAGCCCTTTTAATCTCTGAACCCTTATAGAGTGTCACTAACATATTTCACCAAACTTAAAAGCTCTGATGCCCTTTCGCATTCCTCCACATACAAAATTCACTTTAATAAACTAGTCTTTTTAAATTCTTTTAAAAGCTCCTCTTAGGACTGCACTCATTGCCCTGAACTTTCCCCATGTCAATCCACGACAGACTCCATACATTACATAAATAACGGTACGCACTTCATTCACGTACCTCATCAAAACAGTGCTACTCTCTTGTAGGTTTTATAAACTTCAGATACTCCCTGAACTAATGTATGCTAGAGATAATGACAGACTCAAGGCTTAATCCTGAGCTAAAAAGGGATATCATATTACCTAGAGAAGAAAGAGAACTTAAACTTCCTCTAGAGAAATTCATCTCTTTCGCCCGAAGACAAGATTGCCTTGTTATCTTAGATAAAATTTCACCCGACTTGAGTACCTAAAGGCCTAGAATTAAATGATTTAATTAGAGTATCTACCTCCAATGCAATGTCTCACTGGCTTTTAGGTTACAACATATCAGTGGGGAGTAGCACAGAAAGTATATCATACACGGGGGAAAACTGTCAATTCGAAAACATTGTTCATACTGAAGCTCCATATAACATTCTAACAAACATGAAGAAATATTTTAAGACTAATGTGAACACAAGATATCTAGACAGCCTTTTTGTCCCCAAAGGAAGATGCTGTTTCTGAAAAAACAGGAAAGCAGTAAAAAAGTTAAATATTTTAGAATTTCAGGAAGAACTTGCATAAACTCAAAGTATCATGTACAAAAACCAGTCTGAATTTTTTAAAATCAGCACTTGGCAATTTCTTACTGCACAAACTTCTGCAAGCAACTACTGCATACAGAATACTAAAATCATGACCCCCAAGAAAATCAGTTATGATAATTCCATTAACAATGTAGCAGTCAGCTCCAAAAGAATGTGAACTATTTATCCCACCAGGAGATAGATCAGATAACTCAGAAAGCAGATCACAGCCTCAAGGTGTTAAGCATGTCCTAATGAGGGTGCCTACAAAAGGCACGGTGCATGAAGGTGGGAAGAGGTATGTATGTATGTATTTCTGTATGTAGAAACTCTCCAGAGAAATTCAGTAACACACTCAGACCATACTCAATTCTTGGGAAAATATAGTGATTTGTCCTATTTCAACTCCTATTTTACAGAGTTAGCAGGAACCATGTACACATGTACAGTGTATCAAGCATAATCCCCCTGCAGCCCCTCCTTAAAAAAAGAAAGAAACAGCTGCATCCAGCAAGTCTTAAAACTTGTCTCACTTCAGGTGCCCAACTGCAAGGAAATAACAGCTGCAGACTTGTTTCAGTTCCTTCATAATATTAAGCTTATCCTAGAAAGAGTTTAGAAAAACAGGAAGAAAGTAGATGGAAAAAACACAAGTAAGCCCTTTGTATTGGACCCAGATTTTTTGTCCTATTCTAAAGACAAAAAAAAAGCTAAGGAAAGAAAGTTACTTTTTGGGGGATCTTTTGATGAGGTTTACTAAAGGTAGGAGATAATATTGTCCTCCCTACCTAAAATAATTTAGTTACACAAACTTGCTGAATATTCAGCATATACAAAAGGAAATACCTGAACGAGCTCAAATAAAACAGGCGAGAAGGCTTGCAAATCTTATTGTTGCTCTCTAAATAGCTGTGATGCAGCTCCTGACTTTCCTACACATATATTTTCATGCACATATACACATATATGTGTGTATATATATATATATATATCCTTGTTAAGAGAAAAAGAATGACAAAGAAAGACATGCAAGTAACTCCGAGTATCATTGCCACTATTTATGCACTGATTACTCTTTGTCTATAAACCTGTTGAAAATAAACAGGCCGTGTGCTCACCACTGGCTCAGGTATGTGAGGCCATCCCCACCTCCTCCCACAGTTCCAGCTGGCCCTTACAAAAATGAGGTTTCATAAGGTCCTGCCCAAGCCGCAGCTGGAAGAAAACCCCCTCCTCACCCGGCTACACAACAAATACCTATTCTAGGAGAAATCACCAATAAGACAAGCTTTAAACAGCCTGTACTGCAACTCACCAGCCGCTGTCTCACCGCTCCAAGAGCGGGAGGCAGCAGGGCTGCTCCAGGTGCGGCGCTGCCGTGGGCACTGCATGCGGCACCACTGCCTTTGCAGGACAGGCATCGGCAGGGGCGCGCGATGCTCCCCAGCGAGCGTCGGCTTCACGCACGCGTGTTCTCTGAAAAGAAACGGCAACGTGCAGAGCGGCTTAACTGTCTCACTTTTACAGGCTTCATCTCCTGCAAATGAAGCATCTGTCCACTCAGACGTCATAAGCTGTGCACATGTACCTCGTATCTCACCATGACTTCTGCACTGAAGTGATGAGTCAAACTCGACTATATATAACCAGTTTCAAAAGTTTCCTACCTGCCATTAAATCAAGGTATCATCAAATTATAGAAGACTCAGACCTTAAAATAAGTCTTCAAAATGAGCCATACAAATTATATTAGCAAAACACTGTCATATACCAAAATGCAAATTAGAGTCAAAAAGAATTATTCATCAAATCATACTGGAATGCTAATAAATATTGTGGGACTTGAATTAACATTAAGTCAAACTATAGCAAAATTATCAAGACTGTTAAATATAATGAAAAAGTTTATAACCTACAAGAACAAATCATTTTACATTTAACATTTCTTGTACTATGTATTTATAAATTGCTCTCCTAAGCCTTGACAACTTGGTAAAGGATTTTTTGTTTGTCTCTTCCTGAATGCTAGAAAAATCTCAGTGGTCTCCTGGCCAATTTTCTATGCATTTCTTATATTGTAGAGAATACTAACAGCATAGTCCTCTACAATTAAGATTTTAATCTCTGGAAGTAACTTGCACTAAGATTGGATGCCTAGGGCTATTCCTTTAAAACCTGAATAAATAAAAACTTAAATTCTCAGCAGATGCAGAGGTCAAGAAGCTGGTTAACAGTCTGCCTTCTGTAGACTCCTTGAAGCACTGTACTAGTCTTCATGCTGTATTTTGCTATTTACTCTTGGAAAACATTACAGTATGAAACGATAACTTAAAGACTGTGTTAAAACATGCAAAAGTCCTGCATTTCATCCTTATTTGAGACAGATGCACCCAGACCAATAACAAAGTCAGCTGTAGTCATGGACAGTTACGGACAAGCGTGATTTCTTCTTGGTGCCAAGGGATAATTACTGAAGGTTTAATTTTCCCCCTTACATCCACCATATTACAGATTGACTGCAACAACAAAGGGAGCAGACATGGCTTACCCTCGGCTCACAAACCTATCTAAATATTAACAAACATGAAACAAACTCATGAGAAAAGAACACTCATATGCAAAGGGCAGAAGGAGCTATCCACATCTGCTTTAGCCTCCTTCACATTCTCTCCTCTTCGGCAAAGATGCATTATCATTTTATATAAGCTACTTCTAGACAGTACTGAGAATGCATTCATTCCAGCATCTACAAATTCCACCCTAGCAGCCAGATGTGCTTGATTTTGCAAGGGAAACACACTCAAAGGTCTACCTGGAACTCTAGCTACTCCAGAAAACAATACTTATACCTCATTAGAGCACTGCATCTGGATGCAGCAAGAAAATCTGCTGCAAGGGAAAGGAGAGAGGAGTAAAAAAAACAAATGCATTCATACATTTGAAGTAGTAATACATACCAAGTATGAGGAAATATATTTTACCGGTCTCTCACTGAACTTCCCCAAGTCATGTACAACACAACATATAATCAAACAATAATAACAACCCCATGCAAGACATTAGAACCAAAATTTAAGTTTGCATATGTACTCAGCTTCAAGTTAGTGTGAAAGCATCTTGTACTTCCAGCTGTAGCATGCGCTCAAAAGCGATCAATTTTTTTTTTTTTTAAGATTTTGAACCAGTTGACCGACAAGGCACCATACAAACTGCAGTAAGGACACAAACTAGAAAACTACAGCATCAACTCTGTTAGCTAAGCCTCAAGCAAAATTGGGAAACATTTTTATGTCCAAAAAATGGACCATGTTATAGGGCAGTTAGCTTTGTAACGTTAAATATTTCAAGGTCAGAACTTCAGTTTTACCACATACTCTTCCCCATTGCCTCCTGCTTACGTAACTGTAATACTTCCCATAAACAGGGTACCAGCAGAGATGTTCCCAAAGCAATTTTTCGTTACATCAATTCAAGCAATACCATCCTTAAATGGTACTGACATTTTATTATACTCTAAGGGAGGAAATGAAGACTTTCCCCTGTCTACAGGCAGGCAGTACATTTGTAGGAGCAGTCTCCCTGATCACGCCACCACAGAGCTCCTGATGGCAGATCCTGGTCACTCACAAGCTGCTCACACTCCCATTTATTACCTACTGTTAAAATGACAGCTTCAAACATAACTGTAATATAGAAAACAACTTCCTAACCATTATTTTTCCCACCTGACCACGAGTGACTACCAGACTGCTCTTGTCACTTCCACGTAATGGAGATGCCGCATGAATGTTTTAAAAGTTCAAACGTTTAAGAGTGCCATTGCTCAAATAGCAATCCTCAAATAAAAAATAAAACCATAATAATTGAAACTTGTATTGAAAAGTTGTTTACCAAACAGGCAAAGCATGCTCTGAAAAGCAATAATCAGAGCTACAAAGTATCTGTTTTGCAAAGTTTAATCTCCAAACCCAGATTAGATATAATGCGCCTGAGCCACAAGACGGGTTTACACTGGCAGACCTCACCAAGACGGCAGCACCTACCCCCTGCACTGCGCTTTCCAGGCTTCAGAATTGTTTCGACGGCCGTTGCTTAGGCTGCGTTTTATAGCCTAAGCACTCGGTGAGAAGACAGCCGCAGGGAACGGCTGGCGGTCTGAAGGGCAATAAATAAGCACTCAGACAGCTCTCCCGAGCACAGAGCGCGGCGCTCCGCTCGCGCGGCCGCGCACTCCTCAAGGCTTCGCTTCGCTCCCGCGGCACCGCGCTCTGCCTCGCCACCGACCGCGGTGCCAAGCGCGCTCCCGACGACTGTCACCAACGAACTTTTCTTGGTTTAACCGCTTTTTTTCTGCTGCTTCTTCCCCTGCTCGCGGCACCTCGCGAGGGCGGCGGGCGCCCCAACC